>OX243812.1:36081763-36284367 GCA_945859605.1 Lumbricus rubellus
AAGTTGCTGTCGAAATAGTTAACTCCATACGTTTAGTCAGGTTTCTGTTTACAAAATATTAGTGACATCGTTTCTAAGTCGTCTTATTTTTAAATGTAGTATCGGCGGAAGAGTAGGCCTATACTATAGGTCTATAGTCTGCCATACGGGAAAATAGGATGTGCCTTGTGAGCTTGAAAAATGATTTGTTTTATTGCTTGATGAATTGATTTAGGCCTATTTATGCAATGAGTGATTGACTAAGTTAAGTGCACGTCTGACTGACTGCCTGAACGACTGACTAGTTGACTGACTGATTAACTGACTGACTGATCGATTGACTGACCGCACGTGTGACTCACTGACTGATTGACTGACTAATTGTTTGGCTGATTGATTGACTGACTGGTTTGGCTGACTGACTGACTGACTGACTAACTTACTGATTGACTGATTGACTGATTGATTGACTGACTGACTGACTGACTGACTGATTGACTGACTAACTGACTGACTGACTGACTGATTGACCGATTGACTGACTGACTGATTGGTCCACTGACTAAACGAACGACTACATTGACGGAGTTGGTGAATAATAGTTTGCTTCATAGTCGCTTGAGTGCTTGATTGATTGCTTGATTGATTGAGCGAGCGTGTTAGAGAACAAGCGAGTTGAGTCGAAGGAGTTAATGGTGGAGACGGGAGGCGCCAAGCGCAATAAAAGTGATTCTGCGGGTCAACGAAAAGACTTTTCTTTCTGCCTCTTACCTAATTAACTTATAGAAGTAAAGCCGCTTAACCGAACCGGTCCTCGACTTCAGGTGACTTTCAGCCTCAACGCTAATTGAGTCGACGTTTCAAGCCGCTTAAAGGCTTGTGAAGCTTAGGCCGAAGCAGGGTTTTGGCGGTCCTGATGGAAATATCAATTTCGCCAGCGGGGGATTATGGCTGCATGCAATATATCGTCTCTCCCACAGGGAATTAAGTACCGTCTGTAATCTTCCATCAGCAATCCCACCTCCACTTCTCCTCACTACCTCCCTTCCTCTCTTCCCTCCATTACCAGTTTACCTGTATGGAATCTTCCAGACGCCTCTGTGTCTTTCTCTATGTCTGTCTTCGTCTATGTCTTTGTCTCTGTCTCTTTCTATGTTTCTTTGATATGTCTATCGTCCTTTCTCGTCTAGTTTTCGTCTTTATTTTGTTTTATGCCATTACAATAATAATTAATTGTTGTAATTGTCATTACTAATTGCAATTAATTCTAAGCTCCAACCGGACATTTATACAGCGCCACTTCAAGAATGAACCCACCAGTGGTGCTCCCGACTCGAACCGGTGATATCACTGTCAAATAGCCTAATACGGAATTCAGAAGCTTGCGATTAACTGCCGAATGTAGGCTACTTGCTTTCACTTTTCTTCCTTAGAAATCTCTTCATCGTTATTTGCCTTCCTACAATTTCCGTCTCTCTGTCTCTCTGTCTGTCTGTCTGTCTCTCTCTGCCTCTCTGTCTCTCTGTCTCTCTGTCTCTCTGTCTCTGTCCCTCTGTCTCTCTCTCTCTTCTACGTTTTAATTCTCTTTCTATCGTTCCCACTCTGCTACCCTTCTACTCCATCTAACTTCCTGCCTCTCTGTCACCTTTATGCAAATTTAGCGACATTTCGCTTTTAAGCTCTGATTCTGAACAAATTTCATAACGGCTAAGCTTATAGTAAACATGTATAGATCTATGCGGTAATTAATATTTTGTGATAGTGAGATGACTGAGATGGGTGTGTGGGGGTGAAGTCCAATTGTACCGCAGAAGGACATCGTAGCCAATCGTGATCTTTCGAGTGGAGGAGCCCAGTGTCGCCAGATACCGTGACAAGCAGGATAGGTAACACCCTACAACAACAACAACAACCAAACATGCACCATGTATATTGTATAGACTAGCTGAACGCAAATGTATTATGAAGCACTAACCGATGAGCAATAATTTATTGTGCTCTATCATTCTATGTCATGTTGTATAATGTGCTCTATCACATTACCAGAACCTACGATAAGAATCAGTGAATAATAATTAATTAAACTAGATTCGAGGTCATTCACCGTGTTAGAGACCGTAAGAGCATGAAGTGAAGTGATCGAAGTGGCGTGCGCTGATTGGTGGAATTGAACTTCAGTATAAACTTAAGGATAGGATCGTCTGCGGCGCATGCGTAAGCTTAGTCCTCTGAAGCGGCGCTATGCAAATTGTCGTAATATTATTATTATTAATAATAATAATAATAATAATAATAATAATAGTAATAATAATAATAATAATATAAAAATAATAATATAGGGGCCTAATAATAATAATATCTGGCACAGAACAATGAGGCTAAAAAGCGGAGAGGCATTTTCTTATGAACTATAGGCGACATACGTAAAGTGCAGAGTGTCTGTTGTCAGTTCGGTCGTGCTGTGCTCCATAGGCTATTTTATTATCTCGCAACCATTTGCAGCAGCAAAATAATTATAGAAATCTACGTTTAAAAGCGTGATTATATTTACAAAATATATACACACAATGCAGTCGACACCCCTTGTCTTGCACATCCATGAAGCCTATATCTGCTGTGGCAGTTTAGTGCAAGTAAAATATATTAAATGAAACAAGTTCGAAAGAACTCTGGATTTTCTTTATATTAAATTAAACTTCCTATGAATTATTATTAAGTTCTATAAAAATGATTTGTGATTTCATTCAGGTACGTTCAATTCACTGCAGGTGTAGTTTACACGCAGGTATATAGTCGTGCACAGGTGTGCTCGAGGTTTACATCCATCCATGGACAACATGCTCTTTCGACATCGCCATAGCAACATCTCTGTTGGCGATTATACGCTTCTTTCTTTACGATGCATATACTGTATATTAAGGCCACGACATTGGCTCAAATTCATGGCAGCATGACACGCATCTTCCTGGCAGCGGGCCTCAGAAGTCAAACTGCTGTATACACTTAACCGGATGCGTCTATCGATCAGCTAAGTGCACTTCCGGTGTCTAGGAACACATCGAAGATCAGACTGCATGCAGCGCCCACAGCGCCAACGGCCGGAACTTGAACTAATAAACCGGAGCTCTCCTATTCCCTTCCCTCAAAGACAAAAGTACCGATACGTATACACGTGTATTATACAAAGACAAAAGGCGCCTCCTCCTTCTCCTACTCCTCCTCTTCCTCCTTCTCCTCCTCTTCTTCCTCCTCCTCTTCCTCGCCCTCCTCGTCCACCTCGTCGTCCTTGTCCAGCTCCTTCTCGTTCTCCTCCTCTTCTTCGTCCTCCGCCTTCTCCTCCTCCTCCACCTCCTCCTCCTCCTCCTCTTCCTCCTCCTCCTCTTCCTCCTCTTCCTTCTCCTTCTCCTCTCCTTCTCCTCCTTCTCCTCCTCCTTCTCCTCCCCCTTCTCCTCTTCCTCCTTTTCCTCCTCCTTCTCCTCCTCCTTTTCCTCCTTCTACTCCTCCTTCTCCTCCTTCTCCTCCTCGTCCTCCTCCTCCTCTTCTTCTTCCTCCTCCTCTTCCTCGTCGTCCTCCTCCTCCACGTTCTTGTCCTTCTCCTCCTTCTCCTCCTGCTTCTCCTCCTCCTCCTCTTCTTCTTCCTCCTCCTCTTCCTCGTCGTCCTCCTCCTCCACGTTCTTGTCCTTCTCCTCCTTCTCCTCCTGCTTCTCCTCCTCCTCCTCTTCTTCTTCCTCCTCCTCTTCCTCGTCGTCCTCCTCCTCCACGTCCTTGTCCTTCTCCTCCTTCTCCTCTTGCTTCTCCTCCTCCTCCTCCTCCACCTCCTCTTCCTTCTTCCACCTCTTCCTCATCCACTTGATCCATGCGCTGCAGTCATCGTCGAACAGATGTTACTGCTGTTTTGCGTGCAACGATCGAATTACATATTGCATTCGGTGACAGAACATAGATCGCTGGCAATAAACATTAGACAGGTAGTTTCTAATGTTCTGCACAATATACACAGTTCTACATGTATATGCAGCATGTTAGTCAAGTGGTAGACGTGTCTTATACACTCTTGTATACTTGTGTAGTGTATACTCTTGTATGTACTTGCATACACCTTGTATACTCTCAACTCAGAAGTTTAGGTTCGAAATCCTGAAAACACATAACTTTCCAATCCCGGATTCGGTTATAAGCCTGGTAGGACCGTACGACTACATTGATTTCACATTGTATGCAAAGTATGCACACTGCACATACAAGTTATTGTTGTAGCTACATTGTATACATGCTCTTCCATACGCTGAGGCTAAGGAAACGATTAGAATTAGAGACAGAGAGAAACATTGAGACAGGGCTGCTTTTAAGAAATTTGTAGAACTGCACAACTCTTCTTTCCTTTCACATCCGACCTACATGGTAAATTACTTCCAATCGGCGGACAATGACCTTTTTGCTAGTTTTAACTGTTCAGAAGTGCTTCTACAACTGCACAAATCCATTTAGGACTCCACATTTTGTGTACAACAGTACGATAAAAAAAACTGCAGAGAGAGAGAGACAGACAGACAGACAGACAGAAATACAGCAAGCGCGAGCGGCAGCGTCTGTAGTGGAGATTCAGACAAATCTTTCTATTGCATCCATATCACGCAACGCGTTTCCATTCGTCAATGGATCGTGGATAGATTATATACCGCCAGATATATTTCCAGAGGATTGTGCTACGCATAAAGCCACCAGCTTCTCATGATCTGCAGAGGGAGGTGGATGAGGAGAAAAAGGACGAGAAGGAGGAGGACGAGGAAGACGACAAGGAGGACGAGGTGGAGGACGAGGAGAAAGAGTACGAGGTGGAGGAGGACGAGGAAGACGAGAAGGAGGACGAGGAGAAGAAGGACGAGGAAGATGAGAAGGAGGACGAGGAGAAGAAGGACGACGAGAAGGAGGACGATGAAAAGGAGGACGAGAAAGACGAGAAGGAGGACGAAGAGAAGAAGGACGAGGAGAAGGAGGACGAGGAGAAGGAGGACGAGAAAGACGAGAAGGAGGACGAAGAGAAGGAGGACGAGGAGAAGGAGGACGAGAAAGACGAGAAGGACGAGGAAGACGAGGAGGACGATGAATACGAGAAGGAGGACGAGGAAGACGAGAAGGAGAACGAGGAGAAGGAGGACGAGGAGAAGGAGGACGAGAAAGAGGACGAGGAGGACGAGGAAGACGAGAAGGAGGACGAAGCGGAGGAGGGGAAGGAGGAGGGGTTCTCGATTTCTCGACCATTCGCTAAG
Source organism: Lumbricus rubellus (assembly GCA_945859605.1). Classification (NCBI taxonomy): domain Eukaryota; kingdom Metazoa; phylum Annelida; class Clitellata; order Crassiclitellata; family Lumbricidae; genus Lumbricus; species Lumbricus rubellus. The sequence continues at coordinate 36,087,013 of OX243812.1, forward strand.
TCCATTATATTGCCGTGATCGTCGTTGTCGTCGTCGTCGTCGTCGTCGTCTTCGTAGTCGTCGTCGTTGTCGTTGTCGTTGTCGTCGTCGTCGTCAGCACGCAATCCATTTACTGCAGTCGCGCCTTAAACGAATCAACTTCCATTGTACACCTCGTCCATCAAAGGTAAACCAAGAAATCCCACGAAATCCATCCTTACGATGACAGCTCTCCTCTGTATTCAGTCTACGCATGTATACATTGTATAGGCCCCTGCGTTATATATACAGCACACACGACACACCTACACCTACACACATATATTATATATATTATGTACACGTGTATATACAGTATATATATGATATGCCTATACATAAATTTATATTGTACGCATACATGGCGCAGTGCATCCATGTGCAACCTATGTATGTCGTGAGAGAAATGTATATATATATATATATATATAAAACACATAAATGTTGCATATAGCCAGATGTGTGTATATATAATATAATATATGTACAGTAACAGAGCAGCAGGTATATAACTATATTTTGTAGATCTTGAGTCGTAGATCTTGAGTGCATGAATCGACTTTTCTGATCTCAATTTCTTTCCATTGACAGATTGATCTGGTCAATCATGTTGACGGCTCTTTGGTTGAGTCGTGAGCCTGGAACTTACATGTACTTCCACCAGTCTAACATGATTTTCTTATATTATCTTCTGTTCATGTTGTTGTTGTTGTTGTTGTTGTTGTTGTTGTTGTTGTTGTTGTTGTTGTTGTTGTTGTTGTTGTTGTTGTTGTTGTTCCTGTTGTTGAACTTCGAATTTGAATCTGAGCTTTGAAGTCGTTTCTCGTCATCTCAACTCCGTTTTAGTTTCAGACTGCATACTGATTCAACTTCAAGTGTCCGGCCGATGAGCAATTCTCTGTTAGCTGCTGTTCATGGTGTCCCAATAATTGATTATTTTATCGTCACTAAGCGGCTATCCTTATTTTGCAATATACATGTAATTGTTACGCTCTTCGACATCGCTGCAGCCAAGCGACTTCTTGTCATTCAAGAGTCACGTTTAAATGTTTGGGGCCGAACGTCTATGTGACTATGCATGGCTATATCCAGACCAATAGAAGAGTGGGCTCTGGAAATAAATGATGGGTGGGCGGGGGTAAACACCATGTGGAATCTGTGGATACATTTTAGATCTTCATTTTACGATTACATCGTCCTGGCCCATGGTATCATCTTCGATATACATGCATGTAGGCCTATACTTCATGCTCGTCTACTATTGTATACTAGTCTTATAAGAGAGATCTCTCTTTGGATCTGGTTAGGATTCAGCTTTTATAATTATGCCTTAATGATAGATGTACGTGTAACCACGGGCTTATTTAATAGGTTTACTACAAATGAATAATTCCCTGATTTTATCAAAACTAATTCTGCGTAAGTTAATTTATGAGCATATACATGTTCATTGGATATTCCAGAAATTTAAACCCCACGAAGTTGTCTCTTGACTAAACCACTATCTATGACATCCTCTGGAAGAAGTTACAAAAGACAGCCACACTGCAGTGTATTTAAACAGGCAGGCAGACAGACAGACAGACAGACAAACAGACAGACTGTATAATATATAGAGGGCCTATTGCTGCAATGAGGAAGTCAGGAAGCTTCAGTCCGTTTCCATCAGTGAGTGAATCGGAGCAATTTCCGGATTCTAGAATATTTCGTCGTAGGCTATATCTATAATTATATAAAGAGATCTGCTCGAGATGATGATATCTCTCTCATGATGATATCTCTCTCATGATGATATATCTTATGCTGATATCTCTCATGATGATATATCTTATGATGATATCTCTCATGATGATATCTCTCATGCTGATATCTCTCATGATCATATCTCTCTCATGATGATATATCTTATGCTGATATCTCTCATGATGATATATCTTATGATGATATCTCTCATGGTGACATCTCTCATGATGATATCTATCATGATGATATCTGCTTTGATGCGTTCATCTCATATATCGACAGAAAATGATGAGTTTTGCATGGTTCTTTGCTCTTTTCATATGGAAATGAAGCAGCCGTGAGAATTATGACTGCATGCTCTTAATCTTTGTTGGCAATCTTCTTATATACATAACAGCTTCTAGCGATTGACCGTGACATGGAATGACACAGTATGCCATGGAATGACACGGTATGACATAGAATGACACAGTATGCCATGGAATGACACGGTATGACATAGAATGACACACTATGGCATAGAATAACATAACATATGGCACCGACTGACATATCGCCTTGAGATAGCCAACATTTAACAGTGTGCGGTTGGATTATGTTACACTACAATTCTTCGTAGCCGCACGTTTTTTCGCACCAGATCCGAAATAAGAAACGTGTTTGAGAACAGAAGTGTCTACCTCAACGAGACCTTGCAGGATGCGAACAAACATGACGAGCGCGAAGTGAACCTTGCAGGCGCCGGGAATGAGGAGGTTGAGGAAGGCCGAAATGGCAATTGCTACTCCGAAGATCCTGTACAATCATGCCAAACACAACACAGACATAATATGAAAGCTAGAAGCACAACACAGACATATGAAAAATAGAAGCACGACACAGACATATATGAAAGGTAGAAGAGTGCATCGTATAACAATGCGTCAGGCAGTAGGCCTAGGCTACAATACTTTACTGGAACAGCAGTCGTAAGATGACTCTTCTGCAAACTGCAGTTGCTGTCAGTTGCCTTTTGCGACGTGCATTCAAAGAGAACCAAATGAATTTTAAAGACATCTGACTTAAAACTACTCTTGTTTATCATAGAAAATCCGTTGTTTCATTTTAAGATTATTTCAATAATATTAGGGCCTACTATAGTTCCAATAATTTATAAATTATCTTATAAATATGTTAATGGTTCCAATTAACAAGGATATGATGCACTAAGTCTTTGACGAGTTTTAAAAGAATGCCGTGTTGGAATTCCTATGAATGTAAGATATTAACGAAGGAAAACATCAAAATTACGCTAGCCATATTATATATTTCAAAATGCATAGGCTAATTCAAATTCCAGCTCCCATTATTGAGAAATAATGCCTTTGACGTTCTCTTCCTAAGTTTAAAAATGGGGAGGCAAAGGCGGCAGAATAAATGTTTCTGAAACCAGGGCATATATCCAGAGCAGGCTGGCCTCCATGAGTATGGTAGCCTAAGCATCCCCAAATAAATTCTCGGCAGGTCAAACATTCTGGTGGCTTCTTGAACAGTTAGACCTAGCCTACTGTTAGGCCTACTGCATGGAGATCAGCTCTGACTAGCTATTATTCGGGAAGCTCTGTCATGCAATTAGATTCTACTAGTTATATTTTTACACGCAGATGTCGACGATTTATTAGGCCTAATTTAATTTTTTGGGATAAAAGCAATGTCGCTTTAATTAGCCAATGTTATCGTCGTTAAATCTGAACAGTACTCTGCTACAGTATGCATGCATGTGATGCGGTGGCTTGGAACATAGGCTACATCATGTGTCAATGTCAGTCAATAAAACTGGAACAGGCTTACATAATTAGCAGTGGATCGACTTAATGTGTCTGCAAATATTGTGTTACAAGTAACTCAATCTTGTCAAAACGTGATTGAAAATAATTATTAGAAGGAGAACAAGACTTCATGTACGCAGGTGCAATTTAAGCAAAGCATTCTGCAAGGAATAAAAGAATAAAAAGAAGTGTGCTTTCACTATAGAGTAGTCTGATGCAATCTATCTACTGTTGTTGAGCCGAGTGGAATAGCGAGAATCTACTAAGAATGATTGTCGTAAAGAATTTGTTCGAAATGCGTCAGCATTCGGAATGAATTGCGTTCGGACTCATTCAAGAGTCGGCTTGTGCATGGGTGGGTGGGATGGAGGGGGAACTGTCCAACTGTCCGTACCTGTTAGCCGGCATTCGGGACGCCAGATATCCACCGGGAATCTGGGTAATAAGATATCCCCAGAAGAAGGAACTGTCGACGAAGCCGATCGTATCCGGCGACCAATCAAATTCCGGTTTCTGCAAACGCACACACAACACACACAACACACGTAGACGCAGACGCAGAACACTTAGCGATGATTTCAATTATACTTCAACGCGATCGCTGCACAATCCATCATTTCAACGGATCAGCAGATGGCGCTAAATTATTCACCAGCTCCGTCTGTGTGTATCTCTCTCTCGTAGGATATGTGGTCTGGGTCACGTGAACGACGCCAACGTTGCAGCTGGGCGCCATGTTGGTTTCGTCCGCGTGCGTGGACGCGATGATGATGTTTTCAAAGAAAATAACGCTTGAATTTGAGCTATTAGCGTGTACATGAGAACGTGTTGCATTTCGTGCAGTCTGGCCTTCAATTTAGAGACTTGTTGATTAACTACAACAGTTTGTTATTCCATGGATTATTCAATAGTTTTGCTTGTTGCGGTCGTATCTTACTAGTTTACAATTTGAGTCTGTTTCACAGTTTCATTTTAGGCCTAGGCTTACTAGTCGATCACCACTTTAGCACTTGCAGCCTAGACCGCCTCATGCACTTCCCATTTTTACATTATTTATCCACATTTCTATACTCATGATTTCATGAGCCCGGACCTATAGACTCTAACAGGACCGTATACTATAGCATAAATGTCACTTAACCTAGTTATAGCTTAAATTTTTTGCCACTTTGGGAGCCGTTTTCTTGAGGCCCCTCCGGTTGGAGGGTACGGAGGGTGGTCGCTACGCCTTTATCTATCTTTACCACCACAGTTTATGCGTTTCTCTGTTCCCGCCAATGCTATAGACTACTGCAACTCACTTTTTATGGCCCTTCTGAAGCAACGAGTTTACTTCAGTCAGTCTTAGGCCTAATAAATGCATCAGCTTGGCTCAGAGCTCGTCTCCCACGTTATGCGGTTATCTCTGTATATAGGCCTATGCTCGAAATCTTGCATTGTTTGTATATGTGCACTTGTTATAGCGCCCCTTCAAGCTCTCTCTACTGAGAGGCGCCCCCGAATGCAGAGCGGACACTGCATCGGAGTTTCACGCCGAAGCGCTGAGCAATTGTGAGTGAAGGACTTGCCCAAGGTCCATACGCGGCGAGGTGGATTCGAACCTCGAACCTTCCGGCTCCAAGGCAACGACGCCACCACTACACCACCGCGCCCTACATTGCATTGGCTAACTGTCACTGCACGCATGGCGCATGCATTGCAATAAAATTATCCTCTTCTGGTATTCAAGGCACAGCTGTGAAATGCCTAAAAATTATCTGCAAAAGCTGTTTTAATCCGCATCTTCATCACATCTCGATGATTGCGTGTTGCTGATCGTCGTCTTGAACTTTTTATTCCCAGGACTGCATGGGACTGCTGCTTTCCTCTAACATTTGGCGTTTGCGGTGATCTTTCCATCCATTTGGAATTACCTTCCGCACTCTCTCCCTCACCAATGTATAACAAATGGCGGCTGGATTTTCGACTTTTTCCTTAACAGTCTCTTCTTTAAAGGCATGCGTTTCTTTTCTATTTTCCAAGAGTTTACATGCTAATAGTTCCTCTGAATAGTTATAGGACTACTGCAAGAGGCGCTTTATGCTGCATGTGAGTGTGCAGAAGGAGACGAAAGGAGACAGATAACCAACCACCTCACCTCATATGCCGAGGTTGAGGAAATGAAGTCGCCCTAATGTTACCCATGCATGCACAGAGGCATGCTTTTCATGCATATATAATTATATATAGGCCTACGTATATAACTATATATATATATAACCTATGAATATTCGTTTTATTCCAAAAACAGCAGGCAGAACGCTGTAGGTTTACTTTATACATTTGCACAATTGACAGTTTGTATTGAAACTTAGAGCTTATGGTTAAGATAGTTAGTAGGCTACCTGTTTTTGAATAACATTCTTGGGATAAAGTTTATCGAGTCTATAAATTATTGGGAAGGGTGAAATTGAGAGCCCTTTGTCTAAAGTTTGTCTTTGTCTAAAGTTATATTAAGTTGTTTAACTTATATAGGAACTGCCGTTTTTCTTCTATATAGCCTAGGGCTACCATATCCCCGTAAGTGCTCATACCTATGTGGTCGCATTTCTTCGTTCCTTCCTAAATCGTTGCCAGAAGCCTTAAATTGCTTATAATTCATTTCCAGCCTGCCGTCAGCATGCATGCAGTTCCGCTGGAAGTACCTCTCTAATACGCCGATGCTAACGCCGCTCCCCAGAAGTCGATAAAAGCCGTTCCTGGCTTAATTTCACCTCATACATTATTCACAGCGCTTCCAATCAACATCCGGCCACCGGCGCTATAAAAATGCATGTCGCCCGAGCAGCAATATCTATTTAGAATAATGTTGCTCTTCAGCGAACGCTCTCTTCTTGTCATCGTCGTCGTCCATGTAGTAGAGCAGCTGCACCGACTGATTCGGTCCACGGCGCCACCAGAAAATTTGACGTATTAGTCATAAGGAAAACTGCATGAATACGGAATGCAGTGGGAGAGGACATGTGTGCCTACGTCGCCATCCCTCGTATTATATATACACGGGAGAAGTCCAGCGCTGGACAATTGCATGGTAAAGGCGGAGGAGGAGGAGGAGCAAGAGGAGGAGGAGGAGGAGGAGGAGGAAGAGAAGGGATGGTTGGGGCGATAAAAGGACAATGGGAAGGCGAATCATTTGCATGAAGATTTAACTAGAAACAAACGAACAGGTTTTGGATGTTATGTGGATGTTAAGTAGAAAAATAGACAACAGTTAAGCGCCAAGAACGGTAAAACTATTAAGAAGACACTAATAAGTTCTACATTTCCGGCACCTTGGCATGACGCTTTAAAGGAAAAACATAAAAAGGAGTCTTTAGACAATGAAAACTTACATAATCTAATAGCGTTACTGCTTGAAAATGTTTAATTTTTAATTCAGAGGTTAGGTTTCTTAAATAGACTTATGTCTATTTTTCTACTATTTTATTCAGAGGTTAGGTGTCCTTAATAGACGCTTTACGCTTAACTGTTGTCTATTTTTCTACTCGAACTGCAGTTGTGTTGGCGATAATGTTTGGGCTATTATTTTATTGACTCGTTCACACTGCAATGCGATTCGTACGTTGGAACTCCTCCGGTTTTAGTTCAACGAGTTCTTCTTTGGAATCTGACTCACTTATTTTGCCCGTCGCTGAGAAAGTTATTCTGCCGTTGGTAAATTATTCTAGGTCTAAGTCTAATACAGGGTGAGAATTGCGGGGGGTGGAGGTTTCAACTTCCCAGTCTTTCTTAGAGCCCCATAGTAAAGTCTGTTTTCACACCCAATTCTAAGTGGATCATAGTCCAACCTCTCCAATCATTTTTTCACAATTCTTACGCTGGTCTTATACGCCTCTGAGTAGATTTCTTGAAGAGGCGCTATATAAATACTCTAAATAAATATATAAATACAAGTGCTGAAAAGCAATTAGGATTTACAGACCAATGCAGTGGACCGAAGCGCGTAGTGGCTGGCCTACGAGATGTTGCTACCTCGCACAATGTGACAGCGAATTCCAAAGTGTTTGACTACCGACTGAGAAAGTTCATAGTTTGAAATATAGGCCTAGTCGTAAAAGTTGCTCCAAAAAATCATATGCGTTGATATTCACCTTTACGTCACATCTAGTGACAGAGTTACACCTACGGGGAATTATTTTGTCTGCCTTAGGCTTCCAATCGAGTGGCAGTTCTGACAGGTATTGACTACGCAACTCACGTTCGCGAAATATTCAGAGTCGTGCCCGAGGTGCATAATGGTCGAAATCTAATTTTCGCAGAAAAGGATCAATAGGTCCTGCCGCTAAAAGATGATTCTCCATTCTGCGGCGAAAAAACTGACGGAAATAGGAACGAATTGTTCAACCTTGTCCCTCCCTCTCTCTCGCTATCTGTGTATCTATGTTTGTCTAAAAGTCTGTCTCTGACGCGCTTTCTGTATGTCTGTCTCTGTCTCTCTCGCTCTCTCTCGCTCTCTCTGTCTGTCTCTGTATGTAGACCTATGTGTCTGTATGTCTCTGTCTCTCTGTCTTTCTCGCGTTCTCGCTCTGTCTGTCTGTCTTCTGTCTGTCTGTCTCTCTCCCCCTCTTGATCTCATATCCCCATCACTCTTCGAGGGAGATTCAGTTACTGCTGCGATGAAAATGATGGACATCGATATAAATTCAAATCGACCTTCGCAAGCGATCGATGATCAACATCTACATACTTACTCTTCTGCAGGGTATGATCCGTAATCTTGCAATCATCCCTCGTCTCCTCTCCGACCCCACCCTACTCCTCCCTCCCTCCCTTAAGTTTCCTTTCCTCTTGTCCACCTATGGCCCGCAGTCTCCACTATTGAATTAGCGCAGTATAAATGGCCTTTCCGATCCAATAACGTCAACGCGAAGCCCCGATTCCAGCGGCCTTTGTCCTCGCATACAATGTTCCCTGAGGGAGGAAGGGAAGAAGGGAAAGGTGGAATGGGATTACAGTAGTATTAGGTCGACACTGGTCAACCGATTGGGAGCAATGGGAAAGATGACGGCTACAGATGGTTGTGTGTGTGCGCGTGACACGAAGAGGAGGAAAATGGAGGCAGGCCGGAGGAGAAGTTCAAAGCAGCGCTGGTCCATGTTAGTAGGCGGAGATCCATCTTTAAATGCGCTATACAAATGTTCAGATAGGCCTACACACTAATGTCGACTCTGATATAATTACTCTTTCTTTGAAACTTACTCTGCTGCATTGTCAACTCTTTCTTTTCAATGTAACGACAATTATTCCTTTGGAGCGTCCAGCGCTGTGATTTTCGCCGCTCATTTCTGAGCTCCTTGTTCTCGATCGCGAATTTCTCGTTACAAGTTAGTCATGCCATTTGCCCTGTGGCACTTTCGAACAGCGCCTACAGCCGTCGCGGCCACGTTCTACTCCATATACATGTAGCCTCAAGACTTTTTAGCAGTGGGTTTTAGTTGGGAACGCTCCTGAGTAAATGATCCTGAAGGAAGCCATAATTATTAATCTCCTAAATGAAATGGAGAAAATGTTACGGCTTGGTGATCACTGATTAGCCTAGTGTACAGAGGCTGAATGATTTGGCTAATTTAGGCAATTAATAAGACCTACATGTATATAGCCTACTTCATGTAACAATGATTTTATCCCTGTTGCTTATGATTAACATTAACCTTCTCTATCGCAAGCAGAGACACTGACCATACGCGCGTAAAATTCTTCAGATAAATAAATACATTGTTATATAGATAAATAAGTAAATAGTTAGATAGATAAATAAATAAATAGTTAGATAGATAAATAAATAAATAGTTAGATAGATAAATAAATAAATAGTTAGATAGATAAATAAATAAATAGTTAGATAGATAAATAAATAAATAGTTAGATAAATAAATAAATAAATAAGTAAGTGAGTTGGACAATAGTAATTAATTATACTAGCCCGTTCGACTGTGATATTGCCGATGATGAGTGGACCGATCGTCCAGCGAGTGACGTTGCTGGTCATCTGCAGGACGGCCACGCCCATGTTGCAGCGGATGCCGAACGAGATGCAGAATCCGAGGCTGCTGAGCAGTGCCATCTGGAAGCGCGTGCTGCACGAGCACGGACACCGACAGCAGCAGCTGCAGCAACGTTGACACTGGTTGCGCAGCCGATCCATGGCGCCTGGACCTGGAACGGTCTCTCCCGTCTCCTCGTTCTCCTCGTCCAGATAGTCGTAGTCGACAAGAGTCTTTTCATCGCGAAACTTCCCAGATACACTGAAGTATACATGTATAAACACCGATAGTTAGTCGTTAAGTATAAGAAATATATATAAACGGCCTTCATGTGGTGTCCAATGAGATATATAATCTAATATACCTCAATGGGCAATTGAGTTGTCGTACATGTGATGGCTTTAAACTTTTGAATAAATGAAAAAGATAGAAAGTATGGAAGGAAGGATGGGAGTACCTGAGCATGTGAATATGTAGTTTATTAGTAGGGAAAATAAGACTAGGCTGCATGTAAGTAGGCCTACATAAACCGGTTATGTAGTTTATTGGTAAGGAGGATGAGAGTACCAGAACTTGTCAATATGTGGAACGAGACGCGATACAAATTCTGCAGCGGTAGGGCTATAGCCTTTGACAAAAAGTCTTTTATGGAGTCGTGAGTGCAGAGAATGTTTTGTCTCATGATATTTTTGAACTCTTTGTTCAGCCTGCAGTGTAGGTATAATTAACGATTCAAACGGTGTGAATTATTTCAAGTTCATGCTGTAGGCCTTTATAGGCCTACAGTTGTGCGCTGCGAATCCGGGAGTTTACTGTTAGCGGTCCGATCAAGTGATATTATAACTTGGGAGATCGTCGTCAGAATAATTCTAATATTTATCATAAAAATGTTAAACAAATATGCAGTGTGCATAAACTTGTTTAAACCTGTTTCATGATAATATGAGACATAGTCACCCCTCACGGAGGCTTGCGAAAAGTAGGCCCATGATGCCCATCTTCTTTCGCCTAGTTATGTATGAGACTCAATTCCTGATAGGCTACGCATCGCAGCCAGAAAAACGTCGAAGATCCATCTCAATTTCTCCCAAAGGACATGAAGCCTGTTATTATTACCGAGTACAAAAGGTGTCTAGTCCAAATTTACTTAATAAGGTTTGCGTGATTGTATTGTGTATACCGCCTCAGTCTACATGTACATTGCATTCCATGCAATCACTCGACTCTGTATGATGAATCTGCTTGAGGACACCAGTGATGGGATATGGTTCAACCCAGGCAAAACAACGCATCTGGGAATTCAACTGAAGCTTCAGTAACCATCAGAAGCTGGCAGGGAAATAAAAGTCCTCCCACATTTCGGTTTCATAAGAAGCAAGAGGAGGAGGAGGAAGCGAAAGAGGAAGGGAGAGAAGAAGTGTAGGGGGAGAAGAAAGTGTAGGAGGAGAAGGAATGGTATACAAGGAGAAGGAAGAGTAGGAGAAGAAGGAAAAGTGGGTAGAGCAGGAAGAGTACGAGGAGAAAGAAGTGTATATAGGAAGAAAAGGAAACAGAAGGAGAGGAAGGAAGAGTAGGAGAATAAGGAAGAGTAGGAGGAGAGAAAGAGCAGGATGAGGAGAAGGAAGAGTGGGGAGGAGAGGAGACAACCTTCTTTAACCCCATCATCTGTGCGGACCTCTGCCCCAGCGGACGATCCTACATCAATATTGAACGGGGTCCGGTGACCCCCTTTGACAAATTTCCAACGACGACGATGACGGCGAACGTCTGCATGTGGTGGTGGAGGCGAGACGACGCAAAATGTTGTTTATGCGTTCGTCGAGGGACATTCGATCCCTCGGATAAATCCCGACAATGAATACATAATCCACTTTATGCAGATGAGTTTTAACTGATGTCGGCCGACCACAGTCGAGCCGATGGATCCTCCTCTCCTCCGCTCATCGCCAACTGCTTCCCTTCTCTCATCCTTCCGTCCGTCCATCCGTCCTCCCTTCTTCAGGTTAGGATGTATCCTTCCGCCAGCGTGGCCCTCCGCCCGTGTGTCCTTCCGCCCGTGGATCCTTCCGCTCGTGTATCCTTCCACCCATCGTCTAATCCTGTGGTGAGTCGGTCGCTCCGCACATTCCTACAGTGTATGTGTGTGTTTCTATCTATTCTTTTCGTCTGCATGTCTGTTCATTCTTTCGTCTCTTCGCTTGTATGTCGGACTGTGTGTTGCTGTTCTGTCGTTGCAGACGAAGACAAATCTCAGTCAGCACTTAGGACTGCAGCTGCATGCAGTCGCCGAAAATGCATCACGGTTGCCATGCGAAGATCGTGAATTAAATAACTTCCCGTTGTTCGTGCATGGTGTGTGCTCTCTGTGTCCCATGGCAAGCTTAATTTCTTAAGACACAGGGCAGTCTCGTACACTAACAGATGGACCGAAAAAGAATGATGGAAGCGAGAAAACGCAGTGTCATCGTGTTCGAGATGGAGTCGCAGATTTAAAAAAACACAAGAAAATCATAAACTAAGACGGAAAGCAAGAAAGATGGGCAAAGGAAAGGAAGAACAATTAAATTATTAATAACGGACGAAGAGATTAGAAAAATCCGCAGAGTAGTAAATATTATTGATGCATGGATGAAGCACATTGTTTATTTACAGTTTTCTTATTAGTCATTTTTCTCATTTTCCGTTATCTTGCTTTTCTATTGCAGATCTACCTATAGGCTACCTTTACTTCTCTCTTTAATAATTTCCTATCAATATTTTCACCGACCTATTTACACACATGTGCTTCTTATAAGAACAATTCTTAAAGTTCATAGGTGAAGTTCTCAGAATAATGCACACCTCGGCGATTACATGACTTGAAGTCAGTTCTACCACCTGACCTTCTTACTTACCTATCAACCTACTCTAATGAACACTAATAAGTTTCTTATATCTTTTCTTCACTGAGAGAAATTATTCTGTATCCGCAGCTGAGAGAGAACCAATTGCATCCAATTGCAACGGTGAGGTGGGCGGGCGGGAGGGAGAGAGGGCGGTGGGCGTTTGAAGAGAGGACAAAAGGGAGTGGGTGGGTGGGTGGGTGGGTGGGTGGCGGGGGACAGAGGACCGTGGTCATCAGGGTCATCAGCTGCGCCATCGTCTGCTGCTGCTGCTGCTGCTGCTACAAACGATGGAACCAGACTCCATTACAGTCGCCTTCATAATTAATGCGCCGACCGATGCCACATAATCTATACATCCGCGATATTTGTTTAGTCGGGGAGCATACAACAACACATACACTCAAGCATACACACACATATACATAGACCTATCAATGATCATTACTTAGGCCTATACCATACAACGCAACTTGCACACATTATGCGCTGTCATAAATCAAATTCTGATTCGAAAAACGCGTTAAAATACTGTGATTAATCATACAGAATGTTACAGAAGAGATGAGTTCAAGTTTCGATTTCAAAATAAATAATTGAAGAGGAATTATTATTATAACTACTATTAATTTAATATAAATAGACTTGTGATGGTAGACTAAGTCTTTAGGTTCTGTATATCATGGCAACTTTTGTTGAATGTACAATTTGAAAGTACCTGAACAGGTTTTTTGCAAAAGAAACGTAATTTATTTAGCCAAACAGTTGATTTATATAGCTAAATTAATTCGTTCATCTTTTTCACTTGATGCACAGTGTACTTATTACCTGCGCAATGTTCAGTGAAGCTAACCTTGAGACGAGTAGCACGAAGAACATGTCCAAGATTGCTAGATGGCGACCTTGTAACAGCACGGCTGGCTTACGGCGCCATATAAATTGTGCCTTCCTCAGCAGTCTCGAACCAGCAATCGCTGAGCTAAAAACTGAGAGCGTTACCGATTCGCCCGCCGTCCTCTAATTATTCTAATACACAATGTGCGATGTAAATGGCGTTTGTATTATATACATGTATGTCCATGTTAAGTATGGGTCAGTGTTTAATCTAGTCCCACTGCTTTGGGGATCAGGGTTCTGGGGCGGGATAAACTATCATTTTGTGGGGGGGAGGGAGGAATGGCAACTGCTGACTGAACCCGGTCACCAATGACGACACCCTTTGACGGGACTTTTTCTGAAGATCTTTTGTTTAGTATACATCTTATTTACATTTTTATGATGGGGGAGGGGGAAGAGAAATGCTACATGTACCGTTTTTCTGGGGGAAATGGTACATAAATACATATGAACAACACCTCAACAATTTTTCGGATGGATATCGTCCTATAGGGGAGGAACTATCCCCCCAGAGACTTCTAGATATTAACGACTGTGTACTGGGAGCACTGGGAGTGCTTCTGAAAGGCTCTTGCTGCGAGAAGCGCTTTATAAATGGTCAGATATACAATACAATACAATACAATACAATACAATACTATGTATTCGGAGGTGAGAGCTGGACATGGAGAGGAAAGAATAAATGCATTCGAGATGAATTGTTTGAGATGTGTTCTTCTGTTCTCTGAGAACCATGGTCCGCTAAAAAAGACAAATGAATGGTTACACTTGAGACTGCTGAAGGTGTCGAGAGGCATCTTATCTTCTGCTGTGAAGGAAAGGAAGCTGGCGTATACTATGAACACATCACGAGAAGAGAAGACGGTTGTTTGGAGAGGGAGATACAATCATGTAATTCAAGGCACAACACAAGGGTCACGTGCACGAGGTACATAGACCAAAGACGAATTGGATGAATAATATCAGAACGTGGACAGAGCTGTCTACAGCGGAACTGATAAATAGGGCAAAGAACAGATAACAAAGGATAAAAATTGCGCATCATGACGCGGCCAACCCTCGTATGGAGGATGATTGAGGAGAGCACATAATGTTGTCATTTCCATCGAAGCTGTTATATATGTTCGCCGAAACCATGCTTTATGGGGCAATAATCTCTTGTCTGTTTTTACTAATCTGTGAGGACTTAAATATGCCGCAATTGTATAGGAACGATAATTAATAATTAATTATAGAGGATTAACGATAGGCCTATAATTATTATAGGCCTATCGTTTGTTTTCCGAGAGCTACTTCTGGGTTGCTTCATGCACTGTACCAAGGTCAGCACAGCACATGTGGTGCGGCAGAAAGGTTAGATTGAACACAAAGTAATTAACGTAGGCCGATTGAGTATTGCTTGCTTGTATGTGCACTTGTTATAGCGCCCCGTCAAGCTCTCTACTCAGAGGCGCTCCCGACTGCAGAGCAGACGCTGCATCGGAGGAGTTTCACGCCGAAGCGCTGAGCAATTGCGAGTGAAGGACTTGCCCAAGGTCCCTACGTGACGACTTGATGTGGATTCGAACCAGCAACCTTCCGATTTCAAGGCATCGAACATAACTCTACACCACCGCGCCCCAAAAGTGCTGCTATAGTCTATACAAAAATACATCCAGGGCTTTCCAGGCATAAATATTTATGTATATTATTTATGATTAAGTCTTATAATAATTCATATAGATCTACATGTATGCAATATATATTATATATATTGCCCCTATAGACGAGCGTCTTATCCTTTCAGTCGTTTCTTTGTGTTTTTTGTTGCGGATGTTCATTGTTGCCCGACTGCACGACAGTTCCATCGTCCGCAGCATCAGCATCAGCATCAGCAGCATCAGCAACAGCATCAACAGCAACAGCAGCAGCAGCAGCAGCAGCTGTTCGTGGTCTGACAAGGAATCATATTCCCCATCTATGATGATGGGATCTGCTTCGCGTCTTCTTATAAGCTTTGCACAAAGTCAGGTACGACATATTATAATATATATATAATATATATATACGAATACACGTCTGCATGCGCAATTGCGCATGTATACTTATATACATTATACATGATGATGATGATGATGATTTATATACACATAATAATTGTCTACATGGCGTGATCGACCCTGCAATTTCCTATTCTATAGCGAGAGAAAGTCGCCTGACCCATCACCGACTGCTTTATAATATACACATGTGTTGGGTTGGTCGTCATTGCCCTGATAATCTATTATATATATATATATATATATATATATTTATATATTCATGCAGCTTATTCCGTCAACGCTTAAATAGATAATGGATGTTTTTCATATCCTTTGCCGCCGCCGTCAACAGAAAAATGATCTTTGACATTAGCAGGTGCAATAATAATGTGATGATTACCTGGCTGCAAACTAATAATTTGCGATTATATTGTTCGACGGCGACAAAATAATATCTTCTATTATTCAGATATCAGAATTGCATATACATGTAATACTCGGTATACACAATATGTATAGGCCTACATACATGTAACTCTGCTCACTACTTGCAGTTGCACTTTTAGAATTTTATTACTTTCTATTTGAATATTTTGAAAATTAATTGAAATCAGATATGTTTTATTTGTTATTAAGATAATATTACAACTGTTGACATCATTAGTGGTTCATCATAACTTCCACCACGCGTGTGAACTGCTGAAAAATCGATTGACCATGATTTGGCCATGTCTAAAGCTGTCAATGGCTATCGATTATACTTGTTTACACTGTGAACTATTACTCTAGTTGCTATGTACACGAAGTAGTGAATAACTCGTCAGCTACAAGAAAGAACACTCACTTGCATACTTATTTACTCACTTACCAACAATGAGCGAGCGACTGCACGGAGGTGCAATACTCGTCACCTGTTGGGCAGCTGTTGAGCTCATTAAACAAAGAGCCGAAAGGTTCCAGCAGCAGTAGCCTCATCCACGTCTGCACTTCTACTGATCCAATGATCTTAGCACTCACTTCCCGCTTCCGCGTCTACGAATATCCCACCACCACTATATATATATAAATACATATATAATTATATATACATGTATAGGCGCACCATAAATTAGAATTACGCAATGACTTAGGAGTCTGTCTTTGGCGGTGCTTGAATGGCTATCGTTAAGGCGAGAGGACTTTAGATGGGATTGGAGTTAGCCATTAATGGACGTTATGGATGAATTGGTGAATGAGTGAATTGGTGAATGGGTGAATTGGTGAATGGGTGAATGGGTGAATGGATGAATGGGTGAATGGGAGAATGAGCGAATAAGTGAATAGGTGAGTGGTTGATGTGATCAATTTATATTTATATTGAACAGAACTCAACTGCTAAGCCCCGGAAGGTTGGATGGAAGGAAGGATGGGAGGAGAATTGTGAAGTGATGGGAGGTAGGAAAGGAGAACGGATGAAGGATAAGGAGGATGAAGGATGTAATGAAAAAGAACAGAGGAAACAAAACGATACAGAGGAATGAAGTCTAAGTAAGGATGACGAGAGAAATTATGGGGCGCGGTGGAGCAACATGTTCATTGCCTTACAACCGGAGGGCTGCAGATTAGAATCCACCTAAAGCCGCCGTGTATTGACCTTGAGCAAGGCCTTCACTCGCAATTGAACAAGGACCAACCACGAAACATCGAGAAAGTCTATAACACAGAGAAAGCGATGAAATGAAGGTCAACATTCAGACAGAGCATTGGTACATGTATAAAGAGACAGATAGATGTAAGAGGATATCTTAGGTCGCGGCAGGTCATTTGACTTACTGCCTATTTGACTAAATTCGACATGCCCCGATGACCTGAAAAATTCTTTGAAATGTTTAACATCTTCCTTACATTGAATTTTTCTGCATGCTGATTAATTTCCATGGCCATGAGTGACTCGACCGGATGAAATTGTATCATGGCTGCAGGATATCGAGATAAAGATGCACAGAAAGTCAGGAAGGTAAAAGAAAGATATCCAGACTATAGTGTTTGGAGGAGGTAAGCTTATAAGCTTACATAGGACTGAGAGACAGAGTACCTATAGATGGCTAGAGATCAACATAGACAGAGAGAGACAGAGAGAGGGTGTGTGTATGTGCGAGAGAGACATACAGACAAACAGACAGACAGACAGACGGACGGACGGACGGACAGACAGAGACAGAGACGGACAGAGAAAGAGACAGAGGGAGAGAGTCAGATAGTCAGATAGACAGACGACAGACATATAGAAAGAGAGAGACAGTGAGAGACAGACAGACAGACAGACAGATAGACAGACAGACAGATAGACAGACAGACAGACAGAGACACCTATGGCATCATAATATGCATTGTCGTCAATCGTCACAGTTTACCTGCGACCATAACAATGCGTTGCTGCTGCAGCGTCTAATTACGAAAGCAGTCGCACGAACAATATTTATTCAGCAGAGCTGTGCGCCGTATGACAAACGAGGAAACATGATAAAGCGATGCAGAAGAGGAGAAGGAATAGGAAGAGGAGGAGGAATAGGAGGAGGAGGAAGAGGAGCAGGAGGAGCAGGAAGAGGAGCAGGAGGAGCAGGAGCAGGAAGAGGAGGTGGAAGAAGAGGAATAGAAGGGAGAGGAGGAAGAAGAGGAGGAAGAGGGTGACTGCATGGGAGGCGAAAGAGTGGGAGAGGCAGGAAATGTGGACAATGGAAAGGGAAGAGGAGCCGAAGAACGGGTGGAGATAAAGGATTCAGATGAATTAGGCGGAGACCCATTGTTGTGACGCATTCATTATTCCGGTTGCCGCCATCGCCGCTGCTGCCGCCGCCACCGCCGCTGCTGAGTCCGCAGTCGAACAAGAATAGCTTTGAATATCACAAGAATAGCTTTGAATATCAGTTGGCACTGGTTTAACGACGACGATGCCGAGGCGAAAGGATGGGAGGGCTGGGGCTGGGGGGGTCTGAAAGCATAATAATAATTATTCAGTCGGAATAATCGTGACCCGTTCTTCTGTCGATCCATCGCGCGATCGTAATCGTAATTCCCAATCTCGAGATTTCGACAGAGTCTAAAATGGGAAGTCGCGGGAACCAGCTTATTCAGAGGCGCTTAGTCGCACATTATAGTCGACAGGCGGCGGTTAAAATCGGTTTCAGGACAGGTTTGGAGTGAAGGAAGGACCTGTGGTAAGATAGCAATTGTGCATAAGGTTACGGTGAGCTCGTATAGATGGATCTGATATTTTTAGTGATACTGGCAGAAATTTGTTCAAAGAATTAGGAACAGCTTTGGCTATGGAACGATTTACCAAAACCTGCAGCATGCAGTCGCGTACTTAACTGACATTCATTATAACTGAAATCTTGTCCAGTTCAGTTCCACGATCTGAAATTTTTACACAAAATTAGTAATGTGTTTCTCAATTTTTTTCACTTTCTGCGAATGCAATAACTGAGCTCAGTTGTAGTAAATATGTATTTAAGTAAGTAGGCCTAAGTTGTCGTGAGTATATATAGGAATAGACTATTATGTTTTTAAAGCTAAGTTCTAAGCTATAGGCCATTGACTGAAGCGCAAAAATTGCGGAAACGCATGATCCACGTGGACTCCGAAGTCCGCGCCATCGTCTGTCTCATAAATGTTGTTTAAACCGACAAAAACCAAACAAAGAAGAGAATAAAACGTCGTTTCGTTTAAGAAAACTCAAAAAAGGAAAAAGATGAGAAATAACGGAAACCGAAAAAATAATTGGATGTTGTTGGGCCTACTTCTCGTAGCCTACTACAGTTTAATTAAACACTTTGTTTACGCAATTTGATCTTAATCAACAAGCACATGAGACAACTTTATTAGTAGGCCTATAGGCCTAAGTAAAGCGCGCGGTCAAATAAGCTTATAAATTGTGACTTGATTTAGCGGAACCCTGGAAAGTACTAGGACTTTAAACACAGCAAATTAGTTCCCCTGCATGGTGATAGCTGAGTCTATTTATTAGATACTATTACTATTATTATTACTATTATTATTATTATTGTTGTTGTTATTATTATTATACTTTAATATATCTGCAAGAAAGCATATAAATAACAGGAAATACAATAAACTAGAAAGGTTATAGCTATTGTTACATACAAAAGATTATTATTATTGTTATTATTTTTTTATTCGTTTTATTTTTTTACCCGAGGCACCTCAGATCCCTCGGGATTTAAAAAGCAAGCAACATAACACAATCATTATTCATTATTATTACTATTATTATTTTTTTACCCGAGGTATCTCAGATTTCTCGGGATTTCAAAAAATTATCCGGAGACTTTAAAAAATTGTATTCTGGAACGGCTAGAACTCGTCAAGATCAGGCGAAAAAAGGTGCCTTGTAAAGCAATGGCGTTGAAACGTTGGATTAAAATGGCAATGCGCTGGAAAAGATAGCTGGTTTCTCTCGTGTCACCGGTTTTACGAGCTAGACAGCGCCCCAACTCTGTGATGAAACATAGACCACTGCTGTTGATTGGGCCAAGAGTCTCAATTGCCAACGGGACAAAGTGGTACATGTAGGTTTGTGCAAGGGTGTTGTATTTGGCGCATTTTTATTATTATTATTATTATTATTATTATTATTATTATTATTATTATTATTATTATTATTATTATTATTGTTCAATATTAGTTTCAGGTGATAATATCCATCCACTCCTGAGCACTTGTGAAGTGACGACATTAAGAAAATTGTTGCCACAAGCAGATTCGTTGCACTGTTGATCATCTACAATGTTTCTACATGTAGGCTACAGTAGGCGGCTGTAGGTCTATGGTTAATTCTGACAAGCAAATAATAAAGTTAGATCTCTTCCTTATGCAATATAAGTAGTTTGAAATATAAGACATTTCCATGCAAATGTAAAACCCTTCGGTGCGCACCACAGATTAAAGAAATCCTTCGCCTTCGCTATCGACTGATAGAGAGCTCTCTTATTAGTTTAAGGCTCGTATGACGAGTTCATTAGATGACCGGCAATATGACATCGCAACTGTTTCATCTATCGATACCTTTCCTTCTGCTGGCGCAATATAATCTGATAAACTTGTGAGGAATGGGTGATGATTGTGATGGATTATAATAATAATATTATCCATTATTATTATTATTATAATAATTACATATAGGACTTTTATAGGTCTATTTCACACAATAAATTAGGCAAAGGCAGCGGAATAATGGATGTCTGCATAAAATTTGTCTCATCGTTGCTTCGTTCGTTTTCTTGGCATGGTGGGATGTGTGTTACAAAAGGTCAGGTCTTCGTAATCCAGGAACCTCTTCCGATTTGTTCTTTCATCGACGTCGTGTTGCTAATAGGTCGACGGAGGAGGAGAAGGAGGAGGAAGAGGAGGAGGAAGTTGAACAGGACTCAGCTGCTAAGCACCGGAAGGATGGAAGGAAAATTGAGAAGTGATATATGAGGAGGAAGAGGAAGATGAAGAGGAGGATGAGAAGAAGAAGAGGAGGAGGAGGAAGAGTAGGAGGAGAAGAAGGACGAGGACGAGGAGGAAGAAGAGGAGAAGACCTGGATGGAAATGGTTTCCTATTCAGACCCTGGTTGGTCGAGGGGTTAACGAGAAGCTGAGGCAGGATGTCATCGTCTCAGTTGTCGAATACATGTATCTCATGAAGGGCATCGAATGTTTAATTAAGGGACAGCTTATAATAATGATAAAAAATAATAATGATAAAAATAATAATATACTTTCGACTGCAACACCATCGGATATCACTTCCATCCCTATAGCTCTCCTATCACCATATCACATTTCTTTCTCGCTTTTTCTCACTCGTCCTCCTTCCATCGTTTTCTCTTTATCATAACGATCTCACGCTGTCCCAGCTCCCCCTCTCTCCGTCCCTCCCTCTCTTCGTCCGTCCGTCCGTCCGTCCATGCCTCCCTTTCTCCCTCCCTTTTTCTCTCTCTGTCAAAATCTCACGATTTAGTCAGTCTTTCAAACTCAAACAATTCAGCTCTGTCTCTTCTACTCTCACTCGTCGCAATCACACTTTCTCATGCGCTTCACTCGTTCACGTCACCACAGATTCACAATCACACTTGCACTCTGCAGTCTCACTCTCAAGCTCTAATTCTCATCACGCCTATTCCACGTATACACTCCTCTGTCTGTCTATCTGTCTGTCTATCTGTTTGTCTGTGTGCTTCTCTTTCACTCTTTCATTAACTCGTTTTTTCCTTAGGTTCTGCCAAGCTGCCTATCGCTGCAGTCACTGTATGTAGGCTATACATGTATACCGGTATTGCTTTTGTGTCGTGTCTGGGTTTCTGCTTTCGATGTAGACCTACATGTCTTTATTTCTTTGTCCGATATTATTATTATAATGTATATATGATGCGATTCTTTCCTTAATGCGAATATCTGATAGACTCATTGGCATCGTCTCTGAATTTCGTCACGCTTCTCGGAACATTCGTGCTGTATTCATTATCTGCCTGTCGTAGGCTATTTAGGATTTCTAGGGGCTTGCATGAGTGCATCACTGTGCATGTGACATGATCAAAGAAGTAGGAAGGCCGGATATTGTTCTCCTGCTGATTAGCTCCTTGCGGCTCATGAGAGCATCTCGATAGCGGAGCACGGACATTAACCCCTTGGACAAACCCCCGGAACAAAACCCCTAGAGTATACGACAAAAACCCAGGGTAGAACATAATGCGCATCAGTGGTATTCTTATAAAACGGCGGTCCTATAAGTGCATGCGCAAGTTGGATTGATGAAAAGTATATTCTCGCTAGCTCTTCGTCTTGGGTAAACCGACGCTGCGGTGGCTAAGCCATAAGCCAGTAATCGCCCCCAAGATTCTCTTATCTCATGACATCCTTCTCCATCGTAATCGTAATCATGAATTTATATAGCACCACTTCAAGAGAAACTCCTCAGAGGTTCTCCCGACCTCATGACAGCACTAGCACTAAACCACAATCAGAAAGAATGGTTTTCAAACGCTTGCGGAAGAGGGGAAAAGGAGCAAGAAATCATTACGGAGATTGCTAAGCATTACTCATTCCAGAAAAATGGACCAACCATGGAAGTTCGAGCCATGCCACGTGACATCATTTACATGCATGTAGTAGGGTTGTAGGCTACTCTGTCGGGACAGCATATAATAATTTAAGAATTGTGAAAAAATAACTGGGGGTTGGACATAAATGGACAATGATCCACTTGGAATTTGGGTGTGAAAAACATACTTTAACATGGGACTCTAAAAAAGACTGGGGGTTGAAACCCCCAAACCCCCGGCAGTTCTCACCCTGAATTATTTAATACGATCTGTTGCAATTATTCGCACAGAAAAATAGTTAATTCACATGCGCTTGGGATAGCCTACTTATGAATACTCGAAGAAAATGTACGACCGCAAAACAAGGAAATTGCAAATTATTTGTTCAGTCTGTGAGGCAGTGTAACAAATATAGGTCCTACAATGCATACAAATATTGACCTGCATACATGCATCCATGCATGCATACATAAAGAATTGAAGACTGATAGACAGACAGACAAACAGGAGGACTTAGAGATTGCAGCTGAAATAACTAGACGGGAGGTGGATGAATGAAAAATAGGAGCATAAGAAATTTAGTTGGTGTCGCAGAGACAAGACAAGAAGTGTTGGAGTCTCAGGTGAGTCATTCGCTGCATGTATATATACATTATATACACATTACATATATACATTATATATACACATTATATATATACATTATATATATACATTATATATATACATTATATATATATACATTATATATACATTATATACATGTATATATATGTTGTTATTTCCATGATTCCCACGAGCAATTTCTCTTCCACTCGATCATTCAACCTCCATGTATAGTTGTATACCTCCTACCGTGATGATGCATTTTCGGGCTTTTAAAGGAACTGCTTCGAAAGAGAGAGACAGACGTGTGACAAAGAGACAGAGACAGACACAGAGACACAGAGACAGAGAGAGACAGAGAGAGAGACAGAGAGAGATATAGACAGAGAGAGACAGACAGAGAGAGACAGAGGCAGAGAGAGACAGAGAGGTACAGACAGGGAGACAGAGCCAGATAGACAGAAAGAGGTAAAGAGAGAGGGAAAGAGATAGAGGAGAGAGAGAGAGAGAGAGAGAGAGAGAGAGAGAGAGAGAGAGAGAGAGAGAGAGAGAGAGAGAGAGAGAGAGAGAGAGAGACTATAGTGACAAAGAAATGTAGAAACACACAGTTGCAATCGGTGAAAGAACAAAGCAGAGAAACGATGAAATACAAAGGGCGACCGACAGCGAAGAGGAAAGGGAGAGCGAGACAGAGATATATATATATATAGAGAGGCATGCAACTGCAGTCAACAGGCAAACCTAGAGTGGCGTAGAATAGAGGAGTGAGGATTATTCAGGACGACATCATCGTCTGCTGTTTCCGGTCGCATCATTTGCATCTGACCACACACGTTGATCGGACTCCCTCCACCCACACCCACCGCCACCCAATCCCACCGCCACCCAATCCCACCCCACCCCATCTCAACCCACCCCATCCCATCCCACCCCACCCCATCCCAACCCACCCCCAGCCACCATCACAGTCCTGCCGCCACGGTGGATTATGGTCGACGGTCACTCAGTCGAAGTGAGTTGGGGTGGAGTGGACCTAAGCAAGAGACGACGAAGAGGAAGAAGAAGCCAGAAAGCAGGAGGAAGAGGAGAAGGAGGGAGAGATTCAGAGAGACAGAGACAGATCACTTAGTTAGAAAGAAATAGAGAGAGCGAAAACTACAGAGAACGAGACAGAGGCAGCGACAAGGACAAATATAGAGAAGTAGAGAGAGCGAGAGAGACAGGGAAAGAGAGACAGAGACAGAGAGAAAGAGAGACACAGGGACAGAGACAGAGACAAAGACAGAGAGACGGAGAGAAATAGAGAGAGCGAGAGAGACGGAATAGATAGGGAAAGAGTCTGAGACAAAGTTAGAGACAAACAAAGAGAAAAAGAGAGACAGAGACACACACACACACAGACAGAAAGAAAGAAAGGAAGAGAGAAACAGACAGACAGGCAGAGAGAGACAGAGAGAGAGAGAAAGAGAGAGAGAGAGAGACAGACAGACAGACAGAGAGATAGAGAGAGAGGGGGAGAGGATGTAGGTGGTAAGAAGTTAAGTTGCAGTGGTGCAAAGTGTGGTTGCGACACGCAAAGTCAATCGGCTTAACGGTCGCCGAGGGACGACGACAACAACAGCGACGACGACGACGACGACGACGACGACGACGACGATGAAATGATGAAAGAAGACACGCAACAACGACAACCAACGCCTACATGTTCAAGCATCTACCAGGATGTTAGTCTCTTTGCTTCTGTCGCTTCTGTAGGCTGTCTGTCTTTATTTTAATCACAGTGTCTTCCTCTCCTCTGTTTATCCGTTTGTCTGTCTATATGTATGTTTCTGTTTCTATGTCTTTCTGTGTCGCTGTCTCTCTCTTTCCTTGTCTGTCTGTCTCTCCCCTCTGTCTCTGTCTGTCTCACTCTCTATCTGTCTCTGTCAGTCTCTGTCTCTCTCTCTGTCCCTCGCTGTCTCTCTATGTCTATATCTCGTGCACTCTCTTTCTCTTGATCTCTTTTTTTGTTTCTGTATGTCTGTCTGTCTGTCTGTCTGTTTCTCGCTCTCTCTCTCTCTCTCTCTCTCTCTCTCTCTCTCTCTCCCTCTCTCTCTCACTCTTTCTCTGCCTCTCTCTTTCTTTGTTTATCTCTGCATCTCTCTGTCTCTCTCTGTGTGTCCGTCAGTCTTTCTCTCTGGCCCTGTTTCATACAGTGCAATGGGATTGTCGCACGTATTTACGTATTTGCATATACAATTATACATGTATATATGCATGCGTACATAAATACACACGTACCTTCATACATGCATATATTACACATATGCATGCATGCATGCATGCATGCATGCATGCATACATACATACATGCATACATACATACATACGTACATACATACATACATACATACATACATACATACATACATACATACATACATACATACATACATACATACATACATACATACATACATACATACATACATACATACATACATACATACATACATACATACATACATACATACATACATACATACATACATACATACATACATACATACATACATACATACATACATACATACATACATACATACATACATACAGACATACATACATACATACATACATACATACATACATACATACATACATACATACATACATACATACATAGTATACATACATACAAACATACATACATACGTGCATGCATGACCTACGCTATGCCATGCATATATATATATACACGGTGTCCCAATTGAACTGATACCCTTTTTGTTTTGGCGATATACTTGTCAATTCTAAATGAAACTCTACCAAATTTCACAGAATGTAAGAGGGATATATTATCAATGTTTCTTGAATATTTTTTCCAATTACAAGAACAGAGTCCGAAGTTATGCACGTTCAAATTAGGGCAACGGAAATATTAAGTTTCCAACATGTAAAAGATAGGAAATTATTGTTTGCAACTGCACACGGTACTTTCTAAATTAATAAATATGACGTCATATTTCTGTCATTTCCATGTTAGGGGACAATAATAAAAATGGTTTTCAGCAAAGATAATTTGAGCTTACTAAAAAAAATGTAGGCCTAATAGAAGAAAAACATTACGGTGCAAAAGGTTTTTAAAGTGAATTTCCTTCGCTTCGCTATGAAACTCGCATACGTGACGTTGACCAGTGACCACTTCAAACAGCGAAATGTGAAAGAATGGAATCGTTTTGATCAAAGGGATTGTTGACAAGGCAATCAATGAATGGCGAAAGTGCCTTAGAGCATGCATTCAAACTAAAGGAGGACATTTTGAACATCAGATTTGAAGAACATCGCTAACACTAATTTCCTATCTTTTAGCCTACATGTTGGTAACTTAAATTTTTTCGTTGCCCAAATTTGAACGTGCATAACTTCGGACTCTGTTCGTATAATTGGATACAATTTTCAGGCGACATTGATAATATATCTCTTTTACATTCTGTGAAATTTGATAGAGTTTCATTTAGAATTGACAAGTATATCGCCAAAACAAAAAGGGTATCAGTTCAATTGGGACACCGTGTATATATATATATATATATATATACAACACTCATAGACAGACAGAAAAACCGTCTGCCAGAGACATGGACGAAGCATATATATGACGGAGTCAATCATTCTCTTACTTACTATTCGCAGGCGCCTACATAGTGCTGCCGCCTGTCGTCCGGTAATTAAGACGCACGAGAAAATCTTCGGCTGATCCTACGCTAAGCCGATCCCGAAGAGAATTAAGCAGTGCGCCTTTTGAGCGATGATAAGTTGAGAGAACAAGTAAGAATATGATATGGTACCCAATGCGAAATGCATAAATATGTCTTCTTCTGCTTATAATTATATACCTGCTGCTTGTTTCACCATTGCACTCGGTCGAGTAGGTATTGGCGCACAGGTACATGTGACGATGTCTACGTGTTTGTAGGTGGTTGTTGGTTCTAATGTAGACCTAGCTATCAGAACTTATTCAGAAGGAAGTAGAAGAATCTGCTAGTTATGGGCTTAGACAACGAATTCATAGCATGCTATAGATTAGAATTTTTCTTCTTCAAAAACTATCAGAGAAGTTCTTTCCTGAGATCATAGTCCTTCCGGTGAAGGGCTGGACATCAGGCAACGCAGTTTCTCCATTCTGTCATTCATCTTTCTTAGTTGTTTCTGCTGTTGCGCAAGTTGTTTTCCCAAGGATTTTCTCTTGCAGGACTAGTTACTCGTGAACATTTTGTTGCCATCTATAATTATCACTCTCAACGATATATGTCGCTCCACTTGAAATTCCGTTTCTAAGGCTAATGTTTTGAATCTTCAAATGCATTTTTTTATTTTGCAAAACATAATTGTTCGACAATCTGCCTTCATAGATGTAGGTAATTGAATGCTTTTATTTTGTAAACAAGATGTGAAATTGTAAACAAGATGTGAAATTGTAAACAAGATGTGAAATTGTAAACAAGATGTGAAATTTTAAACAAGATGTGAAATTTTAAACAAGATGTGAAATTGTAAACAAGATGTGAAATTTCCTGAACTTCGATTATCGTTCAAAAACTTGTGCAAGGAGATCAAAGAAGTATAGACCCATTTTAATAGGCTCCACATACAAGTTGTCACGACCAATATCTCTTATTTTTGAAGACTACATGTGGTTGGGTCTGAGTAATGGCGGACGTTCTCTCTGAGTCTTTGAGCTGAACAGGAAGCGGAGGTTGAGACGCGGTCCACACAAAGTCCAATTAAGATATCAGAGCCTTGCATGTCTTCGTGAATACGATCACGCCATAGTTGGAAGAGAGGAACAGACAGAATGAAACACACGCCGGCAGACGAATGGACACAAAGGAATGGACACACAGAAGGACGGACACACAAAACGACGGACACACAGAAGGACAGACATACCAGACGACGGACGGACACACCAGAGGACGGACGGAAGGACACACAAAAGGACGGACACACAAAAAGATGGACACACAGAAGGACGGACACACAGAAGGACGGACACACAAAAGGACGGGCACACAGAAGGACGAACACACAGAAGGACGGACACACAGAAGGACGAACACACAGAAGGACGGACACACAGAAGGATGGACACACACAAGGACGAACACACCAGAGAACGGACGGGGAGGGCCAGCGACATAGTTATCTGATTGCTTCTTGTCATTTCCAGACGACGACGGCGCATGCGCGTGCGTGTGTCTTCCATGATTCATGATCCAGTGATCTTTGCGCTAATCCTTAATCTGCGCGAGTGCTTTCGCCAACTAATCCTCCTCCATCCGCTCTTCCATCCTCCAGTCCATCCTCCTTGGGGCCAGCAGAAGCATCCGGCACAGACCATTTCTCTATTAGATTCTGCCACAGACATATGGCAGACGGTGGTATAGAAGACCCAATGGGAGGAGGATGAGGAGGAGGAGGAAGCAGCATGCAGAGGACTCACTGACAAAGCAACGAGTATGTAAATTATCTTCTTACGTAAGCGCCAGCCACCACCATGCAGCAGCGTCCTCTAGCGACTGTCTGGCAAAAAGTCTGCTTCCGCGGGAAATGATGGAAAGCAACATGGCGGCGGCGACAGGTGGTCACGTGCAGGCGACATCTCGCGGATTTCGTGAAATTTATTAGCTCGCAGGAAGCAGAAGAAGAAAAGAGAGGAAGGGAACGATAAATCTCCAGCTCACACCTTTCTTTTCTGGTGGTGGTGGTGGTGGTGGTGGTGGCGGTGGTGGTAGTGGTGCCGCGACCCCTTCTGCAGCCTCCGAAGAGACAGGTGAAGGCATAATATGTCTGGTCGGTGTTCTGGCCGGACCGGCGCTAATCGAGTTAGAGCGAACCGGTCAGAAACGGAAACAGAATTTAATTGCACATTCCGCGCGGACACCGAAAGAACGGACGACTGGATAAAGAATCATTTCCGGTGTGCATTATGCCACCACCTCCTCCTTCTCCTTCTCCTCCTCCTCCTGCTCCACTTGCTCCAACCTCATCTTTCTTCTCCTCCGTCCTTATAGGTACAAATAGCGCGCTATTGAATTTTCCGACGAGCATGCTTTTATCCAGATTACTTATGTATGAAGAAAAATTAATATAAATGTGGTCTCCATTATATATATAATTTTATATATAATATATATAATATATAATATATATATATATAAACGATTGATTCACTGATATGGTGAAAGTGCTGAAAAAATGTTTTAGAATAAAAGCTAACAAAAGCCTGTGTTTAGGTTATATGAAACTATTATGGACTCTAATGAGTCCCATGAACAACTCCATTCGCCCGTCTCATAAGCTTCTAAATTACAAAAGTCTACAAGATGCCGAGTGTTTCTTTTACCGCTTTTTTGCACGCAAAACGTTATTAATAAACTATTAATAAACTATGGAAGCTATAGTGAAGCTATTATTAGTGCAAGCAAACAGTGCATGAACGAATACAAGACTATAACGCTGCTTTATTATTGATAAAGATTTTTCAAGTGTTGCCCGGTATATAAACCAGACACTTTGGACTATATAATGATTTAGTAGATCTATGTATTTTTCCTCGCAGTTTTCTTCGTGCTCACCTTTTTAGTTCATTCAATTATATCTGTTGCACAACATTCTTCGTGACTATATCATGATTGTAACAAATCGTTTGTTACACATTGCATACATTGCATACATTGCATACATTGCATACATTGCATACATTGCATACATTGCATACATTGCATACATTGCATACATTGCATACATTGCATACATGCATACTTCTCGTGCACACATTGCATACAGTCAATCTCTTCTTCGTCTTTGTACTGTTTTCATGCAATTTGGTTATTGTCTGTTGGATGTCACTGGCCGCTGTTTTTAAATAAGCCTAGCTATAGCCTGTATAATATGCGTTGGTGCCAATCCTACTAAATACCTATTCTTTGTTGCAAAGCTATTAAATAACTATTTTTTGTTGCAAATGCTACTAAATACCTATTCTTTGTTGCAAAGTTATTAATTAGCTATTATTTGTTGCCAATGCTATTAAATATCTATGCTTTGTTGCCAATGGTATTAAATAGCTAATCTACTCATGTGCACGCATAGGGGCCTATACACTTCTATCTCTCGGTATATATTCGCCTTTATTTTTCCATCGTTTCTTAAATCATTTCTCACTTTTTTCCTCTCTCCTCTTACCTGCATTATTTTTCCTCCTATACCACTCATCCTCCCGTTCTCCTTTTCGTCCCTTTCCCTTCGGTCTTCTGAGTCCTGATGACGATGACTGTGCAGAGGCGTTTCGGTGCAGACGCAGTCGTTCGGTCGTTCGGTTATTCGGTCGTTCGGTCGTTCGGTCGGTCGTCGGCTAATTCTCATTCAAGGACTTCGACTGTAAATTGACTCTCGACCGATTCCAACCGTTCGACCGCCATATTGTATTTGACGTAAAGAGCTCCTACACCTTTCGCTGCCACCATACTCAACACACGCCACTCACAATTTCTCATACAAGCGAATAGATATATATAGATATATATATATAGGCCTAATACATATATATATATAGCAGTGAATGTATATATAATACATATACAAAGATTATACATGTATACCTATATACACTGCAATGAGAGAGTCTATACTCACCTATTTATAGGCACATAAAATATTACATATTATATACACATCATAATGATGTACACGTATGTTGTAACCATGATAACCATTGTATTATAATATGGTCTGACTATTATTTTATTATAAGACCATGCCGGAATGAGAATACAGTTTCGATTGCTTTTGTAGACAACACTTGGTGCACGATTATTTCTGATTGACTTCAGAGATTGTTTGCTTGGATAAAATGCGAAAAAGTAATCATGCACAGCAGCAATTGTAATCGTATACCGTATAAGTAGATGTTAAAGTGTTTGTCGAACCAGAAAACACTAATCACTACAACATTGACGTTGACGCCACTTTTAAGTATGGACCACAGACTGTCCTAACAGAAGCTGTGGTCTGATTTCTCCTCCTTTATTTCCTGCTGCTCCTCCTCTTCCTTCTCCTCTTCCTCCTTTCTATGGTGACCAACTCTGTGGAGCTATAAACTATAGAGGTCTAGATAATAAATACAGAATATAGGGTGCCTTGCATGAGCATAGCAAGGTAAACATGCGATGTCAAGTGGTTCTGTCCTCAGTCTTCCTCCATGTCTCCGTGCACAACCAAATTTCAAGGTTGTCATCAGTTCCAACTCCGCCTCTATACTCGTACTGTGACAATGCCAGACTCAAGCCTGGATAGAAGAGGAGGGTGCCGCTGATGGTCGTTTTTTTATGTCACTGCAGCGTCGTCGTTAAACAGAGACTAACGTCTATCAATATGTTGCCTCTCCATTACTTCAGTCTAACTAAACTGTCTCTCGAGGTTCATCTCGCTGTCCTCCGTTCAGTCCTGTAGTTTAATCGCTTATTTCAGTTCAGAGGACTTGGCTCTCCAAACTCCAGGTGTTCTTGTCTACTGGATCTCATGCTGGAAGAGGCCTAGTCTCAGTTCTCCAAAATTTAGGTTTATTAATTATATAGGATATTCCTATGATTCCTTAATATTGGAATGCAGAAACAACGTAGGCTAACTGAAAAACAGCGATAGTGAGAAGAGGACCTAAGGTTATTATTATTATTCTTTGGCCCCTATAGGTATTTAGAGTTTCTCAGGGACTGCATTACTAACTATAGTTTACAAACTAGTCCAGAATTGTCAGGCCATGCACGTCTTCAGGGTTTTAAAGGCGCCTACGTTATAACGCTGAAATGTTGACAGACAGGCGCTGGAAATTATTAGTATATTTTCAAAATAATTTTATTATCATTGTTGTTGTTGTTGTTGTCTTCGCACTGTTGTCAATCGGTTGGTTGGTTGTTCTGTTGTTCGTTGCGTGGATCATCGTTGTTCGGTTGTATATCAGAAAGACAGTAGACCACACTGGCCTCACTTTCACACAGTTTATAAAGCACGTTGTATGAGAGCGGGTCCAGAGTTGTCCCCTATCTTCTTCACCTCCAGTCTTCTTCCGTCAGTTGGATTCAAGTTGCAGCCTGTGCAGGCGTCCAATATTAGACCTTACATCGTGTGAATTGAATAAAGTATGGTTGAAATTTGTCGGTTCTTGCAGAATAAAATTAATGTCGGGAAGGAAAAAACCTTGACCAAAAGAGCAGGGCTTGAATGCAATAACTATAATTATAAGCATAGACCATTTCCCAGACTCTATAGCTGTTATTTTCTTAAAGTATTACTGTGGTAGTAGCCACAAAGTGGTCAAACACTTGCAACAAACGGTTACGGTACACCATAGGAATAACCACATAACCCCCAGGAATAGTTTTGCGGCATTCTGACTTCAAGTCACCGATATGTCGAACCCGCGTATTATTATTAGTAGAGACTCAGGTTAAACGTCATCGTTGTACGTGCAGTGCATACATGCATACATTGCATACATTGCATACATTGCATACATTGCATACATTGCATACATGCATACTCCTCGTGCACACATTGCATATATTGCATACATTGCATACATTGCATACATTGCATACATTGCATACATTGCATACATTGCATACATTGCATACATGCATACTTCTCGTGCACACATTGCATACATTGCATACGTGCATACTGAATTCTCGTGCACAATCCTCCTGTAGGCTAACTCATAGACTTTGAGTATGCATTCCGATATATACCAGATCTATGCGACTCTTTGAGCTTTACGAAAATCAAATCTGTGCCGCTCTCTGACCCAAGCAATGCATGCACGTCACATGTCGCATATGCAGAGTAGACTGCAGGAAAAAACAGACGGTTACATGGATATGGATGAGAGAGAGGCTCTTCCAAATACCCTCCCATGCATCCACAAACGGCGCCCATAACTATTTGCATAGGCAGCGCTGAAACACAAATAATCAGCGTTGTCATCATCATCATCATCATCATCATCATCATCATCATCATCATCATCATCATCATCATCATCATCATCATCATCATCATCATCATCGTCGTCGTCGTCGTTGTCGTCATCATCATCATCATCGTCATCGTCATCGTCATCGTCGTCGTCGTCGTCGTCGTCCTCTCAATAGCTCGATACCAGAATGCAATGCGCTCACTCGAACAGACAGACGCACGCACATACGCACGAATGCATTTGCGGAGTAGACACGTCGACTCAGTAGATGGCGCTAGCGTATACGTGTGGCGATTGCGACCAACCCAAAATCCCTAATTCCATTACGACTTATCAATTCATATTCTCCATCTCTGTTTTCCTCTTTATATATAGGCCTATAGATATAAATATATATATATATATATATATATATAGAGGTGTATATATATATATATATATGCAGCATGTGCGAATTGGTAATGAATTTCGTTTGCATTCATAACAGGAACCGATGGAAGACTGCTATTCTTGCATTAACAATAGCATGAAGTATTCGTGTGTGTGTGTGTGTGTGTGTGTGTGTAAGCCTATATATTGTATATATTATATATACTGTAGGCATATATATAATGCATGGCACTGAGTACGTGTGTGTGTTGTGCAATGTATATGCATAGATCATCTAGTGCACGTAAGGACGCACTCTTTGTATGGACACATAATACGCGCATGTGTGGTATTAATCCGCAACTGCATACAAATCTACACAATGAATTGTTGTATCGTATGCAATACATATGAAACTATGGAGTCAACTGTCACATGCATGTTGTGTAGCTTTCTGTCAATCTTAATGCAGGTTGACATATTGTTGTGAACTGCTGCTGCTATTCTCAGTGCTATAAATTATATCTGCGACTTTCTGTTATTCGTCCACTGGGATCAATCCGTTAAAGCGACGCCTGTGGTCCATGCAAGGCCAACAAACAACGCACAGTTTTGTTCCATATTGTTCCGTGTATGTTCCATATTGTTCCATATTGTTCCATATCGTTTCATAGTGTTCCATATTGTTCCATATTGTTCCATATTGTTCCATATTGTTCCATATATGTTCCACTTGGCACACAGTTATAACTTCTCTCATTCAATCCTTGACTTCTTTTCTTTACGTGAGTTGTTGCTTGTAGGTATACTAATAATTAATCTCACTAACCGGGAGTAGCCTATATAATATCATAGGTAGCCTATGCTTTTAGGCTAATATCGGCTAATTCAAAAAGGAGAATATATTTCACGCGTTTGATTTGACAGGTATCACATATATGCCAAAGCAAGGCGAACACAATGTATACCGACGAATAGACATTTGCAAGTAAACGACTTAGATTCAATAAAGAAGGTCGACCTACAATGCCTACATGCACACACTTCTTCCGACCGAAATTTGACAGCATGCATATCCGGATGTTGCACTTGCGAGCATCACAACTCTTCCGATCAATTCCAATATATTTCATTTGCTGCTGACACAAATGCATTTTTACCGATAATAAATCTGTCGAAATCTCTGAGTCAATAGAAAGGCAATGAAAAAATCTGGAATTGCTGACTGTTTTACAGAAAATGGGACGTAATATTATATATATTATATTTTATCTATAGTTAGCGTATAGCCTATGCTAAATTACTAATAATTTGTAGGCTTAAAAAGCCATAGACCATACTTAGAAATGAATAATTTTACAGATGTTGTTCTTTGAAAATAAAGTATTGAAAGGATTTGTGCGTGTGTGCGTGTGTAGGTGTGGGCATGTGTGTTGGTGTGTGTGTGCGTGTTGGTGTCTGCGTGTGCATGTGTGTATATGTGTTTGTATATGAGTGTTGGTGTGTGTGTGTTTCTGCGTGAGTGTGTGTATGGGTGTAAATGCGCGTGTGTGTTGGTGTTCAATTATGTCTGTCTATATACAATCTAGGCCTATTCATCAGTCCACAGCAATAATTTCAGTCGTGATATTTTTACAATCAGTGTGTCCAATGCGACGGTATAGCTCCCATGAGGAACAAATCGTCCTGCGAATATAGAACCCCCTCCGGTCTCTGATATAAAATCCAGTCTTTATTGCACCTCCCCATAACAAATAATTATGCAAGTGATTAATGAAACGTTTCATATCAAGTGACGTATATATATATAATGTATATTTTAAGTGTGCGTATATAATATATATATATATACTGTAAGCGCAAAATCCAGAGCTGTTCACGACTAAAGCCGTTTTCATGAATCACTCATTAAATGTGTGGCTTACGGTTTATGACATTCGCTTTAAGCAGGTGAGGATGAGATGACAACAAAAGCTCTGTATATTCGGTCTGCCTAGAATGACTTCAGTGTCGTTGATTATGGTCGTATACATGTATATATATATATATATATACATGTGTATAGGCCTCTGTATACGAAATCGCAAACACTCTAAAGTTCTTTGGTGCTATTCATGACGGTTGATATAATCTCATGACGCCACCACGAAATCTTTTCTCTCATAATATTACACATTGAGGATGGTTTCAAATTTATGTATGTAATATAATATGAATAATAATATCATGTGTTTGTTTTGTGTGCGTGTGTGCGTGTGCGTGTGTGTGTATTGTATATCTATTGCATAAAGATGAGGGCGTATTATACCTATAATATATTTATATGAAGGAAGCTGAAAATTCATTAGACGAAACTAATGAAACTTGGTCGACTTGAGTCTATATGCAAGCGTCCTTCGTCGCTTGATCCAAACACAGAAGGATCCCTTCAATGCTCCCTCGCTCATGACCCTTCCCTCCCCCTTCCTCTGCCCTTTCCTCCCTCCCTCTGCCCGTCCCCTCCCTCCCTCCACCCGTCCTCCTCCCTCCGTCTTTACCTCCGTCCGTCCGTGCCTTCACGAAGGCGGTTTCCCTCGCTTAAGACGGTAGATGGCGTTTTTCATAAGCAACGGAAGTGGCTCTATTGGCGTCGCTCCCTACAAAGTAACCACTTCCGGCGCGAGAGTTGCGCGAGAGTTGCGCGAGAGGCGTTCATTTCCGGTGCTAAAATCACTCGACCGATCGCAGATGAGGTTAACCAGCAAACGGCCAGGAAGGACTTATACGCATGCGCACGCTCACCATGCATATATATATATACATGCACCATACAGGCCTATTATATATATATATGTATATGTATAATATAATGTATGTTGTATATATGTGTATATGTATATTATATACAAATAGACTTATGGAATTTCTGACTCATTCTACGAATTTGATATGAACTCTGAGAAATAATTAGACGCGACTAATTATGATCATCTGATTAAAAGATACCACAATTAATTTATAATTATAGTATTTATTACTTGCTATTCGGTCCAATTGTTTGTCTTTCGTTTGTTTAAGTAGATATATTTATAAATTAATTATTTATAGTTATTCGTCTGTTCGTTTTTCTGTGCTTCGATCATAATGTAATTGCTTTCGTTTACCTATCGTTCGCCAGATGGCCAGAAAAAGAATCCAACTATAACCTATTATGTGCACAATTCACAAATAGGCTAGGTCTAGGGACCAAGGGCCTATTATATCAATGGTCTACTTGACGATATAGGCCTATGTGACGATATAATTATGGGCATAAAGATACATGCATATAAAAGGGTCCTCTGTCTCGGATTCCATCTCTCATCTGGCAGTGGAATGGACTACATTGTACATGGTCAGAGTCAGTGGCGTAGACAGGGGTTTAAACCCCCTATTGGCTTAGGGAAAAGGTTTTTAAGGTTATTTATCCACTTAAAAAATATATATAAAAACATTTGTTTGTTGTAACAATTGTTTTTCTTACTTTATTCCCTTTGTTACTTTATTCCCTTTTTATTTACTGCAATACTGTTGGGTTGGTGTCAGGAAGGGCATTCGGCCAGGTCATGAAAACCCCAAACCTCCCATCATAAATTCCTGGCTACGTCACTGGTCAGGGTGTATAGTCTTGCAGTCATCATCAAAAGCAACTTTAATTTTAACTTAAGAAACCATTGACTATCAATAGAGAAACTGTCCAATAAGTCAGGGCTTATTCTAAACAAAATTCTCAACTGCACATAGAATGATGACATGGTTTACGACTTCAGTAAATAATCCACTTCTCATTACTTTTTTTATACCAGGCAATGGCTGCTTTTAAAGCTTTCATCATAAAATTTTCAATTATTATGGATAAGCAGTGGATAACACCATAGAAATCTTCAGAAAATGATAATTAGGAATTATTTCTGAAATAATATTAAATCACTCGAAAACCGTCCATTGTTCGAAGTACATAGCACTGGAATAAGGCAGGATTGCAACAATCTCGGTGGCATTTTAGGCAGATTTTGCGTGGCAACAAAATTTCTGAGCCACTCCTCAAAAACAGTGAGCTCCTGGGTATCCAGCTCCAGTACTCACGATTTTCTTGCGCTGCTCTAAAAGTCACCCTAAGCTCCCAAAATATCTGGAAACGGTCAGAATTACGCGACTCATTGAGGCCAATTTGGCTCAATGAG
The DNA here is from genome assembly GCA_945859605.1 of Lumbricus rubellus. Taxonomy (NCBI): domain Eukaryota; kingdom Metazoa; phylum Annelida; class Clitellata; order Crassiclitellata; family Lumbricidae; genus Lumbricus; species Lumbricus rubellus. Next base: position 36,124,685 of record OX243812.1, read on the forward strand.
TTTTGTCCTCAGGACAAACAATAGGCTATATTATAGTCTATTGTTTGTCCTGTAACAATTGATTGTCTGTTGAAGATAGACATGGGTAGACCACACAACTTAGCAAACTCATGGATACGGTTCGCTTGTCAGACAACGTTTTTCGTTTAAAGATTTATATGAATTTCCAGTGGGTTTTTCTAGAAAAAAGTACCGAAAGTGAAAAAATTAGTACAATTATCATGGAAGAGTTCAGACACTGAAGAAGCGTAGTATATTGAAACAGGAAAATGAGATAATAACTTATTCTAAATCATCCACTTAGATTAATTTGACTAACCGATTTCTTTACATTTAAAACTAAAATGGACAAAATAATTTCTATAGATCTAATATGTATCTGGAGACAGTTCCGCCCTTCCGGAGTGGTCCCTCAGTAGAAAGTATTGCAAATATCTGCATTTCCGTATAGGCCCTATACATGTATACATGTTATAATGTTCGTGTACCTGCGCGCACATATAACCTGCGCAATGTTTGAAGTCTGAAGCTGCCATTGTCCGCGTTTATGATGACTGGAGGTTGAATTTCTGTGAGTCAGGCAACTGCGGTTCTCCATTATAATCTTACATGTGAAAACATGATTAAGATGTCGCCTAGTGCACATAGCCTAACCACCAACGGCGAAGACAAAGTACGCAAACAGTAATATATAGATGTATAAATAGGCCTATAAAAGGTCTATATCTACAGCCATTTCTATTTTTGAAATAGCCTATATATCTATATTTTAAAACAGAATACACTGTATGCATTAGGCTATATAAAGGATGATAAACATTGCTAATTTGTATAATGTTACAGGCCTATATTTATAAATAGGCATACTATTGAATGTATCCATACATTAGATCTATATCAATATGTACATGTAGGTCTACTAACAAAATCCAACATTGTCCAGCATCACTTTAACATAATTTGTCAGTACAAGTATAAACATTGCATATAAACTTCCACGCATAAATAAATTCAACGGATGAATCACTCGTTCGCATGCATTAATCATCATTAAGTCAGAATCGTTGATTGTCGGTCGCGTGTATAAGCTACCCTTTATATATAAGGTATACAAGCCCTATATTCATTTATTTATTTGAATATACGTGACTGTATTATGTGGCGCTATAATAATAAACGGGAGTGTGGCAATGGGCATTTGTGGCAATGGGCATTTAAGGCAATGGGCATTTGTGGCATACGGCGGGCGGCGGCTGCAGTGTATGACTGTGGGGCGCAGTTGTGCAACGCGTGCACCTGAGCTTCAGCTACTAATACATTGAAAGCTTCGAGATAATTACGTTACTGTGGCGGACGCATCAAATCTGACCGAGCGCCGAGAGCGGAGGACGAGGAGGAGAAGGAGCAGGAGGAGGAGGAAGAGGGAGAGGAGGTGGACGAGGAGGACGAGGACGAGGAGGAGAAGGAGGAGCAGGACGATGACGAGGAGGAGGAGGAGGAGGAGAGGAAGGATTGGGAGAAAGAGAAGAAAGAGGAGGAGGACGAGGTGGAGGAGGAGAAAGCAGGAAGAAAGGGTTGGGAGAAAGAGAAGAAAGAGGAGGAGGACGAGGTGGAGGAGGACGAGGACGAGGTGGAGGAGGAGGAGGAGAAAGCAGGAGAGGAAGGATTGGGAGAAAGAGGAGGAAGATGAGGAGGAAGAGGATGGAGGAAGAGGAGGAGGAGGAAGAAGACGAAGAGACTGCTGGACGAGAAGGAAGAAGAGGAGGAGGGATGAAGAGAAGGGAGGGAAGAGTTGTCTCGGGACTGTATTCGATTAGTATGCCATAAATTCTATCCAATATTAATACATTTATCTGCAATGCCACTGTAAACCAGCGTCGTGTGTGTGTACACTGTAATATTTCCATCAATAAACCAATACAGTAAACGATTGTATCGGTCTCCTAAATTTATAGCGCGCCTTCTCAGGTGCATTCTGAAAAACAGCATGGGTGCATGCATGGAAAACTTCGAAAGAGATAGCTAGAACCATAGAAAGGTATAGGAGAGATGCATTTGGATGAGTCTCCTGTGGAGGCCAGAGCCGAAAGTATCCGTTGAAGCTAATTAAAATTAGTCAGGGTTCAAAACCCGTCGCTTTTCGCTTCCGAGATAGTGCGCTATAGAAGCTGAAATAGGTGAGAGTGTTGTCAGAGGTCAAGAATTGCAGACTAATCTTCATATCACCCGATGGGTGTGATTTCGCAATAGTTTGCAAAGTTATACAGACCGATGTTGATGCCGTTTGTGTTATGTTTTGCTTGATTCCTTCGTTAGTTTTAGAGTGAGAAAATCGATTTAAAGTTTCTTAGCATTCATGTCATCATATACTAATAGTCCTCAGAAACCATTAATGATTTTTCTGTAATTTTCGGGGCAATAAAGGAATATATTCTGAATCAAATAACTTCAGTTATAAAAAGATACAGGCCATTCTCTGTGTAAAAAGTATTTTAAAGCAGAACCTTTGTAGCATATTATGACTGAATAAAAAAGGTCATAAACCGACATTTGACTGGTTTTGAGACTCGTGTCACATTTGATGGTGTGATTTGAAATGTTTACTTGAAATAGGGAATCTATTGTCTTTCACGTAGGATATCCCTTTTTCTCCTTATACGAGGATCGGTCAGTGATCTAATTATGAGCTTCCGTCAGAATGGTGTCATTCAGGGCCGTAGCAAGGACGAACGTGGCCCCCTCCGAGCATAATGTCCGAAATTTCTGACGACCTTTTTTAGTCATCCGGCCAAAACGTCGGGAAAATATCATCAATTCACCGTCCAAAAAAGTTGATGACTTTTTTGGGCCAAAATCTCGAAAAAATTTCATATTCGCCGTCCAAAAATTTCATGACCTTTTTTGTTTATTTTTAGTCATTTCATTCATTTTTGGCACTTTTAGGAGCCCCTTCCTTGCCGGGGGCCCCTTCGGTCGGAGGGTACGGAGGGCGGTCGCTACGCCTCTGGTGTCATTCTTCATCTTACGTGATATCCGGACCAGGGACAATGAATTAACACCAACTATCAGTCGAGGAATAGGGTATCGGTTGGAATTGTCTACAAGACGTCATGATAGAAGAGCTACTGGAGACTTTCTATGACTACACATTTGCACACATAATAAATATGCGAAATTGTTCCTTTAAAACGCTAACGTCAGTTTATAAGCTATCGGGGAAAACGCTTTCGAGGAAATCCTAAGAACCGCTTGTTGAAATGTCCAGCGACACTCATAACCCTCCACACATTATTCGTATTCGCTTATGAATAAGCTGGTGCCCGGCGCGCAGCTTTTAGTGGGCGCTTTAGAAATTCGGAGTAAACGATTACGTTTAGAATTCAATAGACAAGTACTAGACACACTGACGAATTGAAGAAAACATTGACGTAAACATAACTTTCATAAGGAATATACATTTATATAGAGAGCAGGGGCGGATCCAGGGGGGGGCTTATCCGGCCAAGGCCCCCCCATTTAGAATTCCCATGTATCGTGGCCCCCCCATTTGGATTAAACATGTTGTGGAACAATGTACATATTGTACAATTTGGCCCCCTATTAAGAAATACCCATGCATTGCGGCCAAAAAAAGGTCATCAACTTTTTTGGCGGACAAAATGGTATTATTTTCCCGAAAATTTGGCCGGATGACTAAAAAAAAAGGTCATCAACTTTTTTGGCGGATACGAGAAAGAAAATTTTTTCCAAGGCCAATTTTTTTCCCAGACCCAAGACCAAGAATTTCCCCCCCCCCCCCCCGTCCAAAGTTTCTGTATCCGCCCTTGATAGAGAGACTATTTATATGTAGGCCTAGACTTTGTTTATAGGCCTATAAAGTCTCTTATAATGTTAATACCGGTATTGTTCTGAATAACCTATTACCAGTTTCATTCCTGTATAATTGATTATAGCCATGACTATATTATTATGTAGACGTACACGGTCATATTCTGTGTATAATTCAGTGATTCCCAACCTTTTTTGGCTTGCGGCACACTAAGAAAGAATAAATATTTTTGCGGCACACTTAATAATAATTTCCAATTTTAAAAAATCTATTTGTCACTATTATTATTTTAATAGCATTCTAATCTTAATGTTCTTGTGGTCTAATAATATTCTAGTGAGTCTATAGTTAGTCAGCAGATCAAATTGAAACGAGGCCCCAGAGACGACAATCAAAGGCTTGCTCGCATTTCATCGTTGATTCTAAGATGTCTCTCACTCTTTTTACATTTCAGTTCCAGCTGAAAACCCAAATTCACAAAACTCTTCCAAACCATTTTCGGAAAATGTTGACTGATAAAATTTGTCATTTCGTAAGTCATTGAGCTGTTCTTCATCCTCAGTTGTAAGATTTGTTGTTTCGCTGATAACGAATAGACTGAATTACGGTAATTACCTAGTCAAATTGTTGATTGCAAGCGAAGGGAAGCGATGTTGTACTGCTGGTTGCAGGTCTAGCAATGTGTTTAGTATTTCGGGTGCAACTTTCTTTTTTAACTGAGATTCATTAACCGTGGGAAAACAATCAAGATTTCCCTTGGAGATCTTAATCTGCTACAGTGTGAGACAAGAGCGGATACAGAAACTTTGGACGGGGAGGCCAAAAAATTCTTGAGACCTTGGGTCTGGGACAAAAAAATCGCATCCGCAAAAAAGTTGATGACCTTTTTTTTTTAGTCATCCGGCCAAATTTTCGGGAGAATCATATATCATTTCATCCGCCAAAAAAGTTGATGACCTTTTTTTTAGTCATCCGGCCAAATTTTCGGAAAAATCATACCATTTCATCCGCCAAAAAAGTTGATGACCTTTTTTTTAGTCATCCGGCCAAATTTTCGGGAAAATCATCATACCATTTCAGCGACCGCTTAAACCAAATGGGGTGGGGCCACGATACATGGGCATTTCTGAATGTGGGGACCATGGCCGGATTGGTCCCCCATGGATCCGCCCCTGGTGTGAGAGATTAAGACCAACAGACTTAAGTTTTGATGTTGCAGTGATGATGTTTTCGGATGTTTTGCTTGGAATCGTTATTAATTTATTAATAACATATTAGAATTTTTCCCGCGGCACACCTGCAAAGTTCCGGCGGCACACTAGTGTGCCGCGGCACACAGGTTGGGAATCACTGAGTGTATATTAATGTAAATGCATCCGACAACAAACGACACCAACGATCGCCTTTCTTTCATCTTACTCATCTTACTCACTAACAGAACAAAATGCGCTACATAACAATATAGAAAAATCCTCGCACGCAGTCTCACATCTGCAGCCGACTACTGTTACAGTATATACATGTATGCTGCACGGCGCGTCAAGTCGCACGACTCGAGTTACAAGTTTGATTTTACCCACCGGAAATTTAACGCTCCGGCCAAGGTAGACCAGAGGAGCATAATAAATTGGAAAGGGGGCAGCACCCATGGGTTGGACGATCGTATGCACCATTGGCCAGGGTGTGACTTGCCTGCGATCTTCCTTCTCCTCTTCCTATATATCCTTATTTATACGCGTCTCTCCTCTCCCTTGGTTCCTATCCGTATTCGCCGTCGATCGGCTGACCCTCGAGATGCGAGATTATAAATTAGATCTGGACCCTCGAGTTGTGATATAAATTAGAACTGCAGGACTGAAATCGGAAAGCGCATCTGTAGTTTATTTAGCGCCTTTATTCGTCTGTGGAGATCATGTCATCGCCAGTCAAATAATTGTTAAAACCCGTGTGTGTTGCATATGATTTATGAATTATGAATTATCATCATCATCGTCAACATCATCATCATCATCATCGTCGGCGTCGTCGTCGCCGCCATCATTGTTTACGATGAGGTAGGCCTATTATTAAATAATATCAGTAGCATCAGATTCGTAAGTTTGAAACTGTTCCTATGATCTTTTTCCATACGGATTTTGCAAAGAGTGAATAAAAGTTGTCAAAGGATGTTAAGATGCAAAGAATTGTTTTGTTATCACGCTATATGGTGTATACTGTATAGTGTATATGCCTAAAGGGCTGTTTGTTCTGATTTCCTCAGACTTCTAGGTTTAATATCAGCCTAGGACATCGCATCATATCATAGCAGATGATGCAGAGTCGTGCTTTTTCTGTGGTTGGCCCGGTGGTATAGAATGCTTTCCCACTTGAGCTGCGCCTGTGCCCTAGAGCAGTCTTTGACACATTCTATAGGCACTTAAAAACTGTTCTGTTTGGCCGTACTGGAGTCGGGAGCACCTCTGAGCAGTTTCCTTAAAGAGGCGCTATATAAATACTTGAATGAATGAATGACTGAATGAATCACACTTCGCACATGAATGCGAATGGTATACACGCTATGCATGGTATCTTGGGCTTTTAAGGATTGCAATCATAGGATTGAAATCGAGATGCATCATATTATGATGATGATGATGATGACGACGACGACGATGATGATGATGATGATGATGACGACGACGACGATGATGATGATGATGACGACGACGACGATGATGATGATGATGATGATGATGATGATGATGATGATGATGATGATGATGATGATGACGATGATGATGATGGTGATGATGATGATGATGGTGATGATGATGATGATGATGATGATGATGATGATGATGATGATGATGATGATGATGATGATGATGATGATGATGATGATGATGATGATGATGATGATGACTATTGTTCGGTTGTAGCGATTCTATATGACCCCTGCTTTGCGTCACGAATTTAATTACAATGGGTCTCAAGTGGAAGATTTCTGACAAAAGTCTATAGCCGCTTGCTTAGGCCTACTAACCAACCATACATACTAGACACTGGAGTATTTCCGATGTATTATCTCAAAGCAAAACTGAACTCCGGCAACGATATATACAGTGTATGTTGTGTAAATAATATAGTTAAAGGGCAGTAGAGTATAATTTCCAGTTGAATGCCAACGGAGGAAGGGCGACAGCAGACAATTAAATATTGATGAAGGTCAACAATCGCTTTTCAATGGTTGCTGCTGCTACTGCTACTGCTACTGCTGCAGCTGTTGCTGCTACTGCTGCTGTTGCTGTTGCTGCTGTTGCTTCTGTAACATCATAATTAGATGTTGTGACTATTCATTCGAGACTTTAACTAGACTATAGCGATCGACCTATGCTCTAAATTCTAAAATCTCTATCCGGAGTCCGGACGCTTCCATTAATAATCTATCCCACAATCTGAAAATTTTTGTAGCTTCTATAATGTAGAAGCTACATAAATTTTACTATAGATTCCAATGAGAATCACTTTCAACGCTAATCGAACATCAATACCAGCATCCTATAAGAATCGGGAATGGGGCCAAACCAACTTCAGGACAGCCATCTGCCGACTGCAACCAATCCACTCAACGTATCAAAACTAGGGCTGTTGTTCGATTAAATTTTTAATCGAAATAATCGTGCGATTAATTTTTTTTAATCGCAATTAACTGCAAATTAATCGCAATGCATTTCCTTCAAATATATTAATCTAACTTTTTTCTAAGGACCCCTGAGACATAATATTTTAATGACTGAATGCATTCTTTCTGTTGCAAACATATTTAATAACCTTTGGTTTAGGCCTATTGAATTTTTGCATTTAGTTTATTGAACAGTTTTGTATAACAGACAGAATTGAAACACTGTTCAAATCAGTCAAATGCTCAAAATCCGTTAATTTTTTTCATTTGAGCCACCTTTAATTAAAATGCTTATACTGCCGTGCTAGGCAAAAAGATAGTAACTCCTTACCATAACAGTCTGAGTTACTGTCTTTTTGCTTAGCACGGCAGTATAGGCCTAAATGTGAAATTAGACAACCGTTTTCTGACTGTATATAGCTATCAAAATGAATTATTTATTCAACCAATTGTACAGGCATGCCAGTTTATTTAGCCTACAGGCTACATTGTTCGGTTCAAGAGATGTTCTTATTAATTAACAGTAGTAGGCCTATAGGTCTACCATTGAACCTCATTATCTAGCCGCAATTTTTCACAAGAGGTTGCGGTTCTTGCCAAACCTCATCTCAGTTGTCCTGTAAACATTTAGCATTTGAAACCTGAAATCCATTGGTCTTGCCATCTCCTGGAGTTCAACCAACGTAGTCTAACGTCTGACGGGGTAAAGAATTGCTACGGCAATACTCAAATTCTTTTTTGGAATATTTGCCAAAGAAATTGAAATAATGTATCACTAGTTTTAAGTACGAGCCGTCCGTTTAAAACGAGTTTTTCTGCCTCTGATTCCATTTTAATCAGATCTAATTAACGCGTACGATTAATGCGTTAAAATTTTGAATCGCAAATTTTTTAAACGCGTTAATCGCACGCGTTTACGCGATTAAATCAACAGCCCTAATCAAAACGTATAAAAACGCTGATGATTGCTGCATACAGTAACATACTAGACTAACTAGAGTATACCAGGAACGAATAATACGTTACTCTTAACTCAAGCCAAGAACATATGGGCAGAAATTAGCAACCTAAAGCTTTACCATTTAGGCCTATAGTGTGTCATGCAGCAGAAATGGTGATCCGCAAGTCAATGTCAAAACTGGAAACACCAAGTATCACGACTAACCTATATATTTTATATTAGCCTGTAAGCATTTTATATGGTGTAAGGCATTTTAAAGTTATATGGTGTAAACTAAAATGCGGTTTGATATTTGTCGATTAGTTGAGTATACTCCGTTCCGTATCTTAATTAATGCACAACGAATCAACTGAGGTTTCTCTGCTCAGAGAAAACATTGGTAAGAACATGCATCTTAGGAGATGTATAGGCTATAATTATGAGGCCCGTGAGATCGGCTGAGTCTGGCTATGCAAGCTTCGTTATAAGAGAGTCTGCTTCGTGTGTTTAATTCAGCCACTGATTGTACCCTGCCAGTCCCAAGCCTAGATAAAGGAGGAGGGCGACACTAATTGTCTTTGATAATATCAGTGTCGTTGAACAGTAACAAGTTTTCCTAACTTCATAAGCTTTGAGTCTGCGCGTGCACACTTTCGACCAAACACGACCATTCCTATAGATCTATATAATTTCATATATTACATCGATTACGGTTTGAGTTGAGGAATTACTGTACCAGAACGCTCACCATTAGCATTTCTAGAAATGTAAATTGAAGCTTAGCGCAGGGCTCCAGCTTATTCGTCAGCGCTAAGCCGAATCAAAGAGGTAAAATCTGGAGATAATATGATAAAATTTAATTGGAGAGCAAAGCCCAATGCTGCAAAACTACGAGAGTATATAGGCCTAGCGCCCTAGCTGTAAGATAACTAGACTAAACTTAGACTAGACTGAGCAGGTTCTCACGACTTGCTAATGCTACACTCTTTGCCTTTCTCGACATGCACTCTGATCATGTGGACTGGACATCATCGGTCATTATCCGTATGATTGTCCACTGTCCACCGACCTGACCCTTCGATGTTGACCAGGAATTGAACTCGACCATTCCATTTGACCCTAACTGCTCTGGTTCGGGTCCTGTGAGCCACCTTCAAACGTTGCCTTATTAATGGAAGATAACAGTTACAATTAGGCTACAATTAGGCTACCTGTCTACTGATTTTTTGTGACTGGGCATTTTAGAACAAAGACTAGTTAATTGGTCCTCGTGGTGAAATCTCTTGAAATCACGACTTATAACACTAAAGGTGTAATACTAAATTATACCGAGTTGAATTAATGTTTTGTGTTGCTGAAATACGTGAACTTCGATCTCATTGATTTCGATCTCATTGATTTCGACTGACCCGATCGCAAGGACCTTTAACGTATTTTGTTAGTCTGATAATTATTGACTCGTTGAATATGCGATCTATAACAACACTATAGATTGTGCAGCGCTACTAAATTAATTTCGGAGGTTTATTTTGCAAGGTAACGCAGTGAAGTTAGACATCAGAATTACTATAAGAACTCTCGTGTATATAATATAGGCTATCTTTCCGTATGCGCTGAATAGAAGTTTCTTGAAGAGAAGTCTGCTAAATATAGATTAACTTATTTTAATAATTTAATTGAATTTCTGTAGTTAAGTTGGTCGTGTGTCGTTTAATAGGAATCTGTTCATGCCTGGGGCTCTTTAAATTGATGAGGCCTATTCATAGGCACCCGCACATATAGGGGCACTTGCCCCTCTTGGAAAAGTGATTTTTTATTTTCTTAAATGCTACTTTTTGCTTTTTAACAAATTTTTCGCACTAAAGCGCTAATGTTACTAATTAGGCCTATGCACAACGTGAAAACTGAGAAATTGACATTTGGAAACCTCTGCAGGGAAAAATAACCGTGTTCCTAATGTTCTGTTTTGCATTTACAAGGTCTTTATAAAAAATTGAGGTCATTATGTTTTTCCCCCTCCTGCAAACATTCTGCGGGCGCCCATGGGCCTATTATATTTAAATTTATTTTTCCGCATTAATTTTTTGTTGACTTGCTGGAGTAGACTATAGCCTAAAGTATCTACTTGCACTCCTGAACGTCACACCGATAAAGAGCTTTTAAAACCCAGCTAGAAGGAGGAGCGTGCATGTATATTTAACATAGTATACAATAATTAGTTGAATAATCTCATTTGTAAAACACAATTTCTCGTTAATTTGTGTGACTTGAAGGTCTAGAATGTAAAAATAATTAGCTATCGATAACCTGAAACAATGCATTTAAACGATTGGTTCGATTTGTTTAGTGATTAGCAAATGGAAAATATGGAACTGTATTGCTGTGTGGTATAACAGGGAGATGTACACCTCACCTTTTCCATGCATCACCAACAACCCACTTGACCTTCTGTAGATAAAAGAACGCCATCTTCAGCAGCCACGGGTCTTCTCCCTCCGATGTAAGTCTTTGATGTCGTTCTTTAGGTGGCTGTCTTCCGCCGCCTCTTCAAAATTGAACGACCATGTCTGTCAGAGTTTTTTCAATCGTTCTTAAATTCAGACTTGTCGTCTCTCGATAGCAGTCGGCCATTTTCTGGTGCCAAAATGACTCGGAGAGATTGTCTCCGACGAAAAAACTTCAAAACGTTTAATCGTTATTTCACCGATCAATTACCTATAATGAAGTCTGGTCTAAACTTCTGTAGCGCAGATTTCCGACGCGAAAGCAGTTCTGCATCGGTCATGCGCAGACAAGAAGAACTAGGACGGCGGTGTTAGCTGACGAATCGTCCATCCGCTGTCCGTCCCGATCTGCGAGACGGAGGCGAAAAGACAAATCCACGCAAAGTCAGTTCGTTCGTGTGTTTGCAGCTGCACGCCTCTCACGCCGCCTGCATGACGGACCGACCGACCGACCGCCTGCCTGCCTGCCCCGCACGCGCGCATTACCCTCTGCCGCCGTCACCGTCGCAGCAGCCAAGGATCAGGCAGTTTCTCCTGCGGCGGCGACGGTCACCGCCCGTCACTGTCAACACCTGCTGATGCTGCTGCTGCTGCTGCTGCTGGTGTTGGACCGACCGCCTCGGAATATTCGCCTGACGGATCGTTGCCATCATCGTCGTCTCCTCTGCAGTCGAATGGTGGCTGAAAGACCCGAGGGATTCGACTTCGCGTTTAATTGTTTTCCTTCACTCCATGGGAGTGTCCACCTGTCTGACCAGGCTGACCGGCTGGAGTTTGGAAATTGGAATGACTGTAGAAGGATTTCTACTGGTCGAAATAATTCTGGATATTATTTTTAGTATATGGACGAAGATCCGGATTATAATTATTATGTCACTGCGTTCGAATTGTAGCCTAAACATGATAGAAGGTCGTGAACTTCTATTTTTGTTGCACTTGTTGCATATCAGAACGAATTTTGTTACCAATATAATTATTAGCAGCATTCACTCGTTGCTGTCAGTGTCAGCTTTCTACGAAGGATAGTATCAACTCATTATGATCTGCTTTATTTACAAAGTGGTAGCAACCCATTGTATGGCAATTTTTTGGAAAAGTGTTCTGTTCCGTAATGCATATGGGAGAAGGAGAAGTCAGGAGGTGGCATAGATCTATGAACCGGGGGAAGTTAAGGTACTGAAAGTGAGTGAGGAAGAAAGGAACCTAGGAGTAGTACAGTTATGTTAATTAAAAGAGCACAAACCTTCAAGGCAATTTGCCGAAGCATCGCATCAAAGAAAGCAAATATTTAACGACAGTGGTAATGTGTGGTGTCGGGAAGCCCTCCTTAGTAGTCGACTTGAAGGAGTGCTATAATTATTCATTCAATCATTCATTTCGAAAACTTATGTAGCGCTTCTTCAAGAAGTCTACTCAGAGGCGCTTCCAGCCCACCCACGGCTAAAAGAATAATCATCCTCGTCATAAATGAATGAATGAGATATTATAACCCTTGGTAGCCTATAATGGCTAGACTATAATTTTAAAGTATTGACGATTTCAATATCCTATAGCTGGTCGTATGAGAAGAGAGAGTCATTCCTCTCCCTTGTCGTCTCGTTTTCTCACTGACAGTGTATTAGTCATAGCTGATGACCTAGTATGGACGCAGATGCAGGAGAAATCTCAGGATTTTTTTCGTATAGGCCTACCATCCTCTCAGTTAACTGTCCAGTACGCTAAGAAACTAGACCACTGGGCTTGTACGCAGTATACGCATCCTAAGATAAGATTGGGCATCAAATAGGTGTCTTAGTGTTAGGAATCCGCTTTTTAAATCGTAGCAATTATTATTTAAATGCAGTTTCTACAAATACAAGACCATGCATGTATACAATCATATATTGTTGTCATTAGAGCGACGATGGCTGTCATGCTTTTGGACATTAAACAGGCATATATAGGCAAAGTTGGATGACAAACAGATGAGACATAAAGCTTCATAAGGCCATGGTATATGCTTTTGAAAGGGGATTCTACTTTTCAGTAGATATCGATTTTGCCTGTAGCTGCGATTCTTTTATTTCTTTGATCATGGTCAGACAACGTATTTCATCATGTACACGACAGCAGCAATCTCAATCTAAAGGCAAATTTCAACTTGACGCGCTTCAGCCAATTCAGCCATTTCATCCACTTAAGTCATTTCAACCATTTCAGCCAATTCAGCCGGTGGTCAGTTGTAGTTTTGCACTGACTCTTTCTTCAGCTTATCTGTAATTGTTTGTGGTAAAACACGATGACCGAATTCTGATTAACCTATTCACGGTGTTATATATAGAACCAGGAATAAACGAATCTCATGCAATAGAATTTCTGGTTTCTGCTTTTGAGATGAATCTGCCCGATATTGATAGCCAATAGGCCCCGCATAAGTCATGTGCGAAAATTGAGCAAAGCATATCTATAGGCTTTAGACGGCTAGACCTACTAAAATGAGTGGTTTCGAATAATTAATTTGTTCTGAGCTAAGTTTGCCCTTTTCGCGATAAAAATTTGCATATCACAATAATGAACCATTGAATTTTTTTGGCATGAGTGGGGCTCTAAAGTGTTTGGCCCTCTTCGATTGAACAATGAACATGCCTTAATGCGTACGCCTCTGGACCCGCAGCAGTAGGCCTAAACATCTGCGTTCTTGACCGATGGCTTCAAAGAACTGCGCCATTGGAGCATTGGAAAAATAATCACAGCACCCGGGCCCGCACAAACCTTGTGGGGCGCGGTGGTTTTAGTGGTGGCGTCGTTGCCGTGGAGCCGGAAGGTTCGAGGTTCGAATCCACCTCGCCGCGTAAGGACCTTGGGCAAGTCCTTCACTCACAATTGCTCAGCGCTTCGGCGTGAAACTCCGATGCAGTGTCCGCTCTGCATTCTGGAGCGCCTCTGAGTAGAGAGAGAGCTTGAAGGGGCGCTATAACAAGTGCACATACAAGCAAACAAAACAAACAAACTTTAGTGCGACCCTGAGTCCATATCACCAGTTGCTGTCCCCCTATTTTATATAGACGTGTGTCGCATACCTACAAAAATGTTTCCAGTAATTGGTTCATCACCCCAATTAGTTTTAAGAGACAAATGATTCTCACCCAGACAAAGCAAGGATCCGCTTTCATCCGAAGCTTTTGTTTGAAAAATCCCTGCATGCTTTCTATTGACGGCCAGAGCTATTATGTCAGGTATACACCAGGTATACTATATATTGTCTACAGTTAACAACGAGTCACTACAGGTAAATTGTCGCCGTTGCTGCCTTTAGCAAAATCGCTTTGGCGCTTAAGAATTTTCGCCTGAATCGTCTCATCTTCTTCGTATAATTGTTAATTAACAAAGTGTGGCAAAATATGGGTATTAAATAGCAACTGTAGACTTATAAGGGTGCTTGGAGTTTCAATAAGCGACGCCTTGTTGTACAGACCCGTGCTGTCGACAAAACCTTCAAACGCCACCACATCACTCCTGTCCTGAAAATCACAACACTGGCTTAAAATACTTGAACTCATAATTATACAAAGTCCTATTACTCACTTACAATAAACTTCAATCATCCCAGCAACCATATAACCTAGGCTTAACTTCGTCAGTTATTCACCATACAGTCACTTCGTTCAACTCGTTCATCGTCCTCCATAACAATTCTTCGTTCTTCCATCACCTCATAACAAAATTTGAAAACCGTTCTACATAGCCATGGATGCTGTTCCGACTCTTTTTCACAGGTCCTATATCCTGGTTCTTCCACTTTACGGGTCTTTACCCTATATCTCTGACTTACTTGACTTATGGCTTTGACGATGCTTTCGCACGTGACAGCCGCCTAGCTATGGAAAATCTCCACATCTCCCCTATATCTCACGCCGTTCTTACTCTAAACATCATCCATCCTAGCTGTCTGTCTAACTCCTCGCCTGACTCTCCGGATCTTGACCCACTGCCTATCGACTTTGTTTTGATTGAGCGCCTGTGAATAAGCTGGCTCCCGCGACTTGACTTTTGTGGGAACTGTAGAAGTTCCGAGTTTACGACTACGATTACCTTTCAAAATCGTCATAGATTGCGGCAAATTAATTTGCTTATCATTTCCTGTATGCCATGTATGGTAAGCTAATACCAACTGCCTCAATATTAGCATGTTAAGAACGATATATGACAGCACACAGGCTTTCATATTGTGTGCTATGCTTTGTTAATTAAGCGTAGATTGTCGTGCTAACAATTCGAGAAACGCTTTTGCTAAACGGAGCGCTTAACACAAAAGATCGTTACTATGGCAGCATATCATTATCACTGCAGCTCGCTGATTGGCTGGCCAATGAACGGCATGAATCGCATGAATCTGCGAATCTCCTCGAAGGACTTAGCACAGCGCCGGTAAACCGGTTCCGGTTTTGCGTATAAATCCGCAAAAATAGTTATTTCCGGTTCAAACGATTTTTTCTCTGTCAGGAACGACAAAAGTAGGGCGCACCAAGGAGCCAATCGAATCCCGAGACGAGGCGGAGACACACAAAAAGCGGCAGAGAACGCCCCGCTGCGGAGCGATTCAGAGGCCGTGATTCGGCGGCCGAAGCAGACGACAGCGTCCGGCTTTGGCGCGCGCGGTAATAAACTTAATGAAATGGCCGAGTCATGTCGTCTGCTCATGAATTTTTGAGCGCTTATTCCCGCACCGCAGTAGAGTCAATAAGTTAGCGTTTCATGGTTTCAATGATCGCGGCGGCGCACGGACCAAGTCGTTCCGTATTGAACCCGGTTGTAGGCCGCACTTCATGCAGCGTACGACGGAGCGGTGAAAGGAATAGGGAGGTAGAGATGGAGACAGAAAGGGAGACAGAGAGGGAGACGGAGAGGACGACAGAGAGGAAGGTAGAGAGGGAGACAGAGAGGGAGACCAAGAGGGAGACAGAGAAGGAGACAGAGAGGGAGACAGAGAGACAGAGAGAGGCAGAGAGGGAGACAGAGAGGGAGACAGAATGAGAGACAAAGAGGGAGATAGAGAAGGAGACAAAGAGGGAGACAGAGATAAAGACAGAGAAGGAGACAAAGAGGGAGGTATAGAGAGGGAAACAAAGTGGGGGACAAAGAGGGAGATAGAGATGGAGACAGGAAGAGAGACGAAGAAGAAGACGGAGAAGGAGACAGAGAGGGAGACGGATAGGAAAGTGGAGAGTGAGACAGAGAGAGACAAGGAGGGAGACAAAGAGGGAGACAAAGAGGGAGACAGAAAGGGAGGCAGAGAGGGAGACGGATAGGAAGGTAGAGAGAGACAAAGAGAGAGACGGAGAGGGAGACTGAGAGGGAGGCAGAGAGGTAGACAGAGAGGGAGACAGAAAAGGAGACAGATAGGGAGGCAGAGAGGGAGACAGAGAGTGAGACGGAGGGGAAGACAGAGAGGGAGACAGAGAGGGAGACAGAGAGGGAGGCAGAGAGGGAGACGGATAGGAAGGTATACAGAGAGACAAAGAGAGAGACGGAGAGGGAGACTGAGAGGGAGGCAGAGAGGTAGACAGAGAGGGAGACAGAAAAAGAGACAGATAGGGAGATATATAGAGAGGGAGACGGGTATAGGAAAGTGGAGAGGGAGACAGAGGACTCCGGACCGTCTGCTCTTCGATGGTTGTGGATCCAACACCAAACAACTGCAGCAGATATTGTTTCGCAAATAATAGCCTAATGGTTCGTCCATTGCATCATTGCACCACAGGGACCTACATTATGCATGCACTGTATATCTACATTATACATATATACATATATTATATATAATATATACACATTACACATATATATGTATTTATATATATATATATATATATATATATATATATATATATATATATATATATATGACATATTTTATATTTATATATTCCGTCGTGGTCGTTGAGATCTTTAACCTTGCATAGACAGTTTGATATAATTTATGGCTGTATCGAAACTAAGGCCTATCTAATAATACTATTTTAGTTACCGTAGCAATAATGCAAGAGTATTTCAACGTAATGCTGGCACAAGTATGAATTTGTATGTATGTATGTATGTATGTATGTATGTATGTATGTATGTATGTATGTATGTATGTATGTATGTATGTATGTATGTATGTATGTATGTATGTATGTATGTATGTATGTATGTATGTATGTATGTATGTATGTATGTATGTATGTATGTATGTATGTATGTATGTATGTATGTATGTATGTATGTATGTATGTATGTATGTATGTATGTATGTATGTATGTATGTATGTATGTATGTATGTATGTATGTATGTATGTATGTATGTATGTATGTATGTATGTATGTATGTATGTATGTATGTATGTATGTATGTATGTATGTATGTGTGTATGCATGTATGTATGTATGCATGCATGTACATGCATGTGTGTATGTGTTCATGTATGCATATGTGAAAGTGAAGGAAGGGGTTATGGGTTGTTTGCTGATGGTGGGATCGTGACCGGGGGGCACTTGGCATAGTCGCCATCATCGTCGTCGTCGAATGCATGCATGTGGGATGCAGTGATCACATCTCGCAGTAATCCCTGACCGTGCGGCGCCGACGGCAACAGCGGCTTTAAAAGATATTTTTCCTTAATTAAATTAGGGAAAATGGCGGACCACCTCCTTCCACTGATCGACCGGATGGACGGACGGCGTGACTTACGACTGGCACTTCCGGCGCTGACTTGGACTGCTGCTGCTGATGTTGGTGATGGTGATGCTGCTGCTGCTGTTGATGCTGATGCGACTTCAACGGCTGCTGAGGAAAGAACGTTTGATTTAATTTGCGGCGCTTTCTCTAGATGAGGCGATTTATCTGCGTAAAGTCGGGAGAGGCGCGCGATGGAAGCGAGACGGATATAGGCAGAGGGATAGAAAGAGAGATAGACAGGCGGATGGATAGGTGGGTAAGGAAGAAGGAGAGGGTGATGACGGGGGAGGGGAGGAGGCGAGGGATGATGAGAGGAGGAAGAGGATGGTGCATTGCAAAGTGCGCACTTGACACGGTGCTCCTGTGCACACGAATCTGCTGCTGCTGCTGCAGCAGGATTCTGATTTTAGAACGTTGATGTTGGATGGCATAGGAGGAGGGAGGGTGTAGGGGTATCATCCTGTCGCGTGGAATCAGACATGTCGGTCGGTCGGATGAGGGTCATGACGCAGGGAGGAGGGAGGGAGACATGTAGCAACACGCAAGTCGATATGTATGCTCGGACACACAAGATGCACGCAAGAAGACGCACATATGCAGAGAAGTGCAGAAGACGTTTTTATTAGACGCATACATGGAAGACAATATTGACGGATTGGGAACCACATAGCCATATCCAGATATATCCAGACATATCCAACAGTTAAGTCCAATACAAGTGAAATAATAGCGTTACCTGAGCACAATCTGATAGGTTATTGGGCCTCAACTAGACAGAACAAATGTCAGGCGTATACAAAAACGCCTTTATAGCTTGTTGTGTTACATGTTTTAACGACACTGCCATTTCGAAAATGATTAGTGTCGCCACGCCATTTAGGTCCCCGTGGACGGACCGTGCTAGCCCGAGATTTTAATCTCTGAAATAGCCATATCTCGAGCAAGCACGGTTCGTCTTTATAGCCTGCTTTGAACCAAGATATACCAGCTAACAAAGCAAACGTATATAGGCCCTATAGACTTATATTACAAAGACAGACAGAATCGCAGACAAACAACTTGGAAACTCTGCACAACCTATACCAGCATTTTAGGAATTCTTAAACTTTACTAATGAAACAATTTCCAAAAACTGTAATAAAAGCCAACGAAGGGAAACACTTGTGGAGTGACGTACAGAGACAGAAAGAGACAGAAAGAGACAGAAAGAGACAGAAAGAGACAGACAGACAGAGCCTCAATTTTTTCTTTAGTCAATTAATTTCTGTCTGACAAGTTGTTGGATGCGAAGCATGCGATGATGTCAAAGTTCAAACAGAGCGTCGCTATCCAGCCTATCCTGCTGTCCTGTTTCTTTATTTCGCATGCTGTTCACAATGGTATGATTTTGCATGATAATTATCTGCTTTATAAATTGTGTGCTACGAACTTCTGCAGATAATAGCAATGAGCAAAGGTCCACTGGGTAGTCGGTTTGCGGTGACGTCTAGCGAACGAAGCCAGGTATGAAGCAGTCGACGGTTGCGCCATGTAGCGAATGAGACACGAAACAGTCTATAATATTTTTGTCCACAGAGGTAGTATAATAATTATGCTTGGTTAACGTGCTGGACTGCAAAGCAAAAAGGTCGGGTTTCAAATTCCCATCTCTACTCCCGTCGCCAACTCAGCTTTGACGAGTAGGCCTACATCGATCGTACACTTTGGGTGGAAGGATAAGATGGCGCGGGAGAGGACTGGCCAACTCCCTCATATACCTACATGTAGGATAGTAAAGTGGCTGGCAGACTAGCACTTCATATTCATGGCTGTTTCAATGTTAGCTTTAAGGTTCGTGTATATTCAGTCACGCCAACAAGTCTGGCTTCTGGACAGAATATGAGGAGCAAACCTTGACCTCTAAAACTGTAGACCTCGTGACCTTGCACCCATGGGCGCCCGCAGAAATTTTTGCACGAGAGGGCAAAAATTTTACGATGGTGACGAAAAAAAATTTAGTCGCAAGAGCATGAAAAATACAGCGCTGAAAATTAAGAATAAGGGTATTTTTCAAATAGGTTCCTTAATTCAAATTTCTCCGTTTGAATTTTTGTATAATTTCTGATATGAATAGTTTCCTAAGTGCAAAAATTTGTTAAAAATCCAAAAAAAGTAGATGTTAAAAAGTAGGTAGGCCTACATGAAGGCTTATAAATATTTATTTCTATAGAGATTTCTAAACGTAAATTTCTGACTTTCACTGTGTTTATCATTGGTATCGTTAGTGCTTTAATGCGAAGAAATTTGTTAAAAACCCAAAAGTTGTAGTTAGAAAAGAATAGGTTTCACTTTTCCATGGGGGGCAAGTGCCCCCCTTGCCCTTATGTGCGGGCGCCCATGCTTGCACCAGGTTCTTAGCAAGAAGTGTGGCGTAAAAATTAATGTTCACACCCAATTAAGCCTGATGCTTACTGTCGTATCCCGTGTAAAAGGGCACTTTATTATCCTAGTGGTTAATCGGTTGGGTTTAACTTACTCAAGAAATTCTTCCAAATTCAACGAACTCCCAGTTCTTATGAAATATATATAATATAAAGTTATTCAATATCATTCATATGCACAAACAAATAACAATCCTATTTACCTAGTGTGGCGAGTTACTTAGGAAATATTATATTTGCGCTTATCTGTCGAGTTGTATGAAACTCGAATGTCTTCGGCTCTCTCCGTCGTCCGATTCTTCGCAGTCAAGAATGTTGATCAGACGGTTGAATATGCAGTCATGGAAGTGACCACACCAAACGTCTTACTCGTATCTTGCCGTGAATCAGTTGCACACGAGATGAATCATCGCATTCACCTCACAGCTCTTCTCCAGTTGACCAAACGTCCTTCGTACTTCACACGCCGATCAGCTGTTCGCTTGCCGATTCAAATTACACGACTCTTCAGTCTGTTGCCTAAGAGTTCGTCTTCTTCGCAAGTGTCTCACACTTCACACGATGATTATTATGCACTAACGCAAATTTCTCATTTAAATTGCGTTGCACTTAATGCACAATACTTTGAACTATCGGTTGATCGTCCGAACAGTTCAATTACCTTCGTCTCTACTCTGAAAATCACAACTTTGGATTGATCACCGCAGCGAAACAACCACCATTTTCAGATATACCTGTAGAGAGTCAAAAACTTAACGTCCACTTCGCTGACGTCATTTTTAACTCGTCACGTCATTCGCTTCCAGTTTGCACCAATCACGAATAGGATTAGCGTCCTTTGTTGTCATGGTAATCTTGACCACTCGTTATTACGCTTAGCTGCAGTCATTGGTTTTATGTATTAATATTTTATATGTTGCCACACATATTACCTAAACTCGCCAATTAAATTGCCTAGCTTAACTTCTACCTATAATTAATAATTATACATGCATAGCAAGTGTTTAATTTGATAATCATTTAATATAACCACGACAAATACCCTTTCTTCAAAAGTCTGTACACAGGCTTTATCAACTTATCTAATTATCAAATTACAATAACTGCTTATGCCTATGCTTATACTACTTTACACAACATCACAACCTAACACAACTACTTCTTATCTACCTATAGTATCACCATTGATTTACTTAAATCTTAGGTCAATCCTCTACTTAAATAATCGGACATTACATTATTACATCCCTTAATGTAACGTATTGTAAAACAATAATTTTGAAGGGCAAGGCTCCACCTCATGACTCTTGCATTCTTCATCCTCCCTTCCTTCATGTACTGTAGTCCACAATGGTCAGTCTCGATCACAAACTCTCTTCCACACAAATATCGATCAAATCTACTGATTCCCCACATTATGGCTAAACATTCTCTTTCCTCAACTGAATATCGCATCTCTCTTTCCAACAGTTTTCTACTCGCATATGCTATCGGATGGTTTATTCCTTCATATTGTTGAATAAGAACACAACCTATCCCTTTTCCTGATGCATCTGTCTGTATTATAAATTCTTTCTCCAAGTCTGGTAACCTAAGGATTGGTGTCTTAGCTAGTGCTTCTTTCAACTGCTTAAAACTTTCACCTAACTCTTGGTTCCATTCAACATTGTTAGGAGCTAACTTTTTAGTCAAGTCGCTCAACGGTGCCATCAATTCTGCACAATGTGGAATAAACTTTCGATAGTAATTTATCGCTCCTAAAAAGCTTCTCACTTGCTTCTTCGTCTTAGGCTGTGGCATTTCCACAATCTTGTCAATAGATTCTCCCTTAGGGCTTATATCGTCGTTGTTCAATGTATGGCCTAGGAAATCTATCTTGCCATATCCTAGTGAACATTTCTTCGGTTTCAATGTCAAATGAGCTTTTCTCACTCTTGTGAAAAACTCTCTTAACGTCTTCATGTGTTCGTCCCATCCTTTTGTATGAGCAAGAATATCGTCGACATAACTTTCTAGATTTTCAGTTCCATGTAATATTTTCCGTATCAAGCGATTATAACTGGACGCGCTATTGACTAGTCCAAATGGTAACACATTGAATTTATATAATCCGCTTGCACAGATAAATGTGGTTAAGTCTTTTGATTCTTCGCTCATTGGTATCTGCCAATACCCTTTACAGAAATCGAACTTGCTATAGATTTTACTTCCACTGAGTTTATTGAAAATATCCTCATTCGACATCATCGGTTCTGGATCGAATACTGTCACTTTGTTGAGTTGTTTATAATTACAGCAAAGTCTGTTACTTCCGTCTGACTTCTTAACAACTACAAGCGGCGCTGCATACGCTGCTTCCGATCTTTCTATAATTCCATTATCTAGCATCGTCTCCAATTCTTTGTTTATCTCCGCTTGGAGGTGATATGGCGTTGGATAAGCTCGTAACCGAATTGGCTCATCACTCGTCAGATGAATCTCATGCTTTACCATGTCTGTCCTTCCTGGCTTATCACTGAATATGTCCTCATGTTCTCTCAGTAGTTCCCTTAATTCTCTTTTCTGTTTTTCCGTCAATTTAGGATTGATATCCACATCTTTGTAAGTCTCCGTTTGTTTACTTACATATAAGCTCAATATCTCTTCTTCTTCATCTTCACCATCTTTACCATCATGTACTATCGCCGATATGTATGCTGACGTTTCTACATCATTACCTTCTCCATTTCTCTCGTAGTACTTCTTTAGTATATTGATGTGATATGTTTTGAGTTTTCCACCATCAATTTCCACCTTGTAATCATAATCTCCTATTTTGCCTCTGACCACAAATGGTCCTTGCCATTTTACAAGCATCTTATTGTTACAACTGGGTAACAGTAATAAAACTTTATCTCCTATCTTCAACTCTCTGTATCGTGCTTTCTTATCATAATACTTCTTATTCTTTTCATTTGCTTTATGTATGGCCTTCTGTGCCATATCACATGTTTCTTCTATTCTTTCTCTCAAATCGGTCATGTATGTATAAACATCTTTTACTTCATCCTCCACTTTCTCATTTGTCCAGAGTTCCTTCAATATCTGTATTGGTCCTCTGCATGACCTTCCAAAAATTAATTCAAAGGGTGTGAACCCATGACTTTCGTGTACAGTGTCTCGTAACGCGAACAATAATGGTGCTAAGAACCTGTCCCATTCCTTGACCTGTTCTCCTATTAGCTTCCTCAACGTTGCTTTTATTGTTCCGTTAAGTCTCTCCACACATCCATTTCCCATAGCATGGTAAGGGCTAGTGAAAGTGTGCTTGATTAACAACATCTTGTTAACTTCAGCCATCAATTCTGAAGTGAATTGGCTCCCTCTGTCAGTATGGATTTTCTGAGGAACACCCATGCGACAATAAAAATTGAACAAGGCTTCCGCCACTTCCTCTGTAGTTATTCCTTTCAGTGGAATCGCTTCTGGGTATCTGGTACTCAAATCCACTATCGTTAATATATAACGATAACCTCTTGATGACATAGGTTCTATCACTCCGATAATGTCTACACAGACATGTTTGAATGGTACATCCAGTACCGGAAGATGTCCCATCGGTGCTCTGTGGCTCACCTTTTTGTCTACCGACTTTTGGCATACATCACAACTCAGGACATACCTTTTAATTTCTTGTCCTATCGATGGCCAATAAAATTCATTCACAATTTTATCATGGGTTTTCTTCATACCCAAATGTGCTGACAATAGCGAGTTATGGGCCACGGCTAATACTTTACCTCTAAGTTCCTTCGGGACCATTAACTGCCACTTCGCATCATCTTCCGTTGTCTCCATGAATCTCCTATACAAAAATCCGTTCTTCTTCACATAAAGAACTTTCTCTGTTACACTGTCATCACCACTCCAATCAATTGCTTTATCCCAAAACTTCTTCAAAGTCTCATCTTTGCTTTGTAACTCTTTAATTTCTTTTGTTGATACATTTAAATCCGGCATCTCAGTAACTTTCAACTGTTTGTATTTTGTTACTTTCTTTGATTCCGCTCTGGTTTCAACTGCTGCTGTCGTTTGGCACACATCATCATTCTCGATGACGTCATCCGTTACATCATCATTTAATTCACTTGTGATTTCACTCGCAAAATGAACTTTCTTTTTGTCACTTTGTCCTTGTGACTCAACACTTAAAGATTTCTGAATCTTTTTCAATCTATCCTCTCTATTCTCGTTATCATCTGTATCACTCCGATCACAGTTTATCATGTTATCTGTAGTTTCTTTCACTACCAGATATTTTAGTCCCTTCATCCTACCGATAATTACTGGTTTCACCGGTTCTTCCATCACCATTGCTTCAACGTTTCCTGTAAAATACTCACTTTCAATATTAACCTTTGCTGTCGGAAAATTTCTCAATGTCCCATCGATTAATATGCATTGGGCTTCTCTTCCTGTGAAATCAACATCATTTACCAGTGATCTCTTGACAATACATGTGCTTGACCCAGAGTCATATAGACAACTGGCATTCACACCGTTCACCTTTAGCTGACCTTCATTTTTATTCTCAAGGTCATCGCCATCATCTCTCCGATCAGTAACCATTGTACTTGCTGCCAACTGTATCGGTAATTCCTTCTTACGTTCTTCCTCTTTTTCAACTTCATTTAGTTTCAACTCTTCATTTGCTTGCGCTATCTTGTACGCCCTATTCTCATATACTTGTATAGCCGCCGCAGTATGTTTAACAACTCCTTTTTGTTTGTGTGAACAATCATATGACTTGTGTCCGGTTCGGCCACATGAGAAACAAGTTATCTTATGTTCAGCCGCCTGTTCTCTTTCTCTACTAAATCCTCTATTCATACTTCCATTATGATTCGTCTCCCTGTTCTGTTTCATGTCTCCTCGTCCTCTATTTATGTTTCCATTAAACCTCTCTCTTGATTTATCGTCGAACGGTTTCACATTCGGCCTTTCGTTACTGAATTTCACTGGAGGCCTTAGATTACTTTCTGTGTATTTATATCCGTGCGCCTCGATATAAGACTCGGCACAGTTTAATGTGTCCTCTAGACTCATCTTGCCTCTTTCTTTGAGGAACATCTTAAGTTCATTGCTACACGTAAGGTAGAACTGATCTCTTAATAATAAGTTCTCCATTCCTTCGTAGGTTTTCTCGAATCCAGCTTGAAGTAGCCACTGCTGCATATATCTCCTCAATCTATGCACAAAATCTGTAGGTGTTTCACCTGACTCCATTTTACTCATCTTAAACTTGTTACGATATCCACCCTCTGTTAATTGAAACCTTTTTAACAGATGTCTTTTCAAACACTCGTAATCTTGTGTCTCCTCAGATGACATTCTTTGATACACCTCTAACGCTTTTCCTTCAAGATGCTTGGCTAGCATCAGAGACCAATTTTCTGTTGCTATCTCGTATGCCGTGCATGTCCTTTCAAACCTTAATAAATATGCATCCAAGCAATCTTTATTCTCATTGAATACAGGGAACTTGATATCCTTCATTCCTCTGTTATGGTTATTGTTTCCTTGGTATGAACCATCGCCAACCATTGTGAATGTGGCTTCACCACGATTCTGATTATTTCTAGCATCAATTTCTCTCATCCTCAATTCACACTCAAGCTTCTTGACTTCAAGATCCATATCTCTCCTAGCTTGACATTCGGTTGCTTCACGAACTAATCTCGCCTCCTCCACCTCTCTTTCCCGTTCAAGTCTTGTCTCATTCGCACGACTTTCCCGTTCCAGTCTGGCGTCATTCGCCTCTCGTTCAAGCCTAGCTTCCGCTATTTTTGCTAACTCTAATTCTTGTGTTCTGGCTGCTTGTGCCTCTTCTCGTGCTCTGGCTGCTTGTGCCTCTTCTCGTGCTCTGGCTTCTTTAACTTCCGCCATCTCTGCTTCTTTGGCTAGTCTACCTCTTTCAGCCGCTGCCTCATCTTTAAGCTTTCGATCTTCTCGTTCACGCAGTCTGTCGTCTCTTGCTTCCTGCTGTCTATCACGCACAAACGTCTTCAACTCATCACCTTCCATTCCCATCTCTTTAGCGAGTTTAACCCACTGTTCATGTTCTCCAAATGACGACATGGTCTACTTACTTGTTTACTCAGTTAACAAGTATTTCCAATAGCTTTCGCTATACAAGAATTAAATTCTTCCTAATATAATCTTAAATAAGATTAATAAAATGTTCCCTCTTGAAATGCGTACTCTATGGTTACGCGAGGTTAATCGTACTAAACAATTCGCATCGAGTAAACGCTTATTAATAAAGTCGTTCTTTCGCAATCGCAAAAGCGATAACTTTAAAACTATACATTTTCAATACTTGAGATTATTGTTCGTTGATATTTCGAGTGTTAGTTAAAAAATCCAGTTTTAATATCCCGGAACGTAGGACCCCATAGTTGTCGTATCCCGTGTAAAAGGGCACTTTATTATCCTAGTGGTTAATCGGTTGGGTTTAACTTACTCAAGAAATTCTTCCAAATTCAACGAACTCCCAGTTCTTATGAAATATATATAATATAAAGTTATTCAATATCATTCATATGCACAAACAAATAACAATCCTATTTACCTAGTGTGGCGAGTTACTTAGGAAATATTATATTTGCGCTTATCTGTCGAGTTGTATGAAACTCGAATGTCTTCGGCTCTCTCCGTCGTCCGATTCTTCGCAGTCAAGAATGTTGATCAGACGGTTGAATATGCAGTCATGGAAGTGACCACACCAAACGTCTTACTCGTATCTTGCCGTGAATCAGTTGCACACGAGATGAATCATCGCATTCACCTCACAGCTCTTCTCCAGTTGACCAAACGTCCTTCGTACTTCACACGCCGATCAGCTGTTCGCTTGCCGATTCAAATTACACGACTCTTCAGTCTGTTGCCTAAGAGTTCGTCTTCTTCGCAAGTGTCTCACACTTCACACGATGATTATTATGCACTAACGCAAATTTCTCATTTAAATTGCGTTGCACTTAATGCACAATACTTTGAACTATCGGTTGATCGTCCGAACAGTTCAATTACCTTCGTCTCTACTCTGAAAATCACAACTTTGGATTGATCACCGCAGCGAAACAACCACCATTTTCAGATATACCTGTAGAGAGTCAAAAACTTAACGTCCACTTCGCTGACGTCATTTTTAACTCGTCACGTCATTCGCTTCCAGTTTGCACCAATCACGAATAGGATTAGCGTCCTTTGTTGTCATGGTAATCTTGACCACTCGTTATTACGCTTAGCTGCAGTCATTGGTTTTATGTATTAATATTTTATATGTTGCCACACATATTACCTAAACTCGCCAATTAAATTGCCTAGCTTAACTTCTACCTATAATTAATAATTATACATGCATAGCAAGTGTTTAATTTGATAATCATTTAATATAACCACGACACTTACACAAAATTTGAAGACAATTACCATTGATTACTAGCTTAATACGCATCATGTTTGCATCGCTATGGAGATTGGAGAGTCGTCACTAGATTCGATTAGATCACATAGTCATCCTCTTCATAATCATAATCATCATCGTCATCGTCGTCGTCATCATCTGTTGAGTGCTTATATTGGGCCATAGAAGTTAATAATAATTAGGCCTACCAGCAATGTTTAATTTTAGCTATAGTAAGATCAATATTCAGATGTGCAATCATACATATGAGACCAGTCTTATAATTGTTCTTTTCCTATTTGTAGTGAAACATGTAGACGGAGAGCGAATGAGTTAGAGTGCATGCCAGACAAACAGACAGACAGACAGACAGACAGACAGATAGACAGACAGACAGACAGACAGACAGATAGACAGACAAGAGAAACAGACTGCGGGCAGACGGACAGGTAGAAATAGAGACATACAGACAGACAGATAGGCAGACAGACAGACAGACAGACAGACACACAAACCGAGGCAGAGAGACCAGGAGGTGATGGAGGTAGTGCTACTCGACGTCGCTCACTGCAACAGGCGCATGCTATTATGCCCTGTCAGTGTGTGGACGCATTGAGTCGTTCGTTGCAATTGTTCTTGACGCACAGCAGATTCTCATTCAAACTTGACGTCGCTCATTATTATTGTGCACGTATTCTAGGAAGTTGGTCTGGCTTCATTCAGTTGCTGTATACCGTTCTTGTAGAGGCTACTGTGTGTTGTATGCTGTGTTGGTTTTTGTATGGAGAATGATGACGACATCAATGATGACGTCTGCGATGATCGTTTCCGGTCTTATTCTGATTTTCGGTCACGTGTCGAGTGAGTATCTACTTCCGTTTTGCATGCAGATAGAGATTTAGATTGAGAAATATATAGCCTAATCGCATCAAGAACAAGAACAGGAGCGCAGAAACATATATATATATATATATGCATAGGCCTATAATTATATGTATAATGTATATATATATATATATGCATAATTATATATGGTCCTTTTTAAACAATGGAAATTAAGTAAACGACAAAAAGACTAAATAAGAAACCAACCGAAATGATAAAGATCGACTATTACCAACATTTATTTTTAAAATCAACGACGCATGAGCAAGTGATCCTCAAAATTAATTCTCTATTTCGATCGTGCTTTCTAAACTTCTAAGGCAACACTCAAAAGTTGATCGCAGGCATCAGCTTATTCACGAGCGCTGCATCGAGTCAGAAGGCTGTTCAAAGGGTATACATATAGTCAGAAGAAGGTCTGAGTGCGGTTACCAGAGGGGCAGAGAGGTATATAGTAGCTGTTAAGGTGGGTGTCATTTAGGACTGGAAGGGGGAGGATCCGAGGATCAAATAAGTAGGGGTATGAATTCTTTTGAACAGGCGAGACGTCAGTTTTTTGGAGGAGCTATAAAATCGAGTCACTTAATTATAAAAGGTTGTCTGCGTCTTGCCCTCCGTAAATTTTGTGCTGGCAACAGAATTGACAAATAACCTGGTTATTGCGCGGTTGATTTGATATATTTTATGCCTAGGTCTACAGGGTGGGCCATAAAAAAGTAACCCCTAGGGTAGGGGTTACTTTTTATGGCCCACCCTGTATATAAACTCCGACGAATGAGCAGTTCTCCTTGACGCAATGTTAGTTTGTTGATCGGAATTTTCAACTTCTACATAAGTGCTGTAATATGCCGAGCAAATTTCTGTCCAGGGTAACGGCTTCTGTTGTCATGTACCCTGGTCAAATCGGATCCATCCATCTACATTAGTGTAATTATCGATAATTAATTTGTGCAGTTGCGAACGGTGCATTGCTGCGAGATTTCAATCAAGTAGGCTGTAATCGATACTGTTAGCAGGGAACCTGCGGGAGAGGTAGAACCCATTGTCAGACTACAGTTTTTTTTATCAAAAGCTAAAAAAAATTAGGGAGAATATTAGAAGCCTGTTTATTTGCATTAAGTTTTCTAGCGTAGATTTCTTAGCTTCATCTTGTGCTTCGTGCATCATTAGTGCCATTAAATCTCTAGTACGGAGAAATTTGTTAAAAGTTTAAAACCTAAAGTAAAACATTTAGGCTGCTTCGTATCGAACGTTATTTCGATCACTGTAGAGCTCCATTGAGCAGCTGGATAGTCATGGGGCCCGCACATAGAGGCAAGAGGGGAAACTACTCCCTGGAAAATTGACACCTATTTTTCTAACTACTGCTCTGCTTTACATTCGTTGACATCAAACTTCTCTATCGGCCTTTTCTAATAATTAGCGCAGTCTCTGGTCATCATTCTTCTGCTGCGAACATGAACTTTGTATTTATAATTCTCACAATGCCTCTTCACTTGGATAGGCCTACCACAGCTCATATTTTCCTCGAAGGCATCGTTCCTCATCCCATCCTTCTACCAAATTGGAATTGCTTTGAACATACAACAGCACATCTCCCGTCCCAACTACTTTCTGATTGGTCCTTTTAATTCTAAATGTTCCATGTCCATCAGAAATTAATTCACAGTCCATGATCCCCATGCAGCGACTCCGCAAATCCAGATTTTTCGCGATTCTGGTTAGCTAGATAGCCTGTGATTTCAATCATGCTCTTTCTAAACTTAGGCCGAAACCTAACTGCACTAAGTGCACTTTTCAGATAAGGAAACTCATAGGCGTACGAGAGATTTCAGCAGTAGGGAGGGGGGGGCAAAGATTGAACTTCTGCCCGAAAAATATAGGCCTATCCGGCAAAAAGTTGACGACCCTTTTTCAGTCGTTCGAACATATCGGGACTGTGTTTGGCACTGTTTGCCCGAAAACCAGACTTGCCCGAAAGTTGACGACCCTTTCTTTCTTTTTAGTCGTTTGGAACTGTGTTTGCCCGAAAAACCAGACTTACACTTCATGTCTTCTCAACTGCAGGCTTTCGCACAAATTTCTTTGGCTCTGTTTCTGTGATTATACAGCGAGTCTGCTTACAGCGATACCTGGCTGTTGGTATGCATTATTAATCAATATGCGGGATTGCGGGTGCCTATATTTTGCTTTGCGCAGCGATGTCAATGCGAGCAAAAGGAACAAAGAAACGCGCATAATAAATTAATCACACATAATTATTTATTTATGACATCAGAAGCAGTGAGGTTGCATTGGATGAACGTAATCTACAATGCTAATTATGCATGAAAATAAAATTATATCAAAATGATTGATGAGAGAGGAGAGGAAGAGAGCGGAGGGAGCGGAGAATAGGAAAAGAAATGCATAGGAGAACAAAACAGAGGACAAGAAAGGACAGAAGAAAATAGGAAAGAATAGGAAAGCAGAAAAGCATGCTACATTGCTACAATAGGAGATACATTAATTTGGTCAGTATTGACTGCATTTCACATTTTAGTGTATGAGAAACTAAAACGACCAAAAGAACTAAAGAAAATCTATGCATGAAAATGCAACAAAAATTGATGTGTAGGCTATATATGCTGTAATCAATGGAATAGACCGCAAGGACCAAACACTAGTAAACAGTTCCTTATATCTATAGAAACTGAAAGCACAAACAAGAATCGTTAATCAAGAAGTATTTAAACAGACCCACAAATGATAGAGAGACATTTGAAAGCCTATACAGACGAAAACAGGCAGACAGACACATCTGTGTGGAGAGATGCACAGTTCTCCCCTTCGCCTTAGACTGAGCGCATGCTGTTCCTTTGTCTTTGACTCCATCGTCTCCAATGAATCAACCGTAGGAAAGCATCTTTTGTTTCGATGTTGCAATTAAAGCAGCGTCCACCTTCCAGTCTCGTCTGCTGCTGCTGCTGCTGCTGCTGCTGCCTTCTTTACTCAATGGAAAAATGCATCTCTTTCCATTCACTATTCACCAACCACTCCATTGATTTACTGCATCCATTCAACATGCGCCGATTGCGCCATATAAATCGTTAAACGTCACGTAAGCAAAGGACAAGACATGTATGTATGTATGTATGTATGTATGTATGTATGTATGTATGTATGTATGTATGTATGTATGTATGTATGTATGTATGTATGTATGTATGTATGTATGTATGTATGTATGTATGTAAGTATGTATGTATGTATGTATGTGTGTGTGTGTATGTATGTATGTATGTATGTATGTATGTATGTATGTATGTATGCATGCATGCATGTATGTATGTAAGTATGTACGGATGCTTACGAGTATGTATTTATGTATGTATGTACGATTGTATGTAGCCAATGTTTGTTTCTATGTATGCAAGCATGAATAATTATAATTTATATATGCAGAAATCTCCAAATTATGGTCACGATTATTTGAATCTTTGGGTCTCCTGTGGCAGCCGACATCTATATAAATAAAAATGAACTTTCCAATAGTTCGTCGCATTTCCACGCTGAAAGTGACGCACCGATTGTTTTGAAAATTTTACAACACCTTCCATTCCCATACAACCGTGTGTTAAGATGTTTTCACCCGAAAAAACGCAACCGTTTCCACAAAAAGTGAACTTTGCAATCCGTTCGCCCGCCATTTGCAAATTAAACACGTCCCACACGGCTGCCAGATTTCATAAACGCCGTCTCCAAACACAGCAGACGAAACACAAATGAGGTGGCGTGCTGTGACGTCATAAGCGAGTCGCGATTAATTTACCAAAGAGGCCGCTTTTAGGCCTTTTCCCAAAGCGGCCTTTGGGCTTGGAATGGACGCTGCGACGGAGGAAAGGAGCGGAGGGAGCGGGACAAAGACGGTGGGGAGGGAGCGGAGGGGGAGGAGAGGTGGAGGTCAAGGGGAGGGGAAGGGGAGGGGGACGGAGGGGGAGGGGAAGGGGGAGGGGAGTGGGAGGGGGAGGGAGGAGGGGGAGGGGGGAAAGGGAGGGGAGAGAGAGGGAGGAGGGAGAGGAAGAAAGGGAGGGGAGAGGGAGGGGGAGGGGAGGAGGAGGAGGGGGAGAGGGAGGGGGAGGGGGAGGGAGAGGGGGAGGGGAGCCTCTTTTCAGCCACAGCAACGCGTGGCCGGGTTCAGCTAGTATCTAAATAAAATTTGAAGTAAGGTCCCCAGCGTAGTACCAAGGTATGTTGGACATTATTGTTGGTTGCCGATAAGACATGTTATTTGAAATACTTATGTTATGTGTGATTATGTTGTTGCACTGAACGCCTCCATGTCATTCACTCCCGCTTTCATCGCCAGTTGCCTTGACTGCTGTAACAGTGTTCGGTCTGAATTAAATTACCCACCCCACCTAAAACTAATTAGAAACTGTTGTGAATGGTACTGAATACATTTTAACGATCCGTATAAGGCAGAGTGCTACTACGTCGCTGAGACAATGCTCATAGTAAACTCGATTGCCCATTATTCACCAAAGAAAGTCTAGTCCACATCGACCTCAAACATTTGCCCCCCCCCTACTACCCCCTGTACTCCCATTGTCCACAGTCTACGTCATAGGGCATAATGGCCTTCTGTGTTCGGCAACTTATTCAACCTCCACGCTACGACGACAAGTACTTAGACAAACGGTGTATACGACGATGGACCATAATGCATCTGTGTATGAAAAGCTGGTTGCCTGGCAACGGCGATTATCAGCAGTAAACAACCAATAGGAACTGTTGTAAGCAGCAATGTTATTTTGAGCGCATCCATGCAAGTGACTATATTAAGCGGTTGTCTATACTCTATAATGAATTACCGGTCTGGGTGTATGGGCCGAAATTAAAATGGTCGTGTAATGAATATAAAAAAATAACAATTATAATCTTCCTTTGATTTAAATTCACAGTATGACGGATGCTCACGAGTCATTACAGTGGTCGAATTTAAATGTCGGCAGCCAACAGGGCGCCCATAAGTTCCTTCTACTCATTTTACTCGTATTTTCCCGGGTCTGCTTGCCCGAAAAACAGACTTTCCCGAAATTTGGGGGGCATTTGACGCCTCTGGAATCCGCCTCGTACGCCTATGTCCGTTGAACTTTAGTATAGCCTATAAGCTTCCAGTTTCCGCCAAGATAGTCGAAGCAAAATATTATGATTAATGTGGTCGCTTTTATTTCAACCGATGCAGATGAGCATTGAACACAATCGGTTCTCCCAGTACAATGTCATAAATTGTAGTGTATTCTTGAACCCCCCTCACCCCAAGGTTCCCATCAATGCGTTCTCCATAACAATGTGGTTCAGGCGAATATTATTTTCATGATTTGGCTATTTGCATGATAATACTTATTGATGAACCCGACATTCAGAATCTATAAATACGCTGGCATAGGCTAATTAGGTATATAGCCTACTTATTGACCTATCGTAATAAATATAAAATTAAAGTATACTTAGACATGGGTGAGATACTCCATGTCTAAGCTTATACCTTGCCGCAGAGTGTGATAAAATAAAAGTAGCCTACTCTCTTGAAATGTGACATCTGTGCACAGAAATGATTGTTTAACATTTTGGTGTAAATTTATAATTGATATCTCTGAAATTAGATCTTTGCCAGGTTAACAAATTTTGGGAACGTTTTTTATGCGCCACCCGGTATATTGTAAGCGTGTAGAACTAGGCCTATAGCTAACAAAACACGGATATAAAAATATCAAGGACTCTGTCTGACCCTATTTTGTGCCTACGTACTTGTCTTCTGATCGCGTTTCTGGGAAATCAACTTTTCCGACTTCATCATGAGTTTTTTCTAATGCACGGTCATTTTTAATAATCGGATAACTCCTGCTAATGATTTGCTTTGAGTTCAAAGGTACCGCTTATATCTATAGAAACGAATACTTCCGGAGTTCTATAGATATAGGCCTACGTTGGACAAACAGTGTAAGTAGGCCTATACAGTTCGTTGAGTTTTCGTATCGATCCTACTTTTGTCTATACGAAAATGTTTTGATAGCGAGGAACATTGAGGGATCCTGTCAAGAAGGACACTGGTTGTTGTTGGACCGACGTACATGTACGTGTTTGAGGATGAATGGATGGCATCCTTGCATAGCAGCAGCTGTAGTAGTAAGCCTACATCAACGATGACAGAGGATTAAATCCTATTCATTTTCAGGTCGATATAAATGCACGCTGGTCAGAATGAAAGCTACCACCGTGCATCGTTGGTTGCATTGGTTGCATCATGTACATCATGTACAATGTACAATGTACGGTACATGCGCATTGTACATGTACATGTGTGCATTATTATTGCATGCTGCGATTGTACGACGCACGATTGTGATCGTTAATTATCGCACATTGTTTTTCTGTGTGCTGTGACACAATCAGCTGTTTAGACTAAAACAATGCATGCGTGTCTTCATAATATTATATCCAGTAGAATTGCAGTTGAATTTTGAATATTATAATATCATATTTATTTGAGCCATTCAAAATAGTACAAATGGAATAAAATCAACGGGTGAAGTAAACCGCGAAGGTTAGGTTATTTGACAGGAGCAAGAGCTGAATTGAATTTGATTCTTTCGTCAATACCCAATGGATAGCTATAATAGTATGATACAATTATCTCTCACGCGTTCTTAAATATAAGAGGGTTTTGGTATAGGCTACATTGACACAGTTACGGTAGTTCAGACCGGATTAACAGTTAGCCTATTATATATATATACATATATATATATATAATTATAATATTATGGCCCAAGGGCGCAAGGATGAAGAAATGAAGTGTATAGGGTTTGTTGCTGTGCAAAGCGATAGGTCAAACCGCGTTGACCGAATGCAGCTGAAAGGGACATAATTATGACACCTGTACAGCGAGTTCTAGCAAGATCAGTCCACACAGATGTCGGACCGCTGAGGTGCCATGAATATGCGTGTATTCAAAGAACCTCGGAGTTCTTGTAGGCCTACCGTACCGGTATAGTCAATCATGGACAATTCACCGCTTGTGAGAACACATAGACCTAATATTATATTATAGATCAGGGAAAAGGCCACTATAGCAATGACGAGAGCAGCTCTTTAATAATTAATTAATTAATTATTCATGTCCATTGCAGACATTGCCTTTTGGTTGAGCTGACCAAACAGAGCCGACTAGATGGCATCCACGTAGTCATCACATCAAAATTTAAAGTGTCCATCGACCTGGTTTTAAAGTTATTTGTGAGCCGAAAATAGTTGCGTTAATAATAATAATAATAATAATTACGACGATTTATATGGCGCAGTAACACAGCCATGCCGTTACAAGGGCGCCTTACAGAAAACCAGCTACACCGGATAAGCCCTAGCGAACAAGTGTGATTTTAGCCTGGCTTTAAAAGAGTCCACTGAGCCTGCTGATCGGATAGCGAGAGGAAGACTGTTCCAGCAACGAGGACCAGCGACCGAGAAGGCACGATCGCCGAAGCACGTTCTCATTCTCCGCACACGCAAGTCAGACCTCTCGGATGATCTGAGCCGAAGCCCAGCCGCGGAGGAATGAGTCTCTATGCAGCAATCGCGCAGGTACTCGGGCGCAGCTCCGTGAAGCGATTTGAACACGAGCAAACAGAGCTTGAATTCGAATGCGTTGTGTCCTACAAATTCGCATGAGAATGATTTGCGAACTTTTTCCGAGCACTAGGCCTTGTAGCCTATAGGACGCATGGGCGCCCGCAGAAATTTTTGCAGGAGGGGGCAAAACACGATGGTCAAGGTTAAAAAAATTGTAGCAAGAGGTCTAAAAATGCAACGCAAGGAGTTAAGAACATGCATGAGTATTTTTCATAGAGGTTTCTTGGTGTAAATATCTCAGTTTTACTTTTTTAAATGTCTAATATGAATTGTTTATTTTTTCAAAGAAATTTGTTTAAAAAATCGAAAAGTATTAGTTAAAACTAGGTTTCTAAATTCTCTGATGCGAGAAATTTGTTATAAATCCAGAAGTAGTAGTGAGAAAAACAGGTTTCGATTTTCCAGGGGGGCAAGTGCCCCTCTTGCCCCTATGTGCGGGCGCCCATGATAGGACGTTCCGTTCGCGAACGGCGAACCTTTAGTAGGACGGCATGCATGGACCTACATACAAACAAACAAGCACACAGAAGGAAACTTTCAGACTTACAGTTTGGAATTTTCCGTATACCTGGTATATATAGGCCTAGGTCTACCGTAAATGAATCTTTTTTCCAGGGCATAGTATAAGTATTAGATGACATCAACGCCTCTATACCTCTCTCTCTCTCTCTCTCTCTCTCTCTCTCTCTCTCTCTCTCTCTCTCTCTCTCTCTCTCTCTCTCTCTCTCTCTCTCTCTCTCTCTCTCTCTCTCTCTCTCTCTCTCTCTCTCTCTCTCTCTCTCTCTCTCTCTCTGTCTCTCTCTGTCTCTCTGTCTCTGTCTCTGTCTCTGTCTCTTTCTCTCTTTCTCTCTTTCTCTCTCTCTCTCTCTCTCTCTCTCTCTCTCTCTCTCTCTCTCCTCTCTCTCTCTCTCTCTCTCTCTCTTTTTCTCTCTCTATTATATATATATATATTATATAAATTATATATATATATGCAATGCATTCTACATGTATAATCGATCAATGTTGCTATTTTCTGGTCGAACAAAGACTTTCGTAGATTTCTTGCGATTGCGTAGGCCTATGTATGGTCGATAATGACAACCCCCCTTCCAAATAATATTACGAGCTTCTCCCTTTGTCTCTGCTAAGCATTGTCGGCTGTTCTTTATCTGCGCCGACATGTTTGTCGATTAATTTATTGTCGCGACTGTTTCTTCCCCATTCGGTCTCTATATTTTTCAATTTTTCTATGGTACCGGTTCAGAAACATAGGCCTTCACGTCGTCAATCAAACTGCACGTCTGTCTGTAGCCTATGTAGACTCTGGACTGTTATGCACATCTCAAAGGCCGATCAATTCCGAGTTCTGCCACTGTGAAAAAATTATTTTATTGAAACATTTTCTTTTACAAGAAATCGACAAAACTTTTACCAGACTGGTGGATCGTCTGGGAATGAAGAACGTTTCAAATTTCAATGAACCACGATTCCAATGCATTTAAAATCAAGCAAACTGGTCGCTGTTACGGTGATTTGTCATGCGTCGCCAGGAAATCGCAAGTAGCGAGGCTAGAATCGCTAGATAGGCCTATGCGGCTATGCCTACATAAAAGTAAACTTTATTCGGATAGCAACTTAGATATTTTCTGCCGAAATAGTCAGAGAGAATGATGCAATGCTGCAAGGCGGCACACTATTCGAATGCTTTTAAAAGTCAAGCAAACTGGTCTGTGATTGGCCAGTTTTGTGATTTTTAGAGCGCCGCCAGAAAATCGCGAGTAGTAGGGTTGGATACGTTATAGGAAACTCGTTTGAAATCCTCAAACCTCCAGAGATTTGATCCGATATATGTATAGGCTTATATGCATATATATACATGTATATTATATAATCATTTGTTAGGTTCTAAGATCTATGTCATTTCTGAAGCTGACGCCCCTTACCTCACCAAAGACCTATCATCGCGTTACAATAATGCTGGACATAATACTGAAATGAATTATTGTTGTATAGTATCGATTAGATGTCTGAAGGACGAATCGGTTCCCGACATTTATCCAGTCAACGTCTACTACTGCAACGACACCACACTACCAGATTGCTGTACACAGGATAACCAGTTCACCTGCTGCCAGAAACCAGCAAAACAAACATTGTGAGCCATGTGTAAAAATCATACATTAAGAGTAGGCGATTAATGTTCGACATATCATATACAACATTATCGCCTACTCCAGCGGCGCCGCCAGGATTTTTTTTCTGTACGCACAACTTGCACAAAAGGATTTTTTCTGTACGCACAACTTGCACAAAATAATATGAAGCGAACAGCGATCGATTCGAGCTTATAATTATATGTATGTATATATGTATATACCGTATATATTAGGCTATATATACCGTATAACGGCGTATATATTATATATGGCGATTATAAAATTTCAATAGATTCAATAGAATTTCATCGCTTATAATATTTCACGCTTTAATTTACAATTTGTTTTTTATAGCCTTTCAGCGCTGTACGCACTTGCGTAAGTGCGTACGCCTAGCGGCGCCCCTGGCCTACTCCTAAGTCGTCCATTATCTTCCAGTCTTGCTCTGCCTCTCTCTCTCTCACTCTCGGAGGCGGATTAAGGCAAGCTCAACATGTTCGACTGAACAGGGCCCCACATTTTCGGGGCCCCAGTATAAAAAGAAGCAAATTTCAATAGTATATAATAATACTGTTATTTGCAGAGCCTATAGTCGTAAAAAGGAATAAAAAGTTCAGAACAGATATTATTAGAAGTCACTCACTTTGTTACCCTTATACGAACATGTTTGGGTCCACATTGGAATTTCCATCATCAAGCAGATTCATCTCAAAAGTAAGCAGCCAGAAATTCTAGTGAGACCTATTTCTTTCCTTACCGGTATTATTTTAAACATTTGTTGCGTCTCCTGACCGGAACCTAATAGTAGAAGAATTTTAGCTGGAAAAACATGAATCGACTCAACAAATTATCACTACGTAGAGACTTGGCAGAGTTGTTAAGTACACCCCAGTGATGAAAATGCCAAAAGTCCCCATAAATCCGAGCTGTGCTCGAGCCGCCATCTTGGAAAATGGCGGCCTAAATTCGGGTTTGTGTCAATAATTCCAGAACCGTCGCAGCTACTAAGAAATATAAAATGGCAAAAATGATCCTCAGTAAAAGACAATCAATTTTGATACATAACATTTGTTTCTAGGAATAAAAATAAAAATGTTGCATATGATAAAGTAGTCATCATTATGTATATCAATGCGACATACAAAGTTATATGGCGGGAAGAACATATGGAAAAACTGTGCTGCGAATGATGATTTAAGATCAACCTAAAACTAGCCATAACATTTTTAGCTTTGATCCTAGAAGCAAATGTTGTATAGCAAACTTCTTTGTCTTTTAATGAGGATCATTTTTGCTGTTTTATATTTCTTTGTAGCTGTGACGTTTCTGGAGTTATTGGCACAAAACCGAATTTAGGCCGCCATTTTTCAAGATGGCGGCTCAAGCACAGCTCGGATTTATGGGGACTTTTGGTATTTTCATCACTGGGGTGTACTTAACAACTCTGCAAAGTCTTTACATAGTGATAATTTGTTGAGTCGATTTTCCTAAAATTCTTCCACTATAAGTGCTAATGTGACGCATTATAAAAATGACGCAATTTTTATTGTAGGCTTTATGCACTGTACTGCAGAGGTGCATGGGCAACATAATTATACGAACCGCGAGGTTTTTTCCGCTTATGTGTTTTTATGCAGCAAGGATAATGTCATCACAATTACCGTAAGAAGTCCATAATGACAAAGCTAACATCCTAACAGCAGGCCTAAGTCAGCAACATGCTTATGAACAAAGTTAGTGATGTACGTAGCAACAGCAATAATTTTGTAGAACAAAGAGGGTCATACAACGTAAATTACTAGTAACACTTTACATAGCTAATGACGTGACAATAGTGCTGTAGACCAAGGAGATGTTGTCATAATAATACAGAGCTATCGTCGCAGGCTCGCAGCCGCGACTTGCCATAAAGCAATAGGCATAATGCATGAATCCAGCGACGCAGCAAAATGCCATGACAACGAGAAGCCGTCACAATTGACAATAGGCCGACGAAGTCCATACTCCATACAGTTAATTGAAAACCTGGCATCGTCTAGTTTTGTGCATTGACAAAATTAGCGACGTAGGCTAATAATAGCATTTTTAGAACAAAGGGACGTCGACACAATAGAAAAAGTCCATATTAGCACACAGCTAATATGCATTATGCACAGGCCTACATGTAGGCCTACGTACGTCTATTGTGTCCTTTAATTTCTTGTGATTCTGTGGGGCTGGGGAGTTGGAACTTTGCAGTTTTCCTGAGCAATGCCACCACATTTGCTAATCCGACCCTTCTCCCTCTTCCGACTGCTTTTATATATATCTGGGGAATGGTACGTAGGCCTATTTAGGCCTACATGTATGCAACACCTCGCGAATTTTTGTGGGAGAAATCTCATTCCTGAGGCAAATTCCCCCTCGGGCCCCGAGACGTCTAAATTATACACAGGCAGTTAACTAGAATTATATCGGCCAGCTGTGGAATAGCCTACAATGAAGTAATCATGTATTTTCTTCATGTACATGTATGTACATATCTTTTTTGTTGCTTTGCGTGTTGTTTGTCTGCTGTTGAGACATGTAGGATGCAGCAGATCATCATTTGGTGTGTCGTCTTTGGATTGATGATAACAGCAGTCGTTGTCTGGCTTTGCTTTCGAAAGGACAGTCACATCTGTGAAGGACAGCCTTTACTCAATCGATGCTGTGCCACTTGCTGGTCAGAACATGCACGCACATCGTCATCTATCATCGTCATC
The DNA here is from genome assembly GCA_945859605.1 of Lumbricus rubellus. Taxonomy (NCBI): domain Eukaryota; kingdom Metazoa; phylum Annelida; class Clitellata; order Crassiclitellata; family Lumbricidae; genus Lumbricus; species Lumbricus rubellus. Next base: position 36,165,622 of record OX243812.1, read on the forward strand.
AGCGTCGTCATCGTTGTCGTTGTCGTCGTCGTTGTCACATTCGTGTCATCATCATCATCGTCATCGTCGTCATCATCATCATCATCGTCATCATCATCATCATCGTCATCATCATCGTCATCATCATCATCATCATCATCTTCGTCATCGTCGTCGTTGTCATCGTCATCATCTTCGTCATCGTCATCATCTTCTTCATCAACATCATCATCATTATCAACATCGTCGTCATCATCATATACTTCGCGAATCGTTATCTTCATCAGCCTCATTCGCAATCGAAACTCTTGTTTTACCAGGGTACTCAAATTAAAACTCGTGTTTTGATAGCGATTTCACTCTGTGAGACCATGCATTGACTGACACCTTCTTAACATTATAGTATCTGTGCTAGATGTATAGGTCGGCTAGCCTAGTCTAACTGGATACATTCAACGCTTTTTTCTCTCTATCCTTGTTTTGTTGTATTTCTCAACTCTTGCTTGCACCACATAATAATAATTATTAATTAATTATTAATAATTATTTCTCAGCAAAATGTATTATAATAAAATTATTGTCTGTCTGTAAAAGTCGGGTGAATTTACCTCCGGAAAAGGAGGAGCCGGATTCCGTGTTCCATCCGTACACAGATCTAAATTCAGCATCCATCCAATCTGAAGAGAAGATACAACCAGTGAAGGAGAACGAGAGAGGCAGGAGTGTGCTGCACCCATAGAGACCCGTCCATTGGCCCTCTGCGCCTCTGGGGCCGAGAAGCTTAGATGCGTGGAAGTGAGTCTACACTTCTCGCCGTTTAAAACAAACATCGGAAGAACCAAACAGTCTTGACATTAAAACGAATGAACATATTGTCAAAGGCGGATACATAACTTTTTGAAGGGGCCAACAGTTTTGGTTTGGGTCAAAAATCTGATGATTTTTTAAAAGCCTTTCTTCCCCCAAATTTTTTTTAAACCGTGGCAGCTCCGGTTATTTGAAAGCTATAATGCATCAAGCCACGTTCCGTGCAAGTCTCCGGAGGGGTGTGTCCGGATGCCCTTCTATCTGGATCCGCCTCTGCATATTGTAGTGATGTTTTTGTTTGTGGTATGTCACATATGCACTTGTGCAGCCTAGTTATGACGCTTCAGATAATATTATATGGAATTCTATGATATGCCATGCATATATAAGAGCATACCGCAGATAATTACACCTACATGTAGGTTACCAGTCTAGGCCAATATACCCCGGTACCATGTACTGAAAATACCAGTATAATTTGAAAGAACCGAACACTCAGAAGCAAGGTTATTCTTAGATATAATGCCTATTAAATTGGTCTATGACTTTTTAAGATTCTGTAGGCCTGTGTTGCTTCATTTAAATTTTGTTTCCTCTCTGATATCTTGCAAATAGGTCTGGTAGCAATAAATTGGTCAGCTAATCGATTACTTTAAATAGTTAAATGCCTGATTGGAAATCTCTAAGTGATTTGGTTCTAAGCCTCGTTCTGCCTGTTTAACTTTCACACTACCAGGTACTGAAGCAACCAAGCATGAATAAAATGAAGAGTTTGATCAAGAGTTTCATTCTTTAGAATGAAGTGTCATACATGCCGAAACACAGCGTAGCCTAATAAGCTGGTCCAAAGTAGGTGGTGTTACGGACATCGTATATGGACATCGGACGACCCCGATACAACAGAATGAGAACAAAATTCAGGTCAATCTACTGCATGTTAATGAGTGCTCAGTGTTTAGTGAACTGTGAAACAATATCGTCTGTTAGGTTCATGCATAAGACAATGTTGTCTATGTAAACAGAAAACAATGATAATACTAAACAATGATAATGCGATTTCAAAATAGCAACAGTACTAAACAGTTGGCATAAAACAAGTCGTTACAGCAGTACCAATTCTAACACACATAATGAAAAATGGTTAAAGTAACAATCGACTATTGCTACTGAGTACTGACAAGTGTCCATCTTTTAATTGCCACTTGTAATTAGCACACCGCTATTTCTTGACAATAATTATCACAAATTATGCTGGCAAGAGAAAGTTTACTTTACATTGCATATATTGTGTTAAACAGGATATTTAGACAAGTTTAATACAAAGTTACTTCATGCTCTAAAGATAAGCAAAATGTACCAGAAATGTCTCTCCTGTGAAAGTACGTGGTAGGATATTCAGACAGTTTCTGTATTCCAATAAGCAACTCTTGCAGAATTTACATTATATTAAGTGACCAATGACAAAAGTAATAACAGGTCTACAATAAATTAATAAATACAATCATAAGCTGTTACATTCATACTACTGCAAATTTAGTCCATTATTTTCTGTGAATTGTTAGTAAATAATCAGTCAAAAGTAATAACAGGTCTACAATAAATTAATAAATACAAGCATAGGCTGTTAATTCATACTGCAAATTTAGTCCATTATTTTCTGTGAATTGTTAGTAAATAATCAGTCAGAGATCTCCTCTCACAAGACTTTAACAGTTAGGCCACTTCAGCTGCATAAAAAAGATCAAACATGTAACACTGATGGTGGTTGCAACATTAATCACAGACCTCAAGATTCCTAAATTTATCTGACAATCAACTAATCACAAGATGTTTACAACACTTCTGTGAGTCACTTAAAATGTACTATATCAAGTGTTCTTGTACATACATGCATTACATATAATTATGCATAGACATGCATACATGCCTACATACACATGAATGCATAGGCTACATATTACATATATAATGCCTTAAAACCCAGTTTATTGGGTTTAACACCTTGCAACAGCTTCTTCAAATTGAGCTTTTCTCCTGTCTAAATTATTTCCTCGCTATTTTCTTTTCCTCAACTGAACGTTACCCAAGATATCTCCCTTTCTTTTAAAGACCACATCTCTAACCTTACACGTCCTTCATGTTTTCATTTAAAGGCCTCCCAGGGGTGTTCAGCTATCTGTTTCGTATTCTGTTTTACCATCCTGGTTCAGGTTTTCACAGGCTACCCAATAGACTTCTGTATTTTCTGCCTCATTGGTCTGGCAGTTCGTCTTTCACCTCTACGCTGTTTACAGGCGGTCCTATATGTTGCTGCCAGATTAATATCACACCTACCATGCTACTCTCATATTTCTATCTTCATGTTGGCTTTATCTAATTCCAAAGCACAATGTGGTTTTTTCCTCTTGTGGTCCTGCATACTGGGAGCGCCTCTGAATGGTCACCCTAATAGGGGTGCTTTATAAATGTTTTAATGCAATACAATACGTACATACATACAAAGTTTACATTTTGTCGTTAGCAGTAGACTGCGTTCCATCAATTGGCTCAATAAACAAGGTTATCTGGATACAAAAAGACTGCTACTTTAAACATGATTCATTAAATGCAAAGAGATGTAATACTGAAAAAGGAATCACAAGAGTAATTAATGTTCCGTATCATTTAACAAAGTAAGAATAAATTAATTATGATAAAAAAAACAATAGGAAAATCAAATGCAGACAATAAAATACTAAAATGCAATAAATGTACAGCAGTAAACTTTTCTAAACGAAGACACTAACAAACATTGTACAAAAAACGAGATCCTCATCTGCAAGAACATGTGTAATTTTGAAGTCATTTTAAACGTCAAGAATATAATTTAATGCATCAGGAACCATTATTGGCAGCCAACTTCAGAACTGGGTCGTAACCAGGGCTGCCTAGAGGGGGTGGAGGCAAATATCTATGGTCCTGGCGACTTTTAGGAGATCAGGCCTGGTAGTTATACATATACAAAGCATAAGATTTATGCCTTTTTCAATATAATATTACAGGTAATTAATTACAATTATTTCAAACTTCAAATAAATAACCGAATATTGTATAAATAAATATAAAATCATAGGTCATACCTAGACATTTATTATTTCACTTTATTTCTAAAACATTTCTCATAAATCCTTAAGAAAAATTAGGGGCCCGTGACTGCTCTGCCCAGGGACCCCCCCGAATTTCTCTCGTCAGTCCTGGTCATAACAACAACAACAACGTCGTCGTATGATAAAGTTCAAAGATGCAATTATTTCCATGGCTGAAATGATCTTAATGATCCACATACAAGACCACATCAATTATACCAGACTTCTTTGTATAGGTTAACAGATTTCGTGTTATCATGAATCTCCTGGCATGCATCATGGAGTTTCTTAGTTTAGACAAATCATAGAAAACTATTTTATTGTTTTATTGCGAGAAGAATGATGAGAATGAGGAATGCAGCGACGACCAGCGACACAAAGATCAACATGCATATTCGCCGTCGTGAACGAGACTGAAAAACAATTTACCAATGTCATCAATTTTTTATATTTTTTTAAAATTTTTATTATTATTAGGTTTGCCCAGAGGTACGTACTTCAGATCCCTCAGGAATTACAAGAAATTATGAGGAGAATACAAAATAACCATTCCTATTAAATTTTTTTATAATTATCATTATTATTGACTTATTACTATTATTATTATCATCATTAATTATCATTATTAATATTTGCACTTTTTGCATGAAGCAGCTGAACGATTATAATTATTATACAGCATGCCAAACATGCATTGTGTAGGCTATAATTAATATTAATTATGCTATTATATATTATCATTCTTCAATTTGTATATCCCATATTACATGCACTCTTTGTGTGATCCTCCCAAAATCATTCCATAATAGATTTCAATGCAATTAATAATTATCAATAAATTTATCTGTTACCTTTGAGTATAGCCTACTGTTGTGGCCCCTCGGCTTCAGGAATTATTACTTCTACGGCCCATGGTGTGGGTGATGCCAAAAATGGTTGGACAGTACTGATCTAATTGATTAACTTCTAAGCACTAAATCCTTTCTTCATGATGCAAAAAACATCGAGTGATGGATGTCATTAGTAGAATCGTAGAAATCTAGAACATTACTTTGATAGTGATCAAATTTAAGTCCTGCAAGTAGCAACCTATGACAATCAGAGTTAAGAATCATATTTAGGAATCACTCGTACCTGATGCCTGTGCGCCTGTTGCAAATGATCAGTGGCATATGCAACATCAACAGCTGAAGCCTCTATGTTTGCCTCTATACTGTCTGCAGCACATACACAAAACAACAGGTTTTCTTTAAGAAACATAAGAACACATACCTCTTACAAACGGTCACAGACACTAAATATGAACAGACAAAATGTGAAAAAATTTGAGTTTGAACACATACACAAAAGTAAGCTTTGCAAAACTACTTCCAAAGCTACAAGCTCTGTACAGACCTCAAAAGCTAAGTTAATAATCAAAAGAAAATTTTAAACAATCAGCTGAAATCTCTCACAAGTTAAAACCAACCTCAACAGTGATGTCATTATCAATGCAGTGAACTACACATGTACATTTCTCAGGCCCAACTTACACCTATCCTACAGTACCAAGACAATGGGAGTCCATTCCATACCATGGGCTAATAACCAGTAGCACCTTACATTAGACTGTAATCAGAAAGTCAAAGCGAGTCTAATTTTGGTATGTGTATATACTGTATAACTGAATCACTGTAGACACAATAGCAACCGAATGTGCTTTTAAAAATCGTGCAAACTCCTGAACTAAGTATTCTCACTATTCTGTCACATCATGGTAATAATTACAACACAACTTTTAGCAAAGAACATTTATGCTTAGAGAAATCTTAATCTGATTGACGTGCTCAGAATACATTCATACCTATTAGCTCACTCTGTTCATGTACCATTCGACCCAAGTCTTTGAAGATTTCATTAACATCCATGATGTCCGACTAACAAATCAGAAATACGACAAACATCTTAAAACAGAAATGCACAGCATCTATTGAAATTCATTCATCATGAAGATTTATATAGCTCCTCATCAAGGTTACTACTCAGAAGTGCTCCCAACTCAACCCCGGAAAAATCATGATGCAAGAATGAAACTGGTTGCTATATACAATGTGTACATGCCCTTGCATTCTGCTTTACATTTGTAAAGAATATTGCTCATATTCTAAAAAAGCTGTCCAAGTCTACGAAATATTACAAGCAGCAAGCAGAAATTTAAGACATCCAGTGAGTTTAGATAGACGAATGTCGTATTGTTCCTTGTACGAGTACTTAGGTTTAGTAGTTAGGTTTAGTACTTAGGTTTAGTACTTAGGTTTTAGTAGTTAGGTTTAGTACTTAGGTTTGATACTCAGAGTTACCTCTAACTGATTGATGGCCTGTTCATATTCCTTCAGTAGCTCTACATCTCCCTCATCATCCAAAAGAATCTTCTGATCCAGTGGACTAAAGAAAACAACAATCACATGTCATCAACAATACAATAAAAGAATGACAAGTCTTCTGCTAAGGTGCTACAGCACTGTTGTAAAGTGCTTCAAGTGTGCTGTATAGGCACAACTCATGGCACACCAGAAATGCATGTTGAGAGACTTTCCAGAATAGCCTGTCGTGTCAATAAGCCCATCACTGTACAGTACTACAGTAGCTTACCTATCTAGTCAAGTACTTGACAACTTGTAGGGACAAAACATTCAACCCAGGTCTCAACTTTGTAAGGCAAATGTCTACCATAAACAATAAAGCCCAATAACACAGAACCACTCCGCATAACTGTGAGTGCTACTTTACAAGTTCTGGCTCTCAGAAGACAGACACACTGACTTGGCAGCGAAGTTCTGTTTAGACTCAAGTAAACACTTGAAATATGTTTTAAGAAGCTTCTATAAGTGCATGCTGCTTGTTCCTGCCAAGTCGCCAGCATTTTATCAACAGAGAGATGAAAAGTCAGTAGTCTGCCACCACTGACATGAGTCCTTGGACAAGCATTTTATAGAAAAAAACCTTTTTGAGCATCTCTGAGTAGATACCTTGAAGGGGCGCTATATAAATTATGATTGATTGATTGATTGATGCCATAGTCAATCGCGTGCCGTCAAGCGTGTGCTGTAATTGCATGAAGGATCAATGGTGACAAAGTTGTATACACAGCAATCCTGGTCCATCCAAAATCCCAAAATCAGACAAGTGTAGATCAGACTCACAAAGGCAGTTGAAACCTTTGGAAGACTTCAGAGCCTTCATGATACTCCACAATTTTAATATGAATTGCAGAGATTATTCAACTGACCTGTCAAGGACAACCAACTGACCTTCCTCTCCATCATCTATAAACGGATCCTGACAACAAACAAAACAGACCATACAAAAGGAAAGCCTTTATAGGTTATGGCACAATTATTACATGAAGGTGTGTGCTGGTGAAGACTACAATATTTGTTTGATTTGACTGAATCAATTTCCAACACTTGTAACGTAACGTAAAGCAATGCAACATAACATTTATAAAGCACCACTTAAGAGTCTCTCAGAAGCACTCAACATGTGGCCAAACAGCTGAAAAATTTAGCCTTCTAAAGATAAAACTATATTAAACTGATAGTCACGTACAGCATCAATGTCACGAACAGAAAGACGCAGTAGACCCACTGCACTAACACTGAGAAATCCTAACCAGCAAGTGTAATGTTTGTTTGTATGTGCACCTTCAAGCTCTCTCTACTCAGAGGCACTCCTGAATGCAGAGCAGACACTGCATCAGAGTTTGACGCCGACGTGCTGAGCAATTGTGAGTGAAGGACTTGTCCAAGGTCCTTACGTGGCGAGGTGGATTCTAACCTCGAACCTTCCGGCTTCAAGGCAACGATGCCACCACTACACCAACGCGCCCCATGGTTTGAAAGCCAAGCACAATCAAGTCATTTCACGAGGCAGACCAAAATGCCCACCAACCAGTTCAAGTGCCAACTGGAGGCTCAGAAATGTATTCTGCCGTTAGCAACATGTATACATGTATAAGTATCAATAATTTGAATGAGATCTCATACTGCAATATGGGATCGCGCTTTGAAGATGCTCTCGTGCTCCATGTCCTTCTGTCTGCGCTGAGCCAGCTGGAAATTGTTCAGTGCTGACGCAAATTCATTCATGAGGCGCTCACGGTGCAGCTTGCAGTGACGCTGAAACAACAATCAAAAAGTTCACCTCTAACGTTAGAAAACACTTCGTACAACGCCTGATGTAGCACATAAATGTACAAACTGGACATCCGACTGAACAACTCTTTGTATTCATGTATGTCAGGGTGTCAAATACTTTTACTAGTGGGTCAATGGCTTTATTTCCCAGCAAGTGATGGACCAAAGGTGTGTCAGTGAAAAGGGGTGGAGACTCATTTTAAGCAAACAAGCAGCCAAATTAGGCTTTAAAATCTCAATTTCAATTCTCATTATTTGTCATGGACAATCGAACATCACATAAAACTCATTAAGTCTTAAAGAGTACAAATTCTCAATTGTGCAGTTCTTAGACAAGGCCAGACGATATGATATGAGTGACTGTGTTGCAACAGTCCTTTCTCTCTGCTGTCCAAATACTCCCTCGGTTTGCCACTAAACAATTCAGTGTTGGGTGCCATGGTCCATCTGAACTGACCTGATCAGACTTTGACAAAGAAGGTGGTAGATCTGCCAACCCCTTCAGCAGACTGCTGGTATCCTTTGCCAACTGATTTGTGAAGTGTTGCAACTTGTGACTAAACAACACAGCAAATTACATTAAATGAATAATAGTGAACATCACCACCACAGCCCAACCACAGCATGGCAAGGAAGAAGAAAACAAAGAAAAGAGGAGAAACAATAAACAATCAAAGACAGGAACCAATTAAAGAAAAGTGTAAAACAATTCAACAGATGGTTGCTGAGATTAAGATTGGCTTTGAAACATTTACGATTAAAATTATAAATTATCAGAAATTTTAAACGTTTTTAAATGTTTATATAATTTCAAGATTTGCTGCAAGCCTGCAAGTCTAGACACATGCAAATATGTAAGTTGTAAATCTAACGAAAGCAAGTATGTATGAATGTATGTATGTTCGTATGTCTGCATGAATGTACATGCTGGGTATTATGCATACATGCCAGTATGTATGTTTGTAGGAATATAAGTATGTATGTATGCATGTACGATGGTATGTAGTACAGTCATGCAGCTGCTTGTCCATTTCTTTCGTTTCAAAAACAAGACAGTCCAGTAATAAGGCTCCACATTGCTCATCAATGTACCATTTATATACAAAGGCACAAACTCAAATAAGTGAGGAATTAATCAAATCAAAATGAAGAGCAGCTACGTAAGGATTCTAATCCTCAAATTCAAATAATCCATTTGATTTCAATTTTCAACTCACAGTTTGTCTCTTTGTTCCGGATCATCCGACGAATGACTGATTTCATCGATCACTCGATTCATTTGTAAAACTTAAACAAACGCACCAAATTATTGTTTCAGAAAACTACCTATAAATATGTGTATCAGTCACCGATAGTTTAGAAACTTGCTATCAACTCTTGTGGGACGCGGTGGTGTAGTGGTGGCGTCGTTGCCTTGGAGCCGGAAGGTTCGAGGTTCGAATCCACCTCGCCGCGTAAGTCCTTCACTCACAATTGCTCAGCGCTTCGGGGTGAAACTCCGATGCAGTGTCTGCTCTGCATTAGGGAGTGACTCTGAGTAGAGAGCTTGAAGGGGCGCTATAACAAGTGCACATACAAACTCTGCCACATTTCCAGCACAAATCTTAGAAAAATTAAAATTCTGTTATTAAATAACCAAATATGGTCATCACTACAATTCACATCCAGTTATTTAGAATTTAAAGTGAAAACCTTCGAACTATTCTTTCAACCAACAAGTAAACCAGCTCCTTACCATTTTCACTAATCTTGTGAATGTTAGTCTCAACAGCCTGAGATAACTTCGTGAATTCATATGACACGTCATTTGCTGAAATAAAATAAAAGCAAGAGTGTTCAGAAATGACCATAAAATCATCTAAAAATTTAAGACCCTCTGGGTGATTCCATGTCAATTCAACCAACGTCATTGACATGACCGACTCAGATTTACATGAAATTTTACCCACGTGTTCAACCACATAAGACTTGTAAAAAACCAAAAGAAAATTTTTTTGGGTCAATTATATTCAGAGATATGGGTCGGCGAACTTTGACCCGACCCGGTCGACCTCGTACCTTTGAACCTCTATATCTCAGCTTGTATAACAGCTAGGAAGGTGATCTTGGTGTCATTTTTTAGCTCTTTTGATGAACTGTTTGGGTAGATTAATCATGACTGTTTAAATGTTCAAAATCAAGACCATATTCCACAATGAAGCACTTTAACCTTGACCTTGACCAAACGGTTTTTTTTTTAAATCTGAAAAAATTCACAATTATAGATCAATGTGTTTTGAACATCCTCAGAAAAAATCAGAATGGGATCTATAATGGCTTATTTGTTATGATTATTTTATCAATCATACGTGTGCAAAATTCAATTAATCCATGTTCGGTAATTGTGAAACCCAAGTTCAGCTGGTTTGCTACTTGTGTCTTATAACCATGTTTCTTTTGTACTTGTAAGTTTCATTCCCCTTGTTTTTGAATATATTCAAGACAATAGTTAGTAAGCTATACAGAATATTTTTTCTATAACAATAAAGCTAAAAATAGATTTGGAAATGTAAGTGAACATTTAAATTACAACATTGCAATGGTTGTAGTGACGACATTTACCAATAAAATTCACCTACGATAAATTTTGCAGCAAATAGACCATTATAGATCCCATTCTGATTTTTTCTGAGGATGTTCAAATATGAGAACTGAGTGCATATCTATACAGAAAAGAAATGATTCATTGCTGCTTCCAAAATATCTCGATTTCGCCGATCTGAAAGGCTATGTTACAGCAGAGTACGATGGGAAGTGGTGGTTGGCATGCATCCTCAGGACATTTGTTGAAACAGGTGAGAACTGATTTTCTACTCATTACCTTTAACAACTTAGCAAAGTTTCATGGTGTCAAAGCATCCATGGGTAAATAGACTATAATTTTTTTTAAATTTTACAAAAAGCGTTGTTAATGCTGATTAAAAACTTGCTATTTTTATTTGTAACAGAAAACATTTGCTCTCTTGTTGCAATCTTTTAACATGCATTTTATATGCTCTGGACAATTGTGCATACAGTTTAAAGAGCATAAACATTCATGTTGATTTTACTTAAAGGTGAAGTAGAGGTCAGCTTTCTTCATCCACACGGCCCTGCCAAGTCTTTCCGATATCCAGCAGTTCCAGACATCCTCATCATGAACATCAAGGACATCCTTACTGCAGTCAGTCCGAGTACATCAACTGGGAGGACTTACACATTAACAGGAGATGGAAGCTCTGCGGCAATTTCTGCACTAATCACTAGAGTGAACTATAGACACAAGTAGCAAACCAGCTGAACATTGGGTTTCACAATTACCGAACATGGATTTATTGAATTTTGCACACGTATGATTGATAAAATAATCATAACAAATAAGCCATTATAGATCCCATTCTGATTTTTTCTGAGGATGTTCAAAACACATTGATCTATAATTGTGAATTTTTTCAGATTTAAAAAAAAAACCGTTTGGTCAAGGTCAAGGTTAAAGTGCTTCATTGTGGAATATGGTCTTGATTTTGAACATTTAAACAGTCATGATTAATCTACCCAAACAGTTCATCAAAAGAGCTAAAAAATGACACCAAGATCACCTTCCTAGCTGTTATACAAGCTGAGATATAGAGGTTCAAAGGTACGAGGTCGACCGGGTCGGGTCAAAGTTCGCTGACCCATATCTCTGAATATAATTGACCCAAAAAAATTTTCTTTTGGTTTTTTACAAGTCTTATGTGGTTGAACACGTGGGTAAAATTTCATGTAAATCTGAGTCGGTCATGTCAATTTTGGTTCCAAATTTGGTTGAATTGACACGGAATCACCCCTCTTTAAAATAAATCAAGTGTCTTTAGGATTAAACTTTCATTGAACTGACCCTTTGGTATCGACCTGACTAAGGCCTGGTTTTGGTGTGTTTCTATTGCGTTTCATGGCCCATTGGTTTTTAAACCTGGCGCATTCGATACAGGTTTTACAGTAGTTGCTATATCATAATACTAATTTTAACTCCTTTATTAACTTAAGCCTTTTGGCAAGATGCTATTAAATATATGATTTTACAATATGATAGACATAATGATCAAAATAAAATATTCATAACATTATTTATTTTATTGAACCATCTTCATTTTCTTTTATAAATAACTGAAAACTCCTGAAAAAATTACTATGTCAGCAAAAAAAGTAATAATGGGGCAGTTATTATTACAACTTGCACTATCGGAATTTTAATTCTTAGTTGTGTGCTAGATACTATTCAAAGGAAGTGTTACAATAGAAACTCACATCCTTTAATTCGGCCACCAACGAGGTACGAACAGTGACCTTCCATACTTTGTGACCTTGACTTCTTTCGATCAAACATATTAGCAATGAAACCTTCTTCTGTTTCCAGTGATGTTTAAAATATTAACGAGCAAAATTGAAAAGTAGACTTCATCTTCCATGCTCATGAAAAAATCATTCCATGATGCTGTCGAGCTTTAGTGATCCTGACCTGCCACAGTTAACAAAGTTTTGCGAAATGAGCGAACTCCTTTTGCTCCGATCTCCTGTAAAAGATAAAGCTAGCACAATGTCCAACGCCAAACAATGCTTCATTCCAGTTTCAAAATTTTTCTCTTAATTCACTGGACAACAAATTTATAGCAATACCTAAACTTGTAAACTATTTCGAGAGCAGAGATTGCCAGGACTAGAAATTCATTAAATTTCTTAAATTTTTTTATTTTTAAATTAATTTGGTGTTATTAAATATTCCCGAAAAAACTGGACCCCTTAGCAAATTTCTACCATGTTAGAAAATAGACACTCATGCTTTACACTGAGAAATAAAATTGTTATTTTATCGTAATTGTCATCATTATCGTCATCACTCTCATCATCTCCGCTTGTCATCATCGTCGTTTTAACATAGTCATTTGCATTCACTCGTTGCGACAGTAGAACCAAACCACCCACTCATTCGCTTATGATAGAAAAATGCAAACAAATTGTTTGCGAGAGCACTCGTCAATAACATAAAAAATAAAAATCCTAATAAATAAAATGTCGCTAATTTAATTAAAAATCAATCACAAAATCATGCAATCGCTGTGTCTTTTTAAACCAGTAGCATGAAAAACAAGGTCTGCCTAGAAAAATCGCTCCGACACGAAATATAGCCCGCTATACAATAGACGTTAATCTTAATACTTACCGCATTTGAGAATTTTCTGTGGGAAGGAACAAACAGATGGAATTGCTATAATTATGTATCATAAAACAGAACCAAAATTAGAAGGATTTGCTCCCGATTGTATGCGAATCAACTACGCAGCGTCTGGAAGAGCCTTGAGCATCGATGTAATCATTGATCTCTGCTAAATATAGATCAGTGGGAAAACCCAGCGGACGAAGCCTGGATGAAAATCAGTCACATAACGCAAGATACCCCACCCACTGATATGCGTGAGGATAGGCCCACTCAGGGCTTTTTAAAAGTCCTGTTGTACACAACATGTGCAGTTGTAAATGAATTTTTGCAGTTGTAAGAGCAATCCTTTGCAGTGAAAACAGTAAAATGGTCACTGTCATCCGATTGGGGGCAATTTACCGTGGGGGAACGGAATAGAAGGACAAGGATGTGCAGTAAAAAAACCACCAAAAAGGCGATCTTGTGTGTGTTTTGGGTAGGCCTAAGTTCAGGGAGAAAGACAAAAAAGGTCATGAGATTTTAAACACAGGGAGAAGCTGCTACCTTGTTGGAAAATTTCGGGTGAATGACTAGAAAAAGACGGTCGTCAGAAATTTTCGGGCGCCTAATTAGCCTAATTAGGGCATGCAGAAGAGTACGTAGGCCTAAACATTGCTGGGTTGCGCAGTTCTAAAAATTCCTTTAAAAGCGTCTTAACAGACACGCAACTCAAAACGGAATCTAGACCTAGGCCTATAGGTTGATAAAATTAAGGCCTAAAACCCAAAATGCAGCTTATCGAGATAAACCAAAAGTTTACGTTTCTTCTTTCAGTGTAGGCTAGCTATGGCTAAATTATGCTGGTGAACTGATTACTCCATTCGACAATTTAATTTGATACTAAACGTGCATTAGGCCTAGGCCTATAGTCTAACATAGGCCTAGAATGCGCAGCTTGGATTAAAATAGGATAGCATGCAATTGAAGAATATTATCATCTTATCTTATGCCGTAAGCTTATTAAACGTAGGCCTACATTAGGCCTATAACATAGAATGCGCAGCTTGGATTAAAGTAGGATAGCAATTGGTCTATTAAAGAATATTCTTATCTTATCTAATAGTCTACGTACGACTATATAAGTTGTGACAAAGTTACCACACTCATTGCGATTGCATTTTTACTAGGCTATAGCCTAAATCGCTGACGTCAAAATCAACAATTATGACGTAATATCAAAAAATTATGACGTAGCCATCCTTCAATTCCTTCTCTCGTCAGTTAATAAATTTCCGTTGAACGACGCAGACGATTAAGACGACAAAACATAATTTCGATAAATTAACGACGACAAAAGCGATGAAAAAGATGAGAAAGATGTCGAAATAACGACAAAAACGATCAATCAATCAACCAATCAATAAATTTTCGTTTAATCAACACTTCAGGCCAGTGGCGTAGCTAGGATATTTGGCGCCCGGGGACAAACTGCGAAATTGGCGCCCCCCTGCTTAACTTGTTCCCATTGCTTTATTGTCTGCAGTGCTTTTAGGCCTCAGAAGTCACAAAGGTTATCAGAAAATACAAATGGGGGGACAAGGGGCGTTTTGTCCCAGGTGCGGGGTAAAACGCCCAATTGAGAACCCTGTATTTAAGTATTTTTTAATGTCATCCTTTTTAAATTTTATCAAACACAGTAGTAGGCCTACTGTATTTAGGATATTCAGCACTAGATCTTACAATAATTTCACTCTCGAAATGCTATTAGGCTACTCACACAGTGGTGGCGCCAGGATTTCAGTTTTGGGACGGGGGCTGAAAGCTGGCCGAAATCTTTTTCCATTTTTGTTGCCAAAATTTCTGACGACTTTTTTAGTCATCAGGTCGAAATTTCATTGGAAATTTCAGGGTTTTGGGGGGGGGGGGCTAAACGTCGAAATATTTAATTTTTACATAGGAAAAAAGATCGCCTTTGGAGGGGGGGCTTAGCCTCTGACCCCTAGCGCCGCTACTGTACTCACGTTGTAAATGAGAAGAAAAAAACCTTTAAAGGGGAGTTTCCACACGGTGACCCCACCCTCTGCCTTCATGATGGTAGTGTGGTGGCGATGGTGCACGACTAGAATCATGATATGATCGGTTGAAGATTTCGGTTTTCAGTCGAGAGTTCCACCAAGTGGCAACCGGCAAGTTGCAGAAGTGGGTGTAAGTGAATGAGGCGAAATTAAAAGGCAAGATAGAATTACCTACAGTAACTGACGGAGGTCATTTGGGGTTCGTTCTAGGCTAATTACTTCTGCAAGTAAAACATTTTATAATTTGTATTTAGCCTTGCAACAAAAGAATATTAAACTAAAAACTATGTATGGCCTATCATTCGAAATGTATTAATGATTTATCATACACAAAATGATATCATAGCATATAGGCCTACCTGCTGCCGATGAAAGAATAAAATTTAATAGCTACGTAGGCCTACCGGTAGTTGATTATTTTGTACGAAGTTATATAACGTAAAACTAACAAATTTTTTATTTAAAATTAAATAGTAGACCTAATTATTTGCATTCAAACACAATGACAGAACAAGACAGCACATATTGTTATTTGTTCATTTTGTCTAATACTGCCTCAGAATTGAAATCCAATGTAGGCCTAAATGCGGTGTCTGCCTCTACGAATGCCCTCTTGAAATACCGCTTGAACTATTGACCTCTTTACCCAGAAGCAGACAAATATATATCTGGGATCCACCCCTGCTATAAGGCATCAGTTTCAGAGACAATTTAGAGCCAAGCTAGACCAGTATGAGAATTGTGGAAAAATAACTGGGGGGGGGGGTTGGCCTATGATAAACTTGAAATTGGGGTATGAAAAACATACTTTAACATGGGGCTCTAAAAAAGACTGGGGGGTTCAAACCCTTCCCCCCAACCCCCCCCCCAGCAATTCTCACCCTGAGCTAGACTAATCCACTAGCAGCCCACACATGGACAGATGCTACCTCTACTCGGGCCAGCATAACCCAGTAACCCCCACCATCCTTCTAATCGGCCATGGGGAAATGGATGCAGCAGAATCCAGATTCGTTTCGGCCCAAGATTCCTTCACAGCCAGGTTGACCGCGAGAGTTTGTACTAGGATCATTAACTGGGGTGGGGAATTTCTGAGTGGGAATATCTTGGGTGCAGCCAGACTATGTCTGGCCTAACAACCCTGCGTTGTGGTTTGGTCATGTACAATAAGTATGGGGCGCCCGCCGCCCGTTAGTGCTTAATGGGGCGCCAAAATCATGTCTGGCAAGCGGTTTGTAAGTAATATGAATCTAACTGGATTTTTGGGGCGCCAAAATTCGATCTGACAAATTTACATGGGATAAATTAGCTAAAATACAAGTGTAAAATTGTTATTTTTATCCCTCATTTTGGCGCCCCCTTCCTCGGCGCCCGGGGACACATGTCCCCCCCTGCCCCCCCCCCCCCTAGCTACGCCACTGCTTCAGGCTGGCAGAACGCAGCATGTTGTAATTGTTAGGCTATAGGCCTACGATGAAAAAAGATGACAAAAGAGTTCGAAGAAGACGGCGACGAACGAGAATTTTCGAAGTAGAATCTAAACGGCGGTCGTCGATCATCGAAGTGAAAAAGAAATAAATTCGTAAATGTAGCCTATGACATCACATCACTAAATTATTATCATCGGTGTAGGCTAATTGCTGTATCGTGTGTGTCGGCTATAGGTCCAGGTCAGGCGTCACTCTGTAAAGTCTATAGGCCTAGGCCTATCGGCTGATGGTATTAAGCTGGAAACACCTAGGACCTAATTATATTGTCTATATTAATTGCTTTCCGCCTCCTCCTCCTCCTCCTCCTCCTCCTCCTCCTCCTCCTCCTCCTCCTCCTTCTTCTTCTTCTTCTTCTTCTTCTTCTTCTTCATCATCATCATCATCATCATCATCATCATCATCATCATCATCATCATCATATCATCATCATCATCATCATCATCATCATCATCATCATCATCATCATCATCATCATCATCATCATCATCATCATCATCATCATCATCATCATCATCATCATCATCATCATCATCATCATCATCATCATAGGCCTACATGTATATCGCGAAAGGTATAACGCCATGAGAGTAGGACTATAGGCCTAGTCCCAGAGCCTCTGCATGCACTGCCATGGTTAATTTCATGACTGCCCTGGCTAATACCCTGGTTAAAATGTCTAGCGCCGCCTGTACATGCTGGCAAGGACAGATCCAGTTGTTGGCCTATCCATCAAACCAGCATTTTAGTCCTCGGCTTCCGCTGTGTCTTATCTTTACGGCACTTGACTAGAACCGAAATCAGCGTCCTATGTATCAGCAGCAGCAGCAGCAGCAGCAGCGGCAGCAGGTGGGTAATGCTTCTCTTTTGTGCAACCCATCAACTGATGCTAACTTTTCTCGAGAACCACGTTGGTGTGCATAGGCTATGGGTCATATGAGCCCAATTGTATATCCTCCCAGTTCACTTCAAGTGGTTTGTCTGCATGCAACTATAGATTGCTTCGGGCAAATAGTAGGCTATGTCAAATTTCTTATCGGCTAAAACCATACAGAAATGTCTGACCGTGAAGGGCATGCTTCTCTCTTATCGGACCAGTAACTGTTATCGGTATCCTATAGGATCGTCGATAGCATTACTTCTTAATTATCATCTTATCAACGGTTTCTAAAAGCGTTGCCACTGGCAACCGGATTGCCGCTGGCGGCACATTCGGCGGTCACCGCTAAATTTTCGTTAGGGAATAGGCCCTACTGTGTAGTAGGGCCTACTTTTGGCTACTACGTAGGCTAATGGCGTCGGACGCAGCGCAGGGTATAGCCTACAAGGAGCTGAAAGCCATTTTCAGCGCACAAATAAGCTTAGACTTAGTTTCTGAATAGGATTCATGTACAAATTACCGAATCTTACAAGCAATTAATATGCTTTGAGAATCCACGTGTGTAGACCTGCTAAAGGGTTGGACTTTGCTAACCTTCTATTAATTTGTTGCCTCAAACGTAAAATCCAGCAGGTGCCACAAATGGGCGCTGTTGCAGATTGAACTCCAAAATTATGAGACTTTTCGGTTCTCTCTTTAGTCATTGGTGAATTAATCTATTCTCAATCGGATGCATCTTAAACTAGGCTATGTTTAACTGCACAAATGCTTTTAGCAGCTGCACAAATTCATTCAGTAAGCTTACTGCCTTTTGTGGATAGAAGTGCACAATAAAAAAGTCCTGCATGCCAAAGCTCTCAATGTCAAATCAGAAGCCCTGAGCACACATCGTCTGAAGCAGATAATATTGCAAAGAGACAAAGACGAATTTTTTTATTGTCGAGAGTTCTGTTCCAATGCAAACTAGACATCTTATGCTGCATGTCTAGAGAGAGACAACACGATTCTTTATCTGCATTGCAATCCATGGTCTCCCATCATCAATGATCAATCCATCAAACTGTCACATTTCCAGTGGTTAAATTTGGTCGGTCCCCGCAGGATCTCAGCTCCGGCACCTCTGATATGAGATCAGCCATCTGGTTTATATAAGATTCGCATCTTAAAGAGAAGATCTGTCACCTAACGGTTTTTTTAAATAGCCTAGGCTAACAGAAATCGACTGCATGACTATGAGCTAATGTTTGATCAATCAACGAGTTATGAGAAATTCTTCGCTGATCAACAGAGTCTTTGCTTCCAGAAAACTTGTTGGTTATTCTAGATTTCGACTTATGAATATAAAAAATGACGTTTACATTTTCTGTAGCCTATGATTTTCCCATCACCTATAACATTTTCAGTATTGCATGCACGGAACCTATGATGACATTATCAGTTTCTACTCAGGTTGAAAATCCGTCGGAAAAAAGTCTTAGGACAACGGACAGAAGTAGCAGAGCCTAGAGGAAAAAATCTGAGCATGAGTTGTGGCATGCTGCTAAGAGAACACAATAAGTTGTCATTGATACAAAGAAATAATTTTACTGCTTCTTGAAAAAACGGAGTTTTCGTATCAGGAATCTGCGAACGATTTGCTCAAAGGGAAGAATCATTTTCTGAGCAGCAAATTCAGTAATTGCATCTTCGTATGGAAGTTCGCAGTCGACACAACACCTAACTCTCAAGTATCTTGCAAGAAAATGTCTTCCAAGAAAATAATTGAATTTAACATGCTTGTGCTCAAGAAGAAACAATAGTTCGCACTCATGGTAGCATACAAGTCGGGCAAAGCAGTGTTCAAACGTTGATTCCGCAGTTATATCGGTTTCCCCCAAATCGTCGTTCAGAGGTGACAAATAATGGAAAAGTGTGTGAATCCCCAACAAACATTGAACGTCTGCATCGAAAAAAGAATCAATAGGTGGTATCAGTAGAACGTTCACAAATAAAAATTCCTTCAACTTGCTTGGTAGATCAGACTGGCAAAGAATTCGCTCGCATAGTTGCAGTGTTGCATTGTATTTGCGACGCTTGTAAAGGTACAGAGCACGATAGCAGTCAATTGTGTTGCACTGAATGTCGAAGTCGTATCGAATCGCATTGTAAAATGTTGCCATATTTTCCAAAGCATATTCCATTAGAGCATCAATTACTGTTTCTTTAACTTGGAGATGATTCACAAATGTAGACTCAATATCATCCACTGTTGGTTTTCTACGATAAACGATCTGTCTGTCAGCATTGTAGTTGGAGTTCCTCGAAGCAGCACATTGCCGTTTCAACGAAGTCTTCAAATACTCGTCCATAGGAAACGCTGATTCCGGTAAATGATCTTGATGACTAAAGAAAGGTCTTGTTGATTTTTGGTGATGTAAAACGGACACATAATGAACAAATATGTGCGGTGAGAGACGCAAATCAAGGGAGATTCGGTTACCAATGCAGTGAAGATTATTGTCAGTTATCTTCTTGTGGAGTACATACAATCCAACGATTCTTGCGATATCGTCAATAAACAACAGACAACCTGCATTCAATGTTTCATTTTCTTCTTGAGAAGTATAATTATCCTCGAGAACTGCCGAGCATAAACGCATTGCTTCTTGGTATTCTGATGCAGCAAGATGGAGGGCAGCAAGGTAGGACATAGCGACAGAAGCCATGCCTCTGGATGCGAATCCGTCATATGTCAGAGCTCTTCTAAGAAACTCTTTCGCCAATAGAGACAATAGCTGAAATTCTGGACGGCTATTTGATCCTGTCAAATTTTGCATGAGGTCCTGAGCAAGCAGGAATTTAAACCGACTACTTTTAACCGTGTGCGCTTTCGGAAAGTTATGAAACCAGCACCTCAGATTCTTTGGTTGCATTGAAATTGCCTGCACAGCTTCCACAAAGAGACCGCTATCCCACGAAAGCTCTCCGCAGCCAATTGCATATTCCACGTGCAAAATAAGCAATGCGATGTCATAGTACGTAAAACATGAGACGTTCTGTTTTGTTGGGAGCTCTTCCAGTTTGCATCCCTTCAGCAATCCAAGGCGTATTGAATGCTGTCCCCCTTGGAGGGTTAGTCGCAGTCCCGAGCTACATCTGCGTTTTATTACGGAACGGCGCTTTCTATGAGAAAATCTGAATGTGGAAAAAAATAGACTATTCAAGGCATGTAATTCACCCCCTTTCCATAATTTCAGAAGAGGCAACATGCTATATTTATAGTGTGGCAAATCTTCGATTTTGGTTGTTTTCCGAATATAATATTTCCGCATGTAAGATAGAATATAATTTTCCTCGAACCAACAACAAAGTGACCCAGAATTTCGGTATGCATGAAGTCGCCTTTTTGTATTTTCAAGCAGTTTCCAGTGCGATGGCTTGTAAAATAAATTTGCTTCAGGGATAAAGTAGTTCGGGTAGTGTGCTGTGTTTAGCCACTCCGAAAGCTTTTTTAACAATTCAGAGCAGATCTTAATAACTGAAGATATATTCCACCATTCCGACGACATCTCTTCACAAGTCCACAACATCAGAGTCTTTAAATGATACGGACAGAGAACCTCATCTTCCTTCAGGCAATCCTTTTGAATTAACTCTCTCTTTGCGAAGAATCTCAGCAGATGATAGACGATCTGCTGAATTGGAGTCCAGCTCAGGAGTAAAATTGTCTCAGCCACGGAGAATGAGAATCTCCACTGGTATTTTTCGTCTCTACATGAACGATGCTGAACGTAGACAACATGACAACCTCTTTTCGCAACCTCGGTGATTGTATCAGCCGTTGGCCATCCACTATGCCTAGGTCGTTTAAGCCAACCTTCGGCTTCTTTAGGCCATCGAGGGCACCACACGCTGTAGACGAAATCAGTCTGGAATGAATTGCCAGGTGCGCTTTCTTGTCTACATCCAATTGCAGGACCACTGATAGAGTTTGGCAAGAGTTTCCTTTCACGATTACAAAGGGTAAGGAAATTTGCTGCTAGATCTAGATCGTGGTATATATAGGTAGGCCTATTTTTAAGAGCCGTATGGTTAAATGCGTACTTCTTACTTTTCCAACAAAAGTTCATTTCACCAAACACTCGTAACCGAACAAAACCCGGGTAACTCTCGTAGGGTTCCATCTCGTAATACTTGATCCTATCTGATAAGCCACTCTTGTCACTTGGTATCACTAACGACTCACCACCGAAGGCTAGTACACCAGTATTGGCGATTAGGATGTCTGTGTCACTAATGCATGAATTCAGAGGTCGGATATAGAACTCAGTCGAGCTACCGCAGTCGATCGAATAAAAAGTTGGTGGTACAGAAGCACAGGTTGCCACTACGTCATGCATGTGATCAAAAGGAACAGGAAACGACTTTTGAAGGAGTCGGCACGTGCCCACGATGAACGAGGAGGCAAGTTCTTCATTCGATTTATTAGAATCCGTCATCCTAAATAACACACACACACACACATCTGCATAGTAAAAGTCCAACACTGTCATTACTATCTTGATCAACATCATCATCATCATCATCATCATCGTAGTCGTCGTCATCGTCATCATCATCATCATCATCATCATCATCGTCATCATCATTATTGTCACCACAATCAACATTATCATCATAATAATCTTGTGAATTAAGATCAGGGACTTAACCCTGGTTCTCTTTATCAAATGACAAAAGCAAGTGTATCACTTACGAGCCATCAAAAATTAATTAAAGTGCAATAGAAAATATGCAAAATGTAAATAAAAAAGTAAAATTCATGTGATAATGCTGCAGGTATGGCCTAGAGATATTCGGTGATTTTTTAATGACAAAATTCATTAGATTTCTCGGTGAATGATCAAGGTAGCCTAAATGTTTCTGTAGCCATGCCCAAACTTTATGACCCTGTCTCCAAGCAAACGCCTATAGGAGGGTGCACCATATACAGGGTGGCTCAAAAAAAACGTACCACAGGATAAAATGCGATAACTTCTCAACCGATTGACATTTTTCTCCGAAAATTTTCCAATTTGTAGGGGAATGAATTTTCAACAATCCCTGAAAGTTTCAGTTGAAACTTTTCATGTTTGCAAAAGTTACAGCTGTTCAAACTTAAAATTTCGTTTTTTCAAATTTTCGCGGAAAATGAACGTCACTTGTAGATTTCCATGTCAAATGATATCACTTTTCACTACGACCTCAGAATTTCGTTTTACACTTTATTGTAAGGTATAATGAGAGTGTCCACTCCCTGCCTTAGCACAAGCTCAACTTATTTTTGTGAAGCTCAGTATGACCTTGTTGGTCGGGTCCTGCGGCAACTGACCCCACATTAGCAGCAAGACTTGCTTCAGCTGGCCAATGTTCTCCAACTTGGGATGAAATGTCTTGCAGCGTTCCAGAATAGTTCACCAGACGTGATAAGCAAGAGGACTAAGGTCTGGCGAGTTTGTTAGTCACCTTTGCCAATAAATTTACTGCATTTGATGGCAAAAATAAGGTAGCGTCATCATAATCAGCCTTGCCGTGCGAGCAAGCAGGCGCACCGTCCTGCTGGAAATTAAAACCAGATGTTAGAGCATGCCTGGTCTTCAATGAGTCTGGGTAAGAGAGTTCAGCGATGAGTTTGACATTTAGCCTACTGAATGGTATTAAATGCAGTCTTTTCTTGCAGCTGTAACACACGCCAGCATATCTGATACTGAAATCATGATGTGCTTTGCAAACGTAACCCTTTCGAATACCAAGCGAATTTCCTGAACATGACATTTTCCCCCGTCAGACCAAATGACAACTTCCTGCCTCTCTTCCAGCATCTGACCTTCGTTACATAAACACGTTTGCAGATAGCCTTCAAAGTGCTTCAGGCTTCACTTTTCACTGGGTCTTTTGCTATGACCGCGCGATGTCCCAGTCTCTGTTCACGTAACGTCCGAGTTCCCATTTTATCCTCTGCAGAAACTTTGCCCATGACGTTCAGTAACGGATTCACAAACTGAGGCCTTAATATACAAAATATGACCATATACTAACAGCTTACATAATAAACAGCTTATCTACAGCTCTTAGTGAGGTTGTATGACATTGTCATCATTTTATGTGTTGCAATTTGCCAAAAAAATCGTAATGAAATCACATGTAATGGAACAAGATTCTCCGGATATTAAAAAAAACCAAATTTTAAGTTTGAACAGCTGTAACTTTTGCAAACATGAAAAGTTTCAACTGAAACTTTCAGGGATTGTGGCAAATTCATTCCCCTGCAAATTGGAAAATTTTCGGAGAAAAAGGTCAATCGGTAGCGAAGTTATCGCATTTTTTCCGGTGGTACGTTTTTTTTTGAGCCACCCTGTAATTTTTAAAATAGTTTTCTCCCATACCTAAATGAAATGGCCTAATGAACATCCGTGCATAGGCTGAAATATACATGTAGGCCTACACTTATCTAGTCGCGAACAGTATCAACATAGGCCTATCGACTAGCCTACGATGATTCAGACGTGCGCATAGTAACAATTATTGCATAGGCCTACACACCACACAGCATACAAACGGACCGTCATGGTAAAGGAATGCAGTTTCATCATCATCATCATCATCACCGTTGTCGTCGTCGTCGTCATCATCATCATCATCATCGTCATCATTGACTTTTACATAGCGCACCCTGGAAAACCTACTCAGAAGCGCTCCCAGTCCAACAACGGCTAAAGAAGACCGTTTGTAAGTGAGAAAGGGACATAGTTGTGTGACCTCAGGTCACAAGGCGAAGTGCGGAGTGCCGATAGTATTAATAAAAAATATTGATCTATTGGTGCTAGTGAACCAATTTAAGATTAGCGAATTACGTCCAGATAAGATATAGCCTAGTACTAATTACCGTTACCAGTTATAGCCTAGTTTTGCCTTTTCGTCCCGTGTTTTAGGTCGGTGCAATCTTTTCCAGAACTTGTTGTAAATAATCTTATGCACTCTAACAAAAATTAGGCCTAATAAGCGATGTTCATGCGCATGCACATAAGAAAACGAACCTGTTACAGTAGCCCGGCTGTAAATAAGTTTGGCCATATAATAAAATATGATAGGTTTGAAATCGATTCGTGTGACTTTCTGCTTGCCTTACAGAGCGGGTCTTGATTTTTAACCTATTCCACTCCGCATATCGACGATGTTTTGACTATAAAAAATAATATAAGAGCCTGTGAATAAGCTGGTTCGCGCGATTTCGCTTCTTTGTGCACTTTAATAGAAATGTCGAGATTACGTTTACGATAGGCTATTCAATTTTTAAAGGTTTACGCTTCAAGTTGATTCCAATCATATTTGTACACAGTAGGCCTATAAGGCCTAAAAAATGTTGTGTTTCCGGTAACAGAGCTAAAAAAATTGGGTAGGTAGGTCGGAATTTTTTTTTTATAAATATTTTTATGTAGTGACTATCCGAAAAAGTATACCCCACTAGTCTTTTTTGCACGCTGAAACGAAGTACGTGTTCTAAGCAAGTATAAACTGCCTATTTCCCGACTGTCTGCACCTAAAACTGCTCTAGAAACAGTCCTAATAATTTCATTTTGTTGACGTCTCTTATGTTATGTTAATACAATTTTTTTTTAAATTTTGAAAAAATTTAACTTTTTTTTAGAAAAAAAAAATTTGAATTTTTTTTTTAGAAAAATTTTTTACAAAAATATTTGAGTCGCGGCCCTAAAAATGGGTCGGTCGGGTTACAGGAAACACAACAATCTTTTTACGCCTAATATAAATTGTCCACTTGCCTTTTCATGATTTGACCCTGGCGTCCAGATATATAAAATTTAATTCGAGCAGACTGTCTATTGTAGAACGCAAATCCTACCCTAGACTGACATAGGCTAATTATTAGCCTAACATTCGCTTCAAACAGTGAGTGATGTGAACAACATTGACAGGTTACGGCGTATCGAGTGACAATTCTGGCATCCTGGTTTGGTAGGCTAACTATAAAAAATATGGCCAAATATATGTCTAGAGTTGATGCAGTTCTCTGCGCGGTTTAATGTCCAATGATGAGGCAGAACTGCCAGAACACAGGATCGTGGGTTTTCCTGACTACGATCATCATTGTTATCAGTGGTAATTATGTTTAAATGCGCTGCAGTGTGCAGCTGTGCACCAATCTGTGGACCAATCCTGATGACGAATATCGCATAGCTTGCATTCAGACGGCATAGCATTGCTCTAGAATCTAGATGATTTAATTGTGATAATTATAGCTATTATCATAATCCTATGGCATGCCAAGTCGAGCCAGACAGCCTTCCGGCTACTGTTACGGACAACCATTCTTACGCATCGCAGTGCTCGTGATTAAGCTTGTGTCCCTCGCGCTTGGCTTCCGAGTAGCGCTTCAGAAGTTTAGAGATTGCTAATACGATAATTATTGTTTAAATTATCATTAATAGCATAATCAGTTTCGTTGCATTCATAATTACCATTATTACAGCAGCAGCAACAGCAGAAGCAACTACTACCACAGTACCACTACCATTGCTGCTGCTGCTGCTACTATGGCTGAATAAGTGAACTGTCGGTGGGAAGACGAGACGGCGAGGGAGACCAGAATACGTCGCTCTTTATTAAGCCGAGGTTAAGAACAACTGAGTCGGATATTTTGCAAAATTGCATTATTTATTAATGGCTGCAACTTGTCGGTGTTGGTTTACAGAAGTGGTGATTCCATTGCCGTGTTAACTCCATTGTCGTGCTATTTCATGCGATGCTCTTCTTAAACACCTCTTAAACGTTGTCAACTTAAGCTATATACGTGTACATTGTATAAATCCAGCTTCGCAGTTTGAATTTTAATTATTATCCTGTATACGCGTATAAGGACTAAACCAGGAAATGAACCTGAATAGTGAATACGTTTCTAAGATATTCTGTGTAACGTTCACTCTGACTTGGAGCTGGTAGGCTACTCTCAGACTATGGACAAAGGTGGGTTTCAGTTCAAAAATCAGTGTCTGTCTTCTCTGCAGCTGTGGACAGGTGTCATTTCACTAAAAAAAACTATAGCTGAGGATGAAGATGATGATGATGACGATGATGATGATGACGATGATGATGACGATGATGATGATGATGATGATGATGATGATGATGGTGGTGGTGGTGGTGGTGGTGGTGGTGGTGGTGGTGGTGATGCTGATGATGCTGCTGATGCTGCTGATGTTGACTATGACGATGATGATGTTGACGATGATGATGATGATGATGATGATGTTGACGATGACGATGATGATGATGACGACGACGATGACCATGACCATGATGATGATGATGAATCATATGATCATGATGATCACGATGTAACTGTCCTTACCATTGCGGTGGTGTTTTATGTAGCCTAGTATACTTGTTTGTCTTAATTAATTAAATATCTCTGGCCTACAAGTGTTTCCGGCACGTAAGCCTACGATATGCATGTGTATCCTGTTAACTACGATGACAGAGCATAATAATTGTAGCACCATGATAATAATTATGCCAGTGTCATCATGCATCTGCCGATAAGTAATTCCATCTAATTAATTTCTAATATCAGCACATAATTATAATTGGGCATTCCAAGCGACTCTCCCAACCTATGTGTGCGTTGTCGTCCGGTCTCGAACACGGACGGTGACACGAAACGGAGTATCCCCCTAAAAGCTATCCGGGGGGAATGAATTAATCTATCCCTCCCGAATGGAATTAACCGGTCGCATGCAGGAAGA
Organism: Lumbricus rubellus; assembly: GCA_945859605.1. NCBI lineage: Eukaryota > Metazoa > Annelida > Clitellata > Crassiclitellata > Lumbricidae > Lumbricus > Lumbricus rubellus. The sequence continues at coordinate 36,193,126 of OX243812.1, forward strand.
CCATCCACAGCAGCCGGAGGGTTGCAGCTTCGAATCCACCTCAAGTCGCCAGGTAGGGACCTTGGGCAAGTCCTTCACTCGCAATTGCTCAGCGCTTCGGCGTTAAACTCCGATGCAGTGTCCGCTCTGTAGTCTGGAGCGCCGCTATAACATGTGCACATACAAACAATTTAAGTATGAATCCGTTAATTAACGTAACTGTTTATTAATAATTATTATGTAGATGGTGCAATGAAACGATAATAACCATGAGCCGTGAAATGAACGATTTTGGTCGATCGAATTGTGACGGTCGTCCCCCTGAGGGCCAGGCCATACATTCGACCTGTCCTCGAGAAGGGGGTTGCCGTGCTGTTGTAGGACCTCAGGTGTGAATGAGAGTTTGTGATCTGAATGAGTGTTATAAAAACGTCGTGTGGGCGGCGGATTATACTCAATAGGCGCTTTAGAAGCTAGCCTAAGGCTTCCGCGGAGTATTGGCTGTGGCTGGCCACAATAATCTTCCCGACTATTCAGTTCGTTCGGTCCAACAACAAGCTTACTGGGTGTTGGGGAAAAGGTCGGAGTGGGGCCTCTTTCACTCAACTGCCGGTTCAATGCCTGGAGGCTTGAAGTTAAACCTTCCAACATCGGGCCTAACCTATTCATAATCGAATCGGTGACTGCATCAGAACCTACAGAAGTGAAGGTCTGTTGGCGCCTTACCTCACCCTCCCTCATCTTTCCTTCTTCTTCTTCTTCTTTCCTACTCATCTCACGCTCAGCCATTATCAAGAGTGCAAAAACAACCGCTGTAGTTTATGATGATTTAATAAAAGCAAGAAGATTAGCCTATATGAGCATCAAAATATGTAGAACAAATGAATCTAAGCTACACAAATTAAAGCACAAAAATGCGAACTCGCTATACAGTTCTAGAATTCAGAAACAAAGAAATATCGTGACTTACTGGCTCCCAGGACTCGGGGACGGCTAGACTGCTTCCTTAATCGTGGTCAACCAGTTCCTTATCTTCCGCCCGTGCTACAGAAGCTGGAGCGGTCTTAACTTTGGGAGGTAGCGAGATGACATGGGCCGCGTTCAAGGCGGAGGTTTCCACGGCAGTTCTCGGACATGTCTCTAACAGCAGCGACAACAGCAGGCGGGGTCGTCCTCGAATGACGAGCTATTCAGGCGGAACTGGACGATGGGGATTGTCTCCTTCGGACAGGACAGACAGTGGCGACGAGGCCGGGCTGGACGTCGGCCGATGCAGGCATTGCTGGACGTACAGACGGCGGCTAAGTCGGGCAGAACTTCGGGACGCTTCTTCCGATCAAGACTTCAGTTGACTGCCAGGAGGGAGCTCAGTATTTCTTTGTTTCTGAATTCCCTAAGCGTGCGACCAGGTCTGGAAACCATTAAATTTCAGGTGGTTCAGGTCGGTTCCATACCAGCGCCTAAACGCCTCATTATTCAACATAATAAAGTGGATCTCTACCAGCGACTATTTTGGAGGCTGGGGGTCTGCGATATCTTCGATGTGAGGCTTGCTGGGGCAGAATAATTAATATTCATACAATGGAGCTTTGTCGGGCAGGACCTACCACCGGGATCTGCGTGGAGGTTGGGTGTGGGGGTTGGATGACTAACTCCTCTTAAAGGGATCTTAAGGCAGAGCTAAACTGGTGCTACATAAATACATGTAATAAAAACATGTATAATAATAGTAATAAAGTGACGATGAAATCATGAATCGTTACAGAATTACATAACAAATGAACTAAGAAAAGATCTGATTATTTCATAGGAACAACAACGACTCATGCTATTCATCGAATGAAAACCAAACGACGATGGCTATAATTTCCAATTCGGATGGATAGACAACTGATAGATCGCCGCCCACACTCGGCTATTCCTTTAATCTATCGGATATTCTGACTATATGCGGGATGTCTTGCACTGGCTCCCTTTCTCACAAAGGGTCACTTACCGAATATCTTCCTTGGTTTGGCGCTGTCTTTCGGGTGTGGCCCCTGTCTATTTACAGGAGCTCTGTCGCTCCACCCTGAGCGTCCAGCGCCGTGGCTCTCTCCGCTCTTCTAAGCAGGCTGAGCTTCTTGTCCCCCGGTCGCGCACTTCTATTGTGCAGCGCCGTGCCTTTTCTGTTGTTGGCCCTGCAACCTGGAATGGGCTCCCTGTGGAACTACGTCTAATGCCTCGAGCCTTTGAGACTACGTTCTACTCTGCTCTTAAGACTGTTCTCTTTAGCCGTGGTTGGGTCGGGAGCGCTTCTGAGTAGATTTTCTTGAAGAGGCGCTATATAAATGCCTGAAATGAATGAATGAATGAATGAATGAATTCCTTTAATGATCTAAGGACAGCGAGAGTGGAACTAACAGATTCGGATGTTCCGATAGCAGCGCTGCACTCCTCGAGTCCTCAATCTGGAAAGGCGTTCAAGTGGCCGAACGCTTAGGTGGCTATTGCTGAACAGAGTCGTTAACCTCGATATTATGAAACTGCATCAGTTTCCACGCGATTAGACAGAGTGTCTGACTGTCTGGTACAAGCAGACACTAACATTCTGCTGATAGACACGTAGTTTCTGTATTGGAAAAGGTAGGCCTACATGTATATAAAAGCATAATAACGTACGTAGTGGCTCATTAATTTTAGTGTATGCATATATAGGCTAGTAGCCTATATCGGTATGTTACTATGTATAATGTAGCCTATTGCTCGGGTCGATATAGATATAGCGTCTCTCGCAGAACGAACTTCTATAATAGACTGAAGTAGCAGTTATTCTGCAGACGTTGTTCGGTGCTTTTGAAACACTAACGAAACAAATACAATACAATAAATAATTAGCAAATTAGTCTGCATTACATGACAGCACTAATAGAACAATTAACTGATGAGTCTGCAATACGGTACACATTGTATCAGTATTTAAAGTAGTCTACGAACGGTAGGTCTGCATATTAACGTCTTGTGCCTGAGCAGAATTCTGCCGCTATTCAGCATTTAGCATTCAGCTAAATAAGCGCAGACAGAATTCAGTATTAAAACAGACATTAATGTCTGATTGTATCGACCAAGCAATATTTATTGGACACACAATAGTTTCGATTGCCTTGTCTTTCTGGCCACACGACAGTCAATGATTGTGGCCTGTGTTGAAGGGACACATCGAACCCGCAACATCTGAGCTCGGCTGTTGACGCAACAGAGTGCACAGTGACTCAGGGAGTGCTGAGGAAGGGGAGGGGGTGGTGGTGGTGGTGGTGGTGCTGGTGGTGCAGACTTCACAGTGATCATCTCAGATGACAGTAAAAGCATCCACGATAATAGCGTTCACCATTCGACGAACGACCGACCGACCGTCTAGTCGATGATTGCGTACACTCGCCCACTCGTGCACTTATTCACTCGTTCACTTATTCACTCGTGCACTTATTCACTCGTGCACTTATTCACTCGTGCACTTACTCGTGCGCTTATTCACTCATGCACTTATTCACTCGTGCACTTATTCACTAGTGCACTTATTCACTCATGTTCTCTCATATACTCATTCGTTCATTATGGTAACTTTCGTTCAGTCACAAATTCAATCATGTAGCCTACTTATTAATTCATTCACTTATTGACTCGCGCGCTGTTTCATTATGTAGTTATTCACTCATGCCGTCATTCGATATTCTATCATGCAATATTATTATTATTCGCTTATGAGATGGGTTTCATTATGCACTCATTCCCTCATTCACTCATGCGATGCTTCGTTATGCACCTATTGACTCGTGTGCATTCGTGCACTTTGTTGGCCGATGTCTGTTGCCATTCTTCTATTAGGTCGATGGTAATTATTACTATGGCGAATGAAAACAATAGAGGTTTGTTATAGTGTAACAACAGTTATTATCTTTTTTATTATTATGGAGATTGTGGACCCTTCTTTCATCGGTCGTAATATTAATCTAAAAAGTGATAAAGTATGCATGCAGTGTCATATAATTAACTACAGTCTCTGCGTCTGTCTGTGTGAGTCTATGTGAGTGTGTCTGTCTGTCTGTCTGTCTGTTTGCTTCTCTTTTCCTCTGTGTATCTTACTCTGTCTCTGTTCGTGTTTCTCAGTTTGCCTGCGGCTTCAACAGACGATGACATGCATCCGTCTTTGTCTGTTTGTCCCTCTGCTTGCCTGTGTGTCTTTTTCTCTCACAATTTTTCTATCTGTCTTTATCAGGTTTACCAGTATATGTGCATGTGCGTGTGCGCGCGCATGTGCGTGCGTGCGTGTGTGCGTGTGCGTGCGTGCGAGTGTGTGTCCGTGTATGTGTGTCTATGCGTGTGTGTGCTTGTGCGTCCGAGCGCGCGTGTCGACTTTAATTCGATAGGACTAAATGGGTCTAAATTGACCTAAATGGACATCGGTGGAGCATTATACATGTAGATGCCAGGCTTTTCTTTCTCTTGCATGCTAGCGCTGCTTCCATCCACCCTGCACCCTCCTTCACAAAGGGGCAAAGACAGACAGACAGACAGACAGACAGACAGACAGACAGACAGACAGACAGACAGACGCTCTCCGTTCAAAAGCAACGAAAACGAAGAGAACTGAATTGATTAGCCGATGAAAGAAGAACCAACAGAAGCCCACCATCACAGAAAACACGCATCTCCCTGTATTGACCCGATAAACCCTTCATGCATGCGACGACAAAACCAGTTTATGTAGCGCCGAACTAAGCTAAACCCTTTGAAGTGGACCACGCATGCTGCACGTAGAGTCTTCTAAAAATGCATTCGTCTGTGTATATCGCGTAATAAAAGTCAAAAGCAGTCGTTGACTTCTGACTGTTTGCAACCAAAGATGGCGGCGCTTGCATGGAGACGCGTCGTCCATTTCTGGTCCCGTTGCACTGACCGAACTCTGTTGGTAGTGCTCGTGTGTATGTTTATGTAGTCTAAGTATGTCTGTGTATACGTCAGCCGTACTGTTTGTCTCCAGCAGACGCGCTGCGGTTACGTGAGTAGACTTGGGTGAAATTGCATGATGGGTGGAGTGTGTGTCCATGTTACGCATTTCATTATGGCATGCAATGCGGACTGTGTTGTTCTAAGGAGACTTTTACGGTTTGTTTGATCAATCGGTCGAACGCTGTGGCGCCATTCCACCGATGAGGCTGTTGATCAACCCTGACTCCTCTTCGCCTCAACACAGTGATCGGGGGGAAGGGGAGGTGAGGGGGTAGCAAGGAGAGTATTTCGTATGGGCTTATGTATACAAGTTTGGGGTTCTTCCATGGACATGGTTGCAATAATTATAAGCAGAATAAGTTTTTAAATAATAAATTACTTATTTCGGGGGAAGGTTGAACTCACAAAGAATAAAAATCCGCCACCCCCATTACCCCATGACTGCTGGCCACACGGTCGCTTGGACACGTGTCGACCGAGGAGAGAGTGAAGTGACTAAGTCACTAAGGCATGCAGAGAGAGAGAGAGAGACAGACAGACAGACAGACAGACAGAGACCAGGAAGTCAGTGTAGCGAGTCCTAAATGAAGGCAAATACATGTATACTGTATGATGTATGTGCGAAATCTTTGGAAGACTATACTGCCGATAAGGTGGGCAGCAGCGTTATGTATTGACAGGAGCTTCAAAAGGTTTTAGTGTAGAGACCTATAAGATAGGCTAATAATTCAACAAATCTGTGAGACCAGCGTGTAAGAAACTCCAACAGTGCCAGTCCCAAGTCTGGATAGAGGAGGAGGACGACACTAATCATCCTTGATATGACACATCGTCGTCGTTAAACATGCAGCAACAACTGCTGCAACAGGCACCAACGCAGACGATGTTGCCAAAGTCAACTATAGCATCAACGATATATTATGCGCATGGAGGAGAGTAGTGACTGCGTGAGGGTAGGTCTACAGCAGTTGACGTACATGTACATGTAGGCTATTGGTGATGGAGGCATGTATGAGCGATGAATTGAAATGATCAAAAAGTGGAGAACTAGATTCAATATAATAATATATAAGCTTATGATATAATATATAATAATATATAATATAATAAACTTGAACTTGAACTTGTTTATTGATCCCAAGAATATCAAACAGACAATTATGCATTCATAATGGTACACAGAGTGATTAATTACAGTTAACAATTGCGATGGTATAGCTTAGTGTACAATCATTACTGTGAAATGTAGGGAGCAATAGGCTACCAGCTACCCGAAGGGTGTGATCACGCTACTGGGGCCTATATTTACCAAGGAAAAATTCTTCATCATAATATGATAAATGATCAGGAAAACAGATGGAAATGAGAGTATTTTTGGAATCAATTAAATATATCAAAGTCACGGGATGAGAAGAAGAGTTGTCAGTCTGTTTTGTGTTCGTCTCAAAACGTTATAACGCGGAGAAGCAAAATTCTATGTCAATATTGGCGATTTGAGCTCGACTACCGAGTCAGATGAAACATGGGTTTCATGTGATAAGGCCAAGTCGGATGGAAGAAGACATTCAAACGTCCAGCATCGTGCTGACCTTTATTATCCTCGTGACCAGTATATAGAGTAACCGCGTTGGCGGAACCATAAATAAAGGATAGAGTGTCGTGACTTTGGTTTTATATATAAAAGAACTATAGGATATATGTCAATATAATTATACTCTTAAATTAATTTATAGGATTCAGTCAGTCATTCCCATAGATTCGCTGATAAATCTACAATTGTGGTCCACTGCGTATAGACCTGGTTAGGAGAAGCATAGAGAAGGGGAGAGAGACATACAGCCTGAGACGGATAGACAGAAACAGACACAGACAAAGACACAGAGTGTTTAGACCTATAGGGCATTGGCTATCGCACACATTTCATCAATTATATAAGCAAAATTATCGCTTCATCAAATATAATTAATTTTATGCAATAGATTTGTAGCAGAAGATTTCGTCCATCTGTCTTGCTTGTCTATTTCTTAATCACTTAATTTGACATCGCTTTCTTCTATCTCTACGACTAACACAGGGGCCAGGGCTTTTTTAACGTGCAGTTGTACACAAAATGTGCGGTTCTAACTTCTAACTGGATCTGTGCTGTTGTGGAATCACTTCTGTACAGTTAAAACTAGCAAAAAAAGGTAATTGTCTTCCGTTCGTGCATGGTAAATTACTTCCACATTTACCATGGAGGATGGGAAAAGAAAGGAGTCGTGCAGTTCTAAAAATTCATTAAAACAACCCTGGGCTAGCCTAAGTCGTTTCTCTCTTTCTCTATCTCTGTCTGTCTGTCTGTCTGTCTGTCTCTCTCTCTCTCTCTCTCTCTCTCTTCCTCATTATCTGTTTGTCTTTCACTATCCACTTCTAGCTCTCTGTGTGTCTGTCTGTTTTCTCTTTTTGAGCAAAAACACTGAATTCATTCAACAATTATTCCAGTCCTCTTCTTCTTCCCATTTTCCACTGAACAAAGTATCTGCAGCTGTTGCTGCTGGTCTGGCGTTGTTTGTCCCGTCCGTTCGTAAGGGATTACAAGAAGAAGAAGAAGAAGTGGACTGAATTCAGCTGCTCGCTGGGTTTGTCTGGATTATTATTTGCCAGCGGTTGTACGTGCGTGCGTGTGCGAGGATTGTGTCGAGTCTCGCATGTCGTCATCAATCAACCTCTAATGCCTCTCCGTATAATAATAATAATAATAATAATAATAATAATAATAATAATAATAATAATAATAATAATAACAATGATGTCGTCTGCATTTATTTCGACGAGCTGCTCGAGTTGCCCGCGGCTATGGCGGGACGTCCTGTCTCTGTAAACTAAGCATCGTATACTAAGCATACATGTAGTTCATTACAACGTACTCTTGCAGTAGGCTAAGTCCTGTCTCCGTTATGTGATGTTTATGATGTTTTGTAAATTCTAAAAATATTAATTAAAGGTCTAAATACAGTTTGCAGTTTTGAGTTTATCATAATGACTCGAGACCTCGGTCTTGTCCTCGTAATGGTCTCTTTGCATAGACACTACGATTAAGAACGTCAGGGTCAAAGCAAACATGGTCGACAGTTTTTCAATGAAGACCACGGTCCTCTGACTGTCTCCCTATGCTAACGTTACAGATTCTTTAACACAGCGACCCGTGTAACTATGCAACAAAGACCATAAAGTATGTTTTATGAGGAAAACGTTGCTCTGCTCACATGACTGCATGTGTGCAGACGGCTTCATGTTTTTTATATATTCCTACAATCATGTCTGCCCATCCGTGAGTGCGTGCTCTTTTGTCGATTTTCAATTAAATTGTAAACATATTATAGGGTCCTACTTAACTCTTCCACTAGAACACACTGCTGTCCACTCTGGTGTCATCGACTATTTTAAGTAGCCCTATAGGTCATGATGCGCTAAATAAATTGGTAGCTAATTTCGATCAGCGCCACTTGTACGATAGGCTATACACACAGAGCTGGGCGACTGAATCGCAACTGCAGAATAGCAATAGAATATCGATGTCCGTGTGACTTAGCGTTGTGCTCAGCCATTGATTGAGTTAATCCGATGATCGTCAGCCGCTTTGGAAGCAGACAACACCACGTGACATTATGGTTCCAGAGACGACTGGTTTGTTGGAGAGGCTGGAGCAACTTACCAGATGAACGACATCCAGGACTGCAACCGAAATAAAGTACGACCCCTTCCAAGAAACACATCGATCGATCGACCTATAGTATTATAGCCGCTACACAACAACAACAAAACGTCGTAATGCAAATTCGTAAAGTGCCACTTTAATAGAAGCTCATCAAAGAATCAACATCTATTTACGAAAAGTAAAAGATTGATTCCTACCAGGGGTTATTCTAAGAAACTTTTAGAACTGCACAAAACGACCTTTTTGTCGTCCGAACTAGAGCTATGCGCCGACTTGCGAGTGTCGGCGGCGGCGCGCCGGTAATTTTTGGTCGGCGGCGGCGGCGCGCCGACCAACAAAAATCGGCGGCGGCGGCGCCCTTGAAATGTCAGCGTCGGCGGCGCGGCGCGGCGTCGTTTGGGGTTAATGTTCAAGCGTCGCGTACTTATTTCAAAAGTTGTTACACAAGAACCTATAATAAACAATTTTTGCGCGTTCAGTCATTGTTTTGACAGTTATCTGGTCTTTAATCAAAATCCGTGAAACAATTATTCTCAGAACAGACGTTCATATATAAAATAATAAAAAGGCTGTATTAAAAACAACTTGACAACGTTTTCAAATTCAGGCCTCCAGCTCTCTGTTCAAGAAACAACAGGAATGAATTTGGAACAACTAAGAGAAGCGACATCAGAAAGAAGGCAATGGAGTAGGCTGGCTTTGACGATCGCTAGAGTTCAACGAACTGACAGCACAAGGTGACAAGGTGAGCTCTAAAAACCTACTAATAGAAGTCAAAGAACTGTTTGCTCAGTGGCGGTGATACCTGCCTATTCTATTCTTGGGCTGCCTTGTGATCCCCCAAAATACTTTGGGATTTTTATTATCTTCTTTACACTTAATTTCTTTGAACTGCCGAATGAGGCCCATTTTCTTGACGCGATCTGCTGAAATTGTATAGCTGTACGCATGCTGATTGGTCGATTGATCGATGCATGCAAGTACGCATGCATACACTCACTCACACATGCATACATAATATAGCCTCTATACATACATACATACATACATACATACATACATACATACATACATACATACATACATACATACATACATACATACATACATTACATACATACATGCATGCATACATACATACATACAAACATACATACTTACATACGTACATACATACGTACGTACGTACATACATACATACATACATACATACATACATACATACATACATACATACATACATACATACATACATACAAACATACATACATACATATACATACATATATACATACATACATACATACATACATACATACATACATACATACATATACATACATACAGTGCTTTTTACCATTGTTGCTGGCGCAAGTCAAATCAAATCACAAGATGAACAAAAGTTTAGACGTTAAGCGCATTGTTCCAAAAGTCAAAACGAGGTGGTAACATCATAGGTTTCATAGCATTGACGCAAAATCTCCAGGAAAATTCGAAGTACACAAGAAAAAGAATCTACTTCGCACCGACGCAACAATTTTTTTTAGCGAAAATAATGCGAGTTGAAAAAATCAACAAAAAGAAATAGACGAATCAACGTGGCATCGGCGGCGCGCCGACAAATTTTCGGCGGCGGCGACGCCGGCGCGCCGACCCAAAAAATTCGGTGGCGGCGGCGCCCGCAAATTGTCGGCGGCGGCGGCGCGGCGCGGTCGGCGCATAGCTCTGGTCCGAACCAAATGTTTGATCGTCGGAATCCCGTGAAAATATTACCATTTTGAAATTTTCCCGGCCCCAAAAAAGCTGATGACCCTTTTTAGTCCTTCATTCACTATAACACTATGAGTTACTGCACAAAATCTTATTTTCAACTGCACAAATTTCTTTTCCAACTACACACTTTGTGTTCAGCTGCACGTTAAAATACGGTAACCTCTGATTCCTACTCCTCTGACATGCAACCAGATCAACTGCAGTGTCCTTAGCCTGCATGCTTCTTGATTATTTAGTCAAGTTAATCGAGGTCAGGATAATATCGGTTGGATTCGTTTAAGAAGAGTGTTGCTGACAATGTTGACACAATTAATCTGAGCCAGAACCAAACTGAATATCGATCGAAAGTCTGCAACAATTCAGCTAAACTAAAACGCGAACGACTTATATAGGTTCGTAGCCTAATCAATGTATTAGGCCCTATAGCCTGTGAGTAAATGAAGTTACAAGTCAGTAAGAATGTTAGGCTATATACAAAGCAGTGGCGTAACAACCATGTAACGAAGGTGGACAAAATCCACGGGCCCCCGAGCTCCAAAGGGCCTTGAGCTTATTAAGTAAAAAGATTTCATATACTTTTCCGAAGTTTTTCCGTTTTATAGTTAGTTTCAGATTGTAGAGTCTGACCATAATTATGTAGGCCCTTGGCCTATTCTGGATACGAAGCAGTGATATTTTCATTAACGGAAATAAGTAAAATTATGCAATTCCGTTAACGAGAATAAGAACGAAAATTAGGAATTATTTTGAGAACGAGAATAGAAATAGAACTGAAATACGCCTGAGAGAACTGAAATATGAATAGAAATAGGAATTATTTTAGAACGAAAATTATTACACTGTGATGATTTTTGTGATTCATTGTCTATGCAAGTCTGTATAAAGTCAGGCAATCCATTTCTCAGTAATCTTCGGATATAACTACCCCTCCCCGGGCATATTGCCACAACTAACTAATATATTACATTTGCTTTCTTAATCATTCAAACAAAGGGGCCCTGGTACAGGTCTAAGACATAAGATAGCTAGTCAAACAACCTGACATTGTTTAATGTGACGGATGACTGGGCATCGTTGTACACAGGACAAAGGAAGGTAGGCTAATTACAGGTGCATTTGATGTACAGCCTGTAGGCTATGAGGTTACGCTAGGGGGTAGGGGGATATTTGAGCATGAGCCTATAGACACATATCAAGTATCAGCGGCACGCATATAGGGTTGAAATCGGGCTTGACATTTTGACACTTCAATTCACTTGGAAATAATAATTATACAGATAGGGTAAGAGTCATAATACCTAGATTTCTATATATATACAGCGAGGATCTAACCTACCTAAATGTTTGTGGATTGGACAAATTAGAACTGAAATTATTTCAGAACTTGAATTAGAACGGAAATTATTTCAGAACTTGAATTAGAACGGAAATTATTTCAGAACTTGAATTAGAACTGAAATAGGAATTATTTTCAGAATAGAAATAGAATTAGAACTGAAATTAGAGTCTTAGAACTGAATTTGAACTGAAATTGGGAATTATTTTTAGAACTGAAATATCACTGATACGAAGGATATGATAAATGACACGCATGTGTCGTGTCTGTCGATACTGTATGGGTCATCGGATGTGAGAGCATTTGACCCGTGGTAGACATCAACACGTAGTTGTACGTTAGGGGCGGTGTCTTCGGTTAGGGTATACGTTCATCCAAGGAGGTCTGGATAACTAATAGGAGTCCTTGGTTCATCCATGGAGGTCTAGGTTCATCCTATAGTGCCCGAGCAGGCGAAGCAGCCCGACCAGAGGTGCATACATAACTTAATCGTCCTTACCCGACCAATCAAATCCAGCGTTAAGGAATGATGCTTGAAGTAGTATTTGTTTTCTTTTCCACTCTCTAATTATAGCTGTGTGTGTATCTGTCTGTCTCTTTCTGTCTGTCAGACAGACAGGGAGAGACAGATAAGTCTGCCTAGCTTAGGCTAGCTGTCTCCTTCTCTGTCTTCTGTCTGTCTCTGTCTCTTTCTCTGTGTGTGCGCATTGTATGTACCTGTCTTTGTCTCTGTCAATGTCTCTACGAGCCAAGCGTTGAAGTGACTGATACTTCGCTGCATATTGCAGTGTTCATTCCGTGGCGCTCATAATAATATCTTAGGTCATCTATTTCACTGGACAGGCTTGATGGTCTGTCTCTCCTTGCAATCGAAAACGAAGGTGTAATACAATTGAATATCGATGACTTGATAGACACTTTTGCGAACAGTAAGGCTAGAATTATAGCCAATTTCACGAAGTAATTCTACGAAGAACACTCAAGAACTACAGACCACAGTGCGTCTGCATTACAGACATGCACGTATGTGCGTGTATGTATATGGACCTTTGTATGCCATGCCATGGGTGTCATGACAACTGGTCTACAAACAACTGGTCTCACGACAACTGGTCTCACGACAACTGGTCTACAGACAACTGGTCCAGTTCTTGAGAAATGGGAGCTGGATGAAAGTTTGTACAGCTTAAATGGAGGCTGGATTGATGAAAAACGCAAGAGAAATGGAAGCTGGATGAAGGTTCTTTTACAGGTGCTGGATGCATGTTGAAAATGAATGAAATCATTAATCCAGCTTCCATTCAAGCTAGAAAACCATTTAACGTTTCTTCATAATAAAAGTTTCTATTTCACCAATACGAGTTTTCTGTAGACCAGTTGTTGTTAGACAAGTTGTCTGTAGACCAGTTGTCGTGGAACCGTTTTCTTGTTTTGCATTGAACCATTAATGTGCCTTAATGGATTATTACTGACATTCATAAATCGAAACTTTACGAAAATTCACCAGTATAGGTCTATACTATTGTGCTACCAAAATTACTTCAGATAATTATAATTATAATAGGCACTCTTGTATTAAAATAGCCATGTCATTGCTTTCACTGTTTAGTCCCATTAAAATGGATAGGGGCCCCCAAGCTGATAATGTCCACGGGCCCCCGGCTCAGTTGTCACGCCACTGATACAAAGTTTTGCGCAGCCAAGATGTGGACAATCATGGCCGCCACTCGACTCTAAACAAGCATGTGATGGCCGCGGAGGTGGCGGTGGCGGTCGTGATGGAAATGGTGACCGCCTCCCAAGCGGTGGTGCATCGTCGATGGTGGTGGTGGATGATAATATTGTGATCATTCGACCTTGGCTCATTTCGTTGTATCACTTAAATACATCTGCGTAGTAAATTACAGTCCACAGATAACGAAGTGACCACCGATCGAGCAACTCACTCGACCCCTCTAAGCTCTACGTACACACACGCGCGCGCGCGCGTACACACACGCACACACACACGCACATACACACGCACACACACACGCACGCACACACACGCACGCACAGGCACACACAAACACGCACACACGCACGCACACACACACACATCCACACACGCACACACAGTAGACGCACATGATATTATCTGATGACAATAATTATACGATGCATGCGTCGCTTGCATATAATATCGTCGAATGGACGATGTGACGCAGACATCGATGAATGAATGCATCAACAGCGAGTGATCGGATAGTTTCGTCTCTCCTCTCAGTCACACAACGGTCACTTGACTTCAGCAGCAGCAGCAGCAGCAGCAGCATCAGCAGCAGCAGCAGCAGCAGCAGCAGCAGCAGGGAACGAGATCTAGATGATAATAATACAGTCTGCACAAACACTTGCATCTATTACTCTGCGTGAAGGATTAGATTTGTCGAGACGGATTAAGAATAAGGTGGGTACGTTACGTACGCAACGTTCCGATATAACACGACACAGTTTCAGCTACAGAAATATATTTAACTAATTCATCGATGAGTAGGCCTAACTGATCTAGGTTACTGGAATAAACCATAAATATTTTATTTATAATCTAGTGTAGGTTTTTTCATTAGAAAAATGTTGATTGTTTGTTTATTTTTTATGTTCGTGGGGCGCAGTGGTGTAGTGGGTATGCTCGTCGCCTTGCAATCGAAGGGTTGCAGGTTAATTCGAATCCACCTCAATTCGCCGCGTAGAGACGTTTGGCAAGTCTTTCACTCGCAATTTCTCAGCGCTTCGGCGTAAAACTCCGATGCAATGTCCGCTCTGTAGTCGGGAGCGCCTCTGAGTAGTGAGCTTGAAGTTGCGCTATAACAAGTGCACATACATACATAATTGCTTTATAATAAGTAAGAGAGAGACGCATTGGTGTTGATTGTGCATCGTTTTGTAGACATTGGAATGGAGTTCCGGTGTGCGGCGGAGGTGCGCATTCGATGGACTTTAACGGTTCTTAATTCAACCTTCCTTGCATTCGGTAAGATATGTTCCTTCTAAGTACAGAAGTATTATTACTGTTGATGCCCGGATATAACTCAGCTGTATTCGTACTTGTGTTTGCAAATGCGGTTAACCTTTCTTAGCATGTTGTGAATCTTTGATTGCCCATATTTGCATCGCTAACCAATGGGTTAATGCCTAGCGCAAAATAATTGGTATTCAATTACCCAATTGTGCAGGAGTAAGCTAGTGGACGGCAACACATATGATGCTGTTTCATAACAAAGGGTATTATTGTTGCCCTCTATTTTTACCAAGGTCCAGGAATATATAATGATGGAATGTGCGCTAAAATTGTTCATCTTTCAATATTCGTCTCAGCGCATTTAAGTAAACCGTCACAAAACACATCACAGAGATAGCATTGGCATAGACATAACCACTTAGAAAAAGGCTCCAATCCATCATCACCACCACTAACGACATCATCATCATCGTCATTATCATCATAGTCGTCGTCATTCTCAGGCTCTGGCGCCAGTCATTTGGCGGCAAAGTCTACGAACAAATGATCTCCATTGTCTTTTGTCCTTTGTCATTTGTCATTTGTCCTTTGTCCTTTGTCATTTGTCCTTTGTCCTTTGTCCTTTGTCATTTGTCCTTTGCTAGACCCAATGCTTTCTTAGTGTTAGTGCAAGTCATGTCATGTCCTCATCTATATCATTAGTTTATTCAACGTAGTCTTCGTCCGACTCGATTCATCTTCCCTTTAAATCTTGTATGCTGTGCCTTGTGTGGCATGATCTGCAAGACAACTGGTAATCTCGCTCTACACGTCCAAAGCAACTAAATTTTCTTTGAAAGACTGCTTCTGTAGCATAGTGATTTAAATAATTAATGATTGTCGTATGCCATCATTTCCAATTATTCGCTACTCTCGAATTCTCTGCTATCTTCTGCTATAGCCAGCTTATTTCTGTTGTTAAAAATTATCTATTTTGGTTTTCTTTGCTGATTCCCTGTTTCTGAGTTTCTCCGTATATCTTGTTCGTTAGTAGGCCCTATACGAATGCTTTATAGAAGTGTGCGCGGTTCTCTTTTGTAGGCTACATGTATGTTAGTATACGAATGCTTTAGAAGTGTGCGCGGTTCTCTTTTGTAGGCTACATGTATGTCTTTTCTGTTGCTGCCACTTGTGTTTATTAGTCCTCGTAGAGATTTGCGAATGCTGTACTTGCTCAATAAAGCGCCTTTGTTATCGCATGTGCAGAGTTACGACGCTTTAGAGGTTGTTACAGTCAACATCATCATCATCGTCATCATCATCATCATCGTCGTCATCATCATCACCATCATCATTATCATCATCACCACCACCACCACCACCCCCATTCTTTATAATCATCCTCACCATCATCGTCATCACCATCGTCATCATCATAGTCATCGTCGTCGTCGTCGTTGTTGTCGTAACCATCATCGACACCATATTCATCGTCATCATTCATTGCTTCTCGTTGGATCACAATAAGTATTGCTGTCGCTGTGGTTTTTCAACGACCATTTTGTTTTAGCTTTCTATGCGTTGATCATTAGACCAAGTGATCTACTGGTTTATGCCATCCGCTTAAAATTATATGTATATAGGCCCTAGCCGCCCTAGCATTTCGAAGTGTTCCTCTCAAAGTGTCTGTGTTATGCAAGGCCATGCATCATCTTCTAGCATTTAACCATGCGCTTGCGTTCTTGTTTTCTGCAGCTTGAGCTCATGCTGTCCACTGAGTAGTTTATTAAAAAAATCTTATTATCGGCCTATAATTATGCTTCTTGCATTCTATTTGTCTTGAGAGCTTTCTTATAGCTTGTTTTCATTACTGGTTTGTTCTTATATCCACTTGGTTTTGCCTCAATGTATAGGGCCTAGGTTGCTGCTTCCTTTTGATATCTCTGATGAGACAGTGGTATTGGAATTGCTTTTCGGTCGGCAGTGTAAACCAATTGTCTGGCTATGTTTACCCTTTCTCCATCAGTTCCAACACTTCACCTGATATCCATTTGTCTTTTGATGTCTTGCACGCTCTTCTGAATGTAAAAATAATTATGCCATTAGCTGCCGATTGAAACCGTTTTTGCGTGTTTCACCACTTTTAACTTCTATGCAGCACTGATCGTTGATTCATAATAATAATTATTTATTATGGTATATTCTGTCATGTCTTCATTTTTCTGTCGGATGCCTTTATCTGTCAGTTTCTCTGTAAACTACATGCATGATTATCACTGATGGTCAGACTTCTCTCTTTAATCTCATTTTGAAATGGCTATTACCCGCAGCTGCTCGTGATCTGAAATCATGAATCGGTATATCGGCCGATAGAGCTATATGCGGTTGGTAGCATTTGACCTCCGTATACAACTATACATTTTATAGAGTTTCATTTAGAATTGACAAATATATCGCCAAAACAAAAAGGGTATCGGTTCAATTGAGACACCGTATAGTTACTTTATTATCGTACAGTCGATCAGGTAATAGTGCGTCTTTCCTTCACTGAATACTATGTCCAGTTGTCCACTTTATTTGTAGTTTCTTTTGCTTGAAGAAAGCGCTCGCTGCATGGCTTCAGTCGTTTCTATACAACAAAACCGGTTGTCCATTGTCAGAATTTTCCAAAGTTGCATCTCTATTTTCTAATAATAATAATTACGACGATTTATATGGCGCAGTAACACAGCCATGCCGTTACAAGGGCGCCTTACAAAAACACCTACACCGGATAAGCCCATGGGCGTCCGCAGCGGGGCGCAAGGGGGCGCAAGTGCGCCCCTCTGGATTTTTCGCATAGTTGCACATAAATTTATATTATTTGGTTGTGACTGTTACAACGCGATTTTTAATGTGCACGGTTATCGATTCGTTCTACAAGTTGAACCTAATATCTTTCTTTGGGCGCATAACGTATAGGTAGACTATAGATCTAATAGGATTCTCTCGTGGTAATATGGACATTCAAACTGTCACTCATTAAATTTAAACCATGTGGCAATTATTTAAGTGTTTGCGCCCCCTAGAAAAATTCCTGCGGACGCCCATGGATAAGCCCTAGCGAACAAGTGCGATTTTAGCATGGCTAAGTAGGCCTAAAGCTGTCTCTGCCGACCCTTACGAAATAACGATCATGTCTGTCTGGGAATTCCACGTATAGTTCAAGCTGTTCCTAAATAAAGTTGTTAATAAATATATAAATTTTCCTTCTTTCTCTGTCTTCCCCCTCTTCTTTCTGTTCTATGAGCTGCTGCAGTCGCTTCACCAACTTGGATGGCTATCATCCTGCAGGCGAATTTGGCGCTAAATCTTGCAGTCATTAATCCTTGCGATATTAACTGGCATCCTCAATTGCTTTTCTTTCTGTCTCATTCAGTGTCATCGCTGCTTCCTCTGCATGCAATTGATTATCTTGTTTTCACGACGTTAGAAATGTGAACTGCAGTCGTCGCAGAATATAATTCTACATTCCACGCCATCTTGTTTCACAGAGTCATAATATATGATGTCCCATCCGTATCTTTATCACTCCTATAGACTGTGAAATAGCCTATGACAAAGTCCTGACGTTCCGTGTCTCTATTCTTTTATGTTGATGAGCTTGCATTCTCTTGTCGTAATGTCCTCCAGAGTTACAGCGATGCAGATGCGGTCGTAGTCGTTTGATCCTATTGTCAGCATCTTCCTCTTTGTCGTCGTCGTCGTCATCGTCGTCGTCATCATCATCGTCATCGTCATCGTCGTCGTCGTCGGTGTTTATTGCTTTTTTATTGGTGGCATGGGCTTTTCTATTCTGCACATATAACACATGTATAGTCAGATATAACACATATATAGTTACATATATAAATATATAATTACATATATATAACTCTCACCACCGACCGTCTTATACGCGGACCTTGGTATTCCACGCAACGGCGTGTCCCACGGTGATTTGGGTCATTTAATTGAATGGTCGAGTGCGTATTCATCAAGTTTCCAAGATAGAGCGACTGACCAGATCGTTGATGTTGAGTTTGACGTTTGACCTTCGAGGCATTACTCTTGCAAGTCGCATATGCATAACAATGCATAGGCCTATAACAATGCATAATGTCGCCCTCATCGTGCTTTTTTGTAAATCAATTGTCAATGCGATGGGGAGTGCAGCTGGAGTAAGTTGGCTTCGTAGTTTTGTTTGCTTACATTTGTTTCACATAGATGTAAGCAAATAAAACTGTGAGGTCAGCGTATATGGTTTGGTAGACAGCTTGTAGAACATCCCTGCCGCGAAAAGCGTAAACGCGTAGCATAATAAACATCTTGGACGAATAAACGATGGTTCAGCTAAACATACCAGAACACCTTCGGGAAATAAACAAGCAGGCGAAACTACACGACTACGTTTATATCAGAACCGTTCAAAACGCGCGAGTTTTTCCCGCTGCGACTAGCCGTGTGTTTATATTTACCTGGTACATGTAATTACAATGTAGGTAGATCTACACATCTGTATAGATCTGCCTACTATGCACATCTACCTGCTACCAACAAACTTACAGAACACTAACATACCTAGTATTTCCTACCTATAGAACACTAACAAACTTGCAAACACAAACCTTGCCACGTATATATTAGCCTATACAATTACCTGACACCTGTCCCACGTATACAAATAAAGTGTATATTCTACCAACGCACCTTCCTGGTCCTAAATGTTTCATAATTCGACATATCGACACAATTATCCATCTAGCCATTTGACGCAGCTAAGGCATTCATTCATCCATCCATTCACGCACGCACACGCACGCTCACGCATCCATTCGCCCAACCACCGATACATGCATTCAATCATACACCTAAGTGACCCAGTCACTCGTTCATACACTGACTGACAGTGACTGCATTATAGTGTGTAAATGCATATTTTCTGTGGTTTTGCTGCCCTCGTCAATTCTTCTCAACCCTGTATAATTATACTTGTTTTGCAGTTTTGCAGCATGGATAAGGTCCGCAGGAATTTCCACTGCTCTGTGTAGGTTTTAGAGGTTATCTAAAATCTTATGTGTTTGGTGAATGCGTATGGCATTTATCCCTCAGACTATCAAGGATCTTTTCAGTAAACTTTGAAGCCTTGAAGGGCTGCTGAAAATGGAGATACAAAACTGTTTCATGAGATGTGGATAGAAAACAGAGGTCTATAATAATGAAGATTCTGTTGATAGGTTTTATTCAGATGGCTCTGGGTTTTCTCATCAACCAAAGTCTTCCGATCGACCGCAAGACTACTCCACCTCCGCCGCCTTTGTGGACGACAGGAATCGTGGTAAGCTGAATTAGCTGATCTAGCTTCGATCTGCGTCAAATCCAGATTCTAACAGTAAACAGTTCAACGACAGTTTCCTCTAGCTCGAATTTTATATACGTTGCTAAAACGGGTAGGGAGTAAAGACCAGAGGAAGTTATTAGTAGGCCTATCTCATTGTTAATGGTTTTAAACAGTCTGTCATTAGACAATTCGGCCAATTGAGTTACAGTGGACAGTTCGAGACACTCAGGCAAAAAACCGCAGCGAATCATTTGTTTGATGAATAACAATTCATTTCAATTACGTTACACCGTAACGTTTAAACTATAGTGCAACGCAAACGAACATCCATTTGGCGCTATTGTGTAAACCTAATCTAGTAGGGAAATCTTTACAGCTCACAGCTCAAACTGTTTCGATCGATCTGGAGAAAATGCATATCGACTGAAAGAAGAAAATGCTTCGGACTTTAGAACCAGTCGACATTGTAGGGGCTACGAGTGCAGTCTGCCTATTATACGGACTTGATTTAATGTCACGTCGGTGCTAAGCCGGTTTGCAAGACGCGGCTTTTGTGAGGCGCAAGGAAATTTATTTCTTAGACTTGCATCACATTATTATAGGCTATGTAAGCTTATACACGAGGTCCGATAAAGTGGAATTCGTCAGAATGAATGGACTGAATAGAAACTTGAATACAGAACTCAAACTGCGAACGAATATCGAATATCACGAAATGTAGGCTAAACTTGAAGATTGCATGCTCCTGAAGGACGATTAGATGTCGAAATAAGCTTTGGTTAGACTGTTAGAGCCAGTAACGTGGACCCCAATCAGCACAAACACCGTGGCTGACGATTCCTTTGGTTACAACAGCCGTGTACGATTTACTTTCAGCAAAGCTCAGCGATAGTCTGTGAGCCTTAAGAGCAGTTGATTGCATCTAATGCCCGTTTCACACGACAAAAGTGCTATCATGCACACATACATGTATACATGCATGCATACATACATAAATACTACATAGGGCCTACATACATGCATACATACATACATACATACATACAAACATACATACATACATACATACATACATACATACATACATACATACATGCATGCATGCATACATACATACATACATACATACATACATACATACATACATACATACATACATACATACATACATACATACATACATACATACATACATACATACATACATACATACATACATACATACATACATTTTCTAATTGCAGACGAGTTTCATCGGGGTTTCTGGTCTGACTTCGCTCTGCTTCCGTCCTGCAAACAGTCATCAGTTGGTAAAAGTCTGAATTTCTGTCGGTCTTCTGATTTTTTTTTATAATAACGGATAAGACGAAACGGAGGAGACACTCTGAAGATCACAGTCGATATTCAATAATCTAAATAATTCTGTCTATGATTATCCAGTGATAACAAACAGCAACTCAGAGAGCACAACGCACCAGTGACCCAATATGGACCTGTATATATTCGTAGCCAATTATGCAATCGATCAACCCATATCTAACTTCTTTTCTCTCTGTGTTTCCTTTTTGTCTC
Source organism: Lumbricus rubellus (assembly GCA_945859605.1). Taxonomy (NCBI): domain Eukaryota; kingdom Metazoa; phylum Annelida; class Clitellata; order Crassiclitellata; family Lumbricidae; genus Lumbricus; species Lumbricus rubellus. The sequence goes on from OX243812.1 coordinate 36,214,808, forward strand.
TGTTTTATCTCTATCTTTAGTTCTGCCTATGTCTCTGTTTCTGTCTTTATCACTGTCACTGTCTCCATATCTGTCTGCCCGTCTCTCCGTCTGTCCCTGTCTGTGTCTGTGTCTGTGTCTGTCTGTCTGTCTGTCTATCTATCTATTTATCTATCTATCTATCTATCTATCTATCTATCTATCTATCTATCTATCTATCTATCTATCTATCTATCTATCTATCTATCTATCTATCTATCTATCTATCTATCTATCTATCTATCTATCTATCTATCTATCTGTCTGTCTGTCTATCTATCTATCTCTTTCTTCTCCTTCGTCTCGTTTGTCTGCGTCTTTTTCCTACGTCATTCCCTATAAATAGAAATGGTTTATATAGTGAATTGCATTATTTATTGTGTTTACTCAAAGTGCAAAGTGTATACGTGGTATAAATGAGATCAGCAAATCTGCTGCGTTTGCATGTCTTCAAGGCAGACGACATCGAACAAACATTGGAACAAACATTCGAACAAACATTGGAGCAAACATTCGAACAAACATTCGAACAAACATTGGAACAAACATTGGACAGCTGCAGCTGATGCGTTCGTCTGCTAGTCTTCTCCCTTCTTCTCTTCCCAGGCTTCTCTTGTTTACACGCGCAATGATTTGTCTGAGCACTTCTTCTTTCGCGATTAACTGATCAATCCGATGTCTGCCCCCCACACGTGAATTATTTCAGATGAATGGATGAAAGGAAATAGCGAATGAGTGAATTAACGATCACAGAACTGAATGAATAAATGAAAGAAAGAAAGAATGAATGAATGAACGATTATAGAACTGATTGAATGCATGAATGAATGAATAAATGAATGAATGAATGAAGGAATAAATGGATGGATGGATGGATGAATGAATGAATGAATGAATGAATGAATGAATGAATGAATGAATGAATGAATACGTGAAATGGAAAAAAGGCTGAATGACCCGGCGATGGAAAGTGATGTAATGTAAGTCTTCGCGAATTTCTCAGCGCCCACAAAAGCTATGTCAGGGAGACCAGATTATTCAATAGCCAGCGTTGCCGTTTTCGTTCCGGTGCCAAGTCAAAATCGGGAGAGGTCAAACCGAGGAGACAGCTTGGTGCTACGGTGATAGTCGGCGCTGATGGTGTTCGTGTGGTGGAACTTGATTAGAATCGGTACATATAGGATGGATTGAAGAGTTCGGTCTTCAGTTGTGAATGGATATGTCAATAGGTCGAGTGCTGAAAAAGCCTGAAAGAGACAGAAGACAGGAAAAAATGGAGAAACCTTGTCTATGAAGTGACCAACCATCGGATCAAGGAAGGTTGAAGACAAGACACACATCACTCAATGGCACTGAGTAAGAAAACAAGAGTCCGGATTTGACCGACTTTCTTGAATCTCTCTCTGACTCGATCGAAAAGTAATCGAATATTTTATAAAGTCTGTCACATCATCAATCAACGACTACGAATAATTGTCTCCAATTGTATAAATCTCCATTACTTTCAGCGCTCTGTGTCCTTACATATCCGTCTGTCTGTCTGCCTGTATATCCGTCTGTCTGTCATTGTTTGCCCGTCTCTGCGTGTATGTCTCTACGTAAGCATAATGAATAAATGCATTACTTTGCATGCAGTACAATCATTTGTATAATGATAGATCTATACGCTAAGCAAATTTGGAGGCAAAAAATCGAGTTGTCAGAGAGGCATGGAGCTTGCCGAGTTACAGACAGTGATTCAGCCAGATATAGGCAGACTAACAAACAAGCATACCTAACAGGCATCCAGGCAGGCAATAGGCTTATAGGCAGACGGATTGACCAGCCGTTACATTAGTGAATGTGTATAATATACGCGAAGCAGTTTGCACTGCAGTATATTCACCGCAGTATATTCACCGCTTCTCACCAGTGTAATAAATCGTCAACATCATTTGACTTTCAAATCCGACGGGAGGCACTTTTTTCCCTTCAACCCTTCTTGGCCCCTCAACTTCACCTATCTCAACTTCCGCACCCTGTCCGCCTTAACCCGCTCAAACGAGTGATGAAACGTGCATTGCATCTGCTATTCACGGCGTTGGTTCGGAGAATATCTGTGCAGTCTATAGGCTAGTATAGAACCTCATAACGCACTCTGTGCACGCAAGAAAACAGTTATTTCGCATTATAGGCTTATGCCTTCGATGCTATAAATATCGGTCGTGTGTAAGGAAATTGGTTGCTTAGGATTGTCTTATCTCTGTTCGGTTGTCTACCAGCTTGTTCGCCTTTACACCGTCTAAGAAAAGACAGAGGAGGAGGAGGAGGAGGAGGAGGAGGAGGAGGAGGAGGAGGAGGAGGAGGAGGAGGAGGAGGAGGAAGGAGAGAAGGCGAAGGTGCAAGATCGGCAGCAGCAAGAATAGCACCAAAAGTTATATAGTAGCATTGGCAATCGTAGTTACAGAAGTAGCAGATGTAATCAGTTTTAACGATGGCAGAAGATGAAATGAGTCAGAGAAAGAAAGAAAGAAATGAAAAAAGCAGAAGGGAAGTGCAAGCAGTGAAAGGCGTTTAATTTGCATTGCTTTGTATGTTGGGATGGAGATCTTGTGACAAAAGATATTCTTCGCTTTCTCGCTCTTTCATCGACATTGTATACGCCTACAATACAATCGATATACTAATATATATACTGAAAAGAAAAAGAAAGAAAAGTTTAATTGCTGAGTCTGCCACAGAGCGATTGCGCATACTTTAAAATCTGATGATGACATTTTTTGATAAGCTGCATCAATGCAACATTCTCGAACTATTTCTGTTGGATTTTTTTTTTAGATCTTTAGGCCTATATAATGCCAAAATACAATTATAGCCTATATGGATAGTATAGATCTATGCAAACAAGAGCTGCGTCAAATTTTTCTTGAGTGGGGAATGTTAGGCGTATAATTTTTCTGGGGTGGAAATGTTACGTATAGGCTACATAGGGCCTACAGGTAAACAACAACTCTCAATTTTCCTGGAGGGGGCACTTCCCCTCCTCTCCATAGATATAAACCTACATTAAACACTGACTTTCATGTATGCAATTCTGAAGACTTGTCGCATATAGGTCTATGCTACAGATGTAACATACACAAACAGCTAAGATTGGCGGCATATAAAGACGTGTACTAAAAGACTTTCGTAGATACATGTACATGTAATCCATCGTTTAGCGTTAGAAATCATTGCCAATTTATGGGTGTTAACGTTGGTCGAAAACATGTTGGATTTTTCTTAGACATGCAGAATTGAGATCGGTGAAACGATTCGTTGGTTAAATAGAAGTTTGATTGATGAAGGGTTTCTTGCGTATAGTTGCATCGATGAAAAATAATTGTGGCTTAAATAGAAGCTGAATTTGATGAAAGAACTTCTTGTCAATGTAGAAATTGGATTGATGAAAAATGAAAAAGGATAAGAATCATATATAGGCCTATATATATATAATTACGCTGTAGTGTAGCCTTATGATCCTTATCCTTTTTTTCATTTTACAGTATTTCGAAAAGCTATTATAGAAAAGCTTTTCGCAATACTGTAATTGTACGCCAAAAACACACCAAACCACTTGTGTTCGCCGCACACACATATACGCTCACTCACGTGTGCACATTATGTGCGTGCGCGCGCGTGTGTGCGCGCGCGTGTGTGTGCATGTGTGTGTGCCCTCTTTCTATACTTGGAAGACCTAACTAAGTATCTAGCATCTAGCATGCAACAGATTATTTTTTTGCAGCCCTATAGAATTTTCTATATATATATATATTACTTGCTGTTTCACTGATTCTCATAGCGTTTCGAGAATCGTTACCATTCAAATTTTAATCTACATGTAATCATTATATCATTAGAATATAATCGCAGTTAATTAGACGGCATTTTTAAAAATAAAATGATTCGCCATTGTGTCTGTAAAAACATAAATATCTTCCAAGGAGGAAATTTACAAACTCTCGTTAGTCAAGTGTGATGTAACAATGCCAAAAGGCCTACCAGAATTATTCTAACCTACATGCGATGTGTTATACTTTCGATCTTGTTTTGACAGAGCGCCTGCAAATAAGTTGACTCCCGCCACTTATCTTTTTGGAGGCGCTGTATAAATCTCAAGATTAGAATTATAATATATTATGTACAGGCCCTCGGCATGACGTTAAACTGCATCCACTCTCCGCCTCAGGGAACCAACAACGTCCCTGTGCCGGTCCTAAGCCCGGACAAAGGAGTAAGGTTTGCCAGATGGGTGGCGATACACTGGCAGGAAAATACCAAGACGATTGAAATTCGCAAAAACCACGACACAAGTGACAGAGCGACCCAGATGCTTCAAGGTGTCATGATGTGGAGCAGACATGCACAGGCCGGTCAGGACAGACTGATGGAGAGAGTCGGGAAGAGAGCGTGGGACACAACGGGCATTGACCCACGTTGTCCTTCATGCCTCTTTCTCACGATTCTCTTCAATGAGACAAGGTGGTCTAGCTGCTCCAAGATGTTTATGGTATGGAGCAGACCTGCTGATCGGACCAGTTGAAGCTGGGCAGCATGACGCGAGACAGACTCAAACAGAGACTCTTACGGGCATTGGGCCCAATGATATTGATGATGATGATGTAAGCTTATAGGCCTATGTGGCAGATGAAAGCTGGTAACGGACATTGCTAATAAAACTTTATTAACCAACTTATATAAAAAAGACTGCATGAGTCCAAATAAAAATTGATAAATGTTTAAACAGGTACCGTTAAAGTGTTTACTTCTGCTATAAAGATGCTGCTGCTCTGTTTCATCATCCGTGGGTTGCTGCTGCTGCTGCTGCTGCTGAAGGTGATTGTTGCGTGGATGACAATGGCTGTGATGCTGGAGGTCGTTGGCTACGTCACTTTCTCCGTCTGCGGATTCTTCGATCCATCCAAGTTCGGAGTCACACTTCACGTCTTCGCTGATTGCTCCACCAACACATCACCATCATCATCGTCATCATCATCATCGTCGTCGTCGTCATCATCATCATCATCACTATCGACAGCTGCGGCTCATCGTCGGCCAACAGTCATCTGCACGTGTCGCAAGTCAGTTTCTATACCAGCATACTTTATTTGCCCGCATACTTTATTTACCCGCATACTTTATTAACCGCATACTTTATTTACCCTCATACACCCAGATATGTATACTATTGTATAGACTGTATTGCATGCTGCATGATACATGCAATGCGTTGTACTCTGTATATTATTGCTCACAGTATGTATAGGCCTATTGCAAGCTGTGTTGCATCTTGGATATTACGCGCTGTATACTGCATGATGCGTATTGCATGCTGTAGGTCTATATTACATTCTGTGTACTACTATATGTTATACTGTAAGCTACACACTGTTTAAAACGGGAGTTATTAAATCATGTAAAAAATCGGAAATTACGATACTTTGGTCACATCACGCGACAGCAGGAAATTATTGTTGTTGATATGACGATGATGACGATGATGATAACAACGACCGTGAGCATGATTACTACGACGGCGCTGGTAATGACTCTAGGGAGTCTAGGCATATCTGATTGATGAACATCAGCAAAGAGATATATGCAAAAACTCTAATATAGGCCGTCCATTTATATAATAGGTATTCGGTCGTAACAGACCTAAAGCCATCCTGAACGATGTTGTAAGACGTCTTGGATATCACGATATAAGTTCCAGAGTCATGATTCTTCACTCTTGTAGTGTTCATGCTAATTCATGTCGTTCATGACTGGTCTGTGTTTGAAGTCGTGACGAAGGAAGTGACGCAGTTCTTCGCGCTCTTTACGTCATCGGTGAGTCTGGCTGTGACGTCATTCGACGGACGACGATACTCTACCTGTGCTATATCGTCGTCTTCATCATCAGCCTCCTCAGCCTCCTCATCTCCATCCTTTTGGCCGGTCTTCTCGTCTGCTGTCTCAGACAGTGCATCATCAAGGTATATATGATGGACCAGGTGTCCGACAGTGTTGTTCATTTATCATGCATACCACATAGATTTATACATCATATTTACGAGTACAGCATTTACTTTACTCTAGAATCTAGAGTAATGTAAAATAGGGGAATATTTCTTTTCGAATTGAACAGTTCATGCATGGCAGCATGGGAAGCAAGTTTAGTTAAGAAGCCTCAGAAGAAAATAGAACTCAGGTAACTTATAAAATAGGGTTGTTTAATTGCGGTGTACATTCTATTGTGATGAAGTTCTATATGACAATTATATATCTAGAGTCTAGACTCTCTAGAGTCCTAGACAGTGGCAGTGCGTACACGCGTGCGACAGATCTCAAAGATGGAAGGTTTTCTAACTGTTAAACATTTTAGAAAAAGTAGACCGCCATTAACAGTCTACACTAGTCTACAATTATATTTATTGTAGTGCATATCTCTTAAATAGTCGTCCAAATTCAGCGTCATGCCCACGCAGGTTTTTGCGAATAGTGTCAAGATCTTCTTCTGCGCCAGCGCAGTGTTGAGGCCTTTGTGAGATGCTTAGATATGAATACCCAGGTACAGAGGCAGACGCTATCGCAAGGAATGTGCATGGAAAGAGGCTACTTTTAGTTGATTTATTTCAATTATATTTCAGTTCAGTTAATAGTCTTCGCATTTGTCCACAGCCCATATGAAGCTATAGGGTGTCTCGATAGGTCGTGAACGATTTTGAATGCAGAAAAATATATGTTATACACAATGTAATGTGGAAAGTTTTATACTGGTGGATAGGTTATTCAAATGAAAATGTTAATATAAAAAAATTAGATCACTAGCTCACTTAATAAAATTGTAGCGCCAATATCCGTGACGTCATCAAATTCGTGCCAAATAAACGTCAAGTTAAGCCGCAAACAATACTGTACGACCATCATTGTTAATCCACACATAATTAATTAATACAAATTAGCATTTAGTATTTAATAATGTTTCCTTTACTCTTTATTACAGCCTCAAGTCGATTAGTCATCGAGCAAATAGATTTTTCAGAGTTGTCAGAGGTAGGCCTATTGATGTCCATGCCTTACAAAGCCGACGTTTTAAGGTGTTGAGTGTCTGGGATTCGGGTTCGGCATAAACAGCTGGATTAACAAAACCTCATATCATTCCAAATAAAACTTCAGTCACTTCGACTTATTACATCAATGAGATACAGGAGAAAGAGGTCAAACCCGCTGTAAGCTAATTTAACCAGTGCACGACGATTGTTGTACAGCGATGCAGGTAGGCCAGCTGCAAGATTGGCGCGCGGCGTTTGGACAGGTGATTGTCTAGACAGCGCGTGATGTCTAGACAAGCGTACGTTAAGTGTACAAGGAGGGAGTGGAAGTGAAGAAGGAGAGTTGCGTGTTGAGAGCCGTTGAGATAGGCTGTAATAGTTGTTGTTGAGTTGCGATAGAGTAGACTGATGAAGATAGTAGTCGTGTAGTTGTTATGATAACGCAAGTATAGTCATTGTTGTGTTGTTGCTGATCGTTTTACTTTACATCGGATTTTGGAGTATAATAAGAAGACTTAAACACGTCGTCGGTGTCGATTATAAAACAGTGAAAGACTGTAGATTCTTTACCTAGCCGTTTAACTAATGAAACAGTTATCTAGAGATAGGCCTACGCTACCACGAACTTATACGAAGAAGCTTCCGAAGAGACTGATAGGAGTAGGTGATAACGAAAGGGAGTTATCACATTTGGTGTCGTTGCGGTGAGATAACGATCCAAGTTGCAGGAGAACGATCCTAGTTACGAACGGAGGGATTCTATCCAGTCAACAGACGTTACGGAGGAACGGACGCTGTGCATTCGGAGAGCATCGACTGGTGAGGAATTTCGATCAGACGACGACTGGTCAACGATCATCGAGCAACCGTACGACAGTGAGAAACGACAACACAACGACTACAAGGTAGAAAAAAACTTGCTTGTCTATTGAAGTTTGCTTAAAGAATTGAAGTCAGCCAATTGCAAACATTTGAAGAGTAGTCTACTATTTATCGACTAGCATCAGTAAAGTAAAGAAGTAAGATGGAGAAACTTACGGAGCAGAAGCAAGCAGCTATTAAAAAGATGTCTTCGGAGAGACTAGTAAAATTATTAATCGAAGCAGGTCTTGACGCAGATGAAGTCGGACAGATGTCGAGGGAAAGTTTGATGAGAAATTTGGCGGAGGTTTGGGCAAAGGAAGAAGTTGAAGAAGAAGGTGCTGTGGGAGGCGCTAAAGAAAAGCCGGTTGAGAAACCTCAGGCACCGATGTTTATGGAGGCGTTGCTGCAATTCATGATAATGAAAGAGGAGCAGCGGAAACAAGAGGAGAAAGAGCGTAAACAAGAGGAGAAAGCTAAAGAAGAGCAGCGTAAACAAGAAGAGAAAGAGCGGAAACAAGAGGAGAAAGAGAAAGAAGAGCAGCGCAGACAGGAAGAGAAAGAGCATAAACAAGAAGAGAAAGAAAGAATAGAAAAAGCAGATAGGCTGCGACAACAAGAGATAGACATGCAGAGGCAGCAGTTCCAGATACAATTAGAACAAATGAGAATAGATCGTGACGAAGCAGAACGACGAAGGATGGAGTTAATGATAGAATACGAAAAAGCAAGAAAAAGCGATGAAGAAATACGAAAACAGCAGATCGAAGACAAAAAGGCTCGCGAGGAAGAAAAGGAGAAAATGCGTTTACAAGAACTGCAAAGAGCCGAAGAAATTCGTCAGGAAGAGTTTCAAGCTGGAAAAGACAATTTGGAAAAAGCAGAAAGAGAAAGAGAAGAACAGATGCAATTAGAACAAAAGAAACTTGCTATTAAGGAAGCTCAACTCCATGAGATGGCTATTGAAAAAGAAGAACGCAGAAAGCAGTTAGAACTGTTGCAGCAGAAGATTGAACAAGAAGAACTGCGTAGGATAGAAGATCAAAATAGACTGAGGAAGAAAGACGAAGACGATAGAAGAATCCGTGAGGAATCAGAACAAAATAGGCTCAGAGAAAGTGAGACAATGGTGTCAAAGATTAAGAAGATAGGTGATGCAATGAAACATGTGTTACCGAAGATGCCGTATGATATGATGGAAGTGCCATTATATTTTGAAACAGTTGAAAATGCATTCAATAGCTTCGCTGTGGAAAAGCAGTACTGGGTGAAATTGTTGTTGCCATTGATGACCTCGAGAGCGCGAACGGTATTGAATCGATTGTCATTTGAGAATTTAGATAAATACGATGCAGTGAAAGAGCACTTGTTGAAGGAATTCAAGTTAACAGCTCGTGAGTACAGGTCAAGGTTTGCAGATGCCAAGAAGACAGCCGAAGAAACGTATACGATGTTCACGGCTAGGCTGAAGAACTTGTTGAATTATTATGTCCGAAGTAGACGAGTGGACAAAGACTACGAGAAGCTGTTTGATTTGTTAGTGGCGGATAAGCTGAAAGAATGTTTACCACCAGGTCCACTGCAGTTTGTCTTAGCAAAAGAGGGCACAGAATGCTTGGAAGCTAGTAACGTGGCAGACCTCGCAGACATACATGTAAACAATCGGATTGGTGTGATGTTCCAAGACAAACCGAAATTCGAAACATGGGGCAATAGTCCAAAGCAACCCAAGTGGAACAAGGATAGCAAAGACACAGGAAGCCAAGCCAAGAGTAATGATGCAAAGAAAGATAATTATTCTGGAAAGCAGTATTGGCAAGATAAGAAAGAGTCAACGTGGGACAGACAAGCCTACAATCGAACTCCGCCGCTGGGACGCCCAACAGAAAGTAATGCATCATACACGCCGTACAACAAGTGGGAGAACAATGAGCAAAGAAGTTTTATAAAGAAACGTTGCCACAACTGTCATTCTGACAAACACCTAATAAAACATTGCCAAGCACCAGGAGCGGCAAATCTGAGGAAGAACTTTAGCAGAAGTGCAGAAAATCTTCGAGTAAACCAGATACAAGTAATGAATGCACCAGACCAGTTTGAAGAATCGGACGATCGTGAAACAGAAGTGAAGTCGGTAATGAAGTGTACGCCGCAGTTCACCATACAGAAAGAAGCGATAAAGACTACTTCCACTGCAGAAATTTGTCGAGAAACAAAAAGTAAAGAGGAGTGTCAACGCATAAAGAAGATATCGTTGCAGCATGTAAATGTGGAGATACGTGGGACTGATGGGCAGCCTGTGCAAGTCGAGGCGTTGATTGACTCGGGGACTGAGATACCAGTAATCAACGAGGAACTACTGAAAGGAACGACAGTAGAAGAAATCGGCAGAGTTCATTTGCAATGTGTAGCTGGAGAGCCGATTCCAGCTAAGTTGGTGAAAATCGAAGTGCGGATGAGCGGTCGTAACGAAGGAGCAGTTACAGAGGACAGGACAATAAATATCGCGCCATATTTAACTTTAGTGTGTGCCAGCATTCCAGCGGATCTGTGCAAAGAAAACAGAGAAAAGTTCTTGCTACATCCGGAGATAATTGCAGAATTGAAAGAGATTCCACCAGTGAGTGTATTGCAAGGGGAACTACAAGCGAATGTGACTACAAGAGCACAAAGTCGGAGAGCAGAAGTCGAAGGCGGAGAAGATGAAACGATAAACGAAAGTTCGCAAGAAGATGACACGGACAGCGAAGATGAACTCAGCATTCAAGATGACGAAGGAATAACACCCGAGAACAATGAAAATGAAGAAGTGATGGCTGCATGTGAACGAAATGATAGTGAAGATTCGGGGAGCGATGTGGAAATTGGTACGAGCATGGGAGAAATGTTTACGGAGAATACGAATGATGAAAAACAGGTGGAAAATGCAAAGAAATTGGAGAAACAAAAACAGTATGCCGGCCAATATAACAAGAAAGCAAAATATAAAGAATTCAAACCAGGAGAAAACGTCAACGTACTATATCCAACGTCAACCAACAAATTGATCTCACGATGGCATGGTCCATGTACAGTGCTACAAAGAAGATCCAAGTATTCGTATCTGGTGGACATGAATGAAAACGGCCGACGAATCGTCCATGCCAACAAAATGAGGAAGTTCATCGCAAGAACATTATCGTGTGGTCTCATCGTGGAAGAGGACGACGAATTCGGATCAGTGGTAGAGCTACCATTGAAAGAAGACCATGCAGAGACGACACAGAAATCGCTGCAATTGGACTATGAACAGATCGGACATCTTACGAGCGAGCAACAGAAACAGCTACTGGACGTACTGAACCGTTATGCAGACAGATTTTCGGACAAACCTGGATTATGTACATTGGTAGAACACGAAGTGGTGCTGAGACCGGACTTTCGAGAGAAGGAGTTCATGGCTTATCGAATACCGCTGATATACCGCGCAGAAGTGGACAAACAAATACAAGAGATGCTGAAAGCAAACATCATTCAACCGTCGTCGAGCAGAATGGCAAGTCCGCTGGTCATCGTCAAGAAGAAGGACGGATCCTTGAGACTCGCGTGCGACTACAGGTACGTGAATTCATATACTGAAAATTGTCGATACCCCATGCCGATCGTCAACGACGTGCTGAGCAAAGTCGGGAAATCCAAGTTTATTTCCGTCTTGGACTGTCGCAGTGCCTACTGGACTTGTCCTGTGAAGAAATCCGACCAATGGAAAACCGCATTTGTTACCCATAATGGACTGTACGAATTTACACGTGTCCCTTTTGGTATGATTAACTCTGGACGGACTTTTGTAAAAGCCATAAACATGATTTTGCAACCGATTAATGCATTTACTGAACCTTATGTTGATGACATTGCAGTACATTCTGATGATTGGAACATTCATTTGAAACATTTAGAATTGTTTTTGAAACAAATAAGACTGCATAATGTAACTCTGAACTTGAAGAAATGTGTGTTTGGTAAGAGTGAGGTGAAATTCATCGGTCACCTCATAGGCTCAGGGAAGAAGATGATGAATCCAGATAGGATTGACAGTTTGATTAATTTAAAAAACCCTGAAACGAAGAAGCAAGTGAAGCAAGTGTTAGGATTTTTTGGTTTCTACAGACAATTTATTTGTAATTTTGCTGAAATTGCTAAACCATTGACAGATTTAACTAGCAAGCAGACACCTGAGAACATTGTTTGGACTGAGGACCACCAGAAATCTTTTGATTCTCTTAAAGAAATTGTTTTATCAAATGTTATTTTGTACATGTTCGAGGTTGGCAAACCATTTAATTTGTACTGTGATAGCAGTGATTTTGCTGTGGGGGCTGTGCTGTCACAGGTGGACCATGAGGGGATAGAACGTCCCGTTTCATTTATCAGTCAGAAGCTGACAGATACCCAGAGGAGGTGGGCGACGATTGAGAAGGAAGCCTATGCAATCATATGGGCTTTAAACAAATTGAAAGAAATTATTATTGGTTCTAAGATTAATGTGTTCACTGACCATAATCCTTTAGTTTATTTGACTGAGTCAATGTCGAAGTCTGCTAAGTTAGTCAGATGGTCTTTATCATTGCAAAATTTTGACATTCTGTTGAACTATAAGAAGGGAAAGCTGAATGTAGTAGCGGACTGTTTATCGAGATTGTAGTATAAGATATTTTGTGATTGCATTTAGTATAGGAATTGTTTGTATTTAGTTTAAGCATTGTACGTTCGCTAATTTTTAAGATTAATTAGCTCTCTTCAAAAGAAAGGAAGGAGGTAATGTAAGCTAATTTAACCAGTGCACGACGATTGTTGTACAGCGATGCAGGTAGGCCAGCTGCAAGATTGGCGCGCGGCGTTTGGACAGGTGATTGTCTAGACAGCGCGTGATGTCTAGACAAGCGTACGTTAAGTGTAGCCTACAAGGAGGGAGTGGAAGTGAAGAAGGAGAGTTGCGTGTTGAGAGCCGTTGAGATAGGCTGTAATAGTTGTTGTTGAGTTGCGATAGAGTAGACTGATGAAGATAGTAGTCGTGTAGTTGTTATGATAACGCAAGTGTAGTCATTGTTGTGTTGTTGCTGATCGTTTTACTTTACATCGGATTTTGGAGTATAATAAGAAGACTTAAACACGTCGTCGGTGTCGATTATAAAACAGTGAAAGACTGTAGATTCTTTACCTAGCCGTTTAACTAATGAAACAGTTATCTAGAGATAGGCCTACGCTACCACGAACTTATACGAAGAAGCTTCCGAAGAGACTGATAGGAGTAGGTGATAACGAAAGGGAGTTATCACACCCGCATTCCAGCGAAGTGCAGTAGCCTAGGCTATGCGCTCAGTTCACAGCCACAAAAATGCTTCGTAATAACGGCGAAGGATTATTTCAACAGGACGGTGCACGACTGCACGTGCACACACATCAAAGGCCTCAGTCGAATGGTTGAAGAAGAATAACAATGGATAGCATACATCTCACCGAGGGACTGGTAGCCTAATTAGCCGGATTTGTCAAAAATGGAAAAATGTTTGGAGTATTATGGCAGCAACTGTTTATGCCGATACCGAACCCCAAACGACCTTAAAACGTCGGCTTTGTAAGGCATGGACATCAATAGGCCTACCTCTGACAACTCTGAAAAATCTATTTGCTCGATGACTAATTGACTTGAGGATGTAGTAAAGAGTAAAGGAAACATTATTAAATACTAAATGCTAATTTGTATTAATTAATTATGTTTGGATTAACAATGATGGTCGTACAATATTGTTTGCGGCTTAACTTGACATTTATTTGGCACGAATTTGATGACGTCACGGATATTGGCGCTACAATTTTATTAAGTGAGCTAGTGATCTAATTTTTTTATATTAACATTTTCATTTGAATAACCTATCCACCAGTATAAAACTTTCCACATTATATTGTGTATAACATATATTTTTCTGCATTCAAAATCGTTCACGACCTATCGAGACACCCTATAGTTGGCTTATTTGGATCCATATTCAGTATGATCAATCAATCAATCAGTCAATCAATCAATTTTCGTTTAATCAACGCTTCAGGTTGGCAGAACGCAGCATGTTACATATAACCAATTTTACAAAGTCTTTAGGTATAAGATCAATTTATATCACTCGAAACGTCCATCGTTCGAATTACATAGCATTGAAATCAATCAGGATTGCAACATTCCCCATCTTATTCAAGGCAGACTTTGCGCGGCCACAAAATTTCTGAGCTGCTCCTTAACAACAGTGTGCTCTTGGGATCCAGTCCCAGTAATCACGATTTTGTGGCGGCGCTTTAAAAGTCACGCTACGCCTCCAAAATCAGTCGAAAACCGGCTATCGTTCGAATTAAATATGAATTAAAATCAGTCAGGATTGCAGCATTCCTCATCTTATTCAAGGCAGACTTTGCGCGGCCACAAAATTTCTGAGCTGCTCCTTAAAAACAGTGTGCTCTTGGGTATCCAGTCCCAGTAATCACGATTTTGTGGCGGCGCTTTAAAAGTCACGCTACACCTCCAAAATCAGTCGACAACCGTCTATCGTTCGAATTAAATATGAATTAAAATCAGTCAGGATTGAGCATTCCTCATCTTATTCAAGGCAGACTTTGCGCGGCCACAAAATTTCTGAGCTGCTCCTTAAAAACAGTGTGCTCTTGGGTATCCAGTCCCAGTAATCACGATTTTGTGGCGGCGCTTTAAAAGTCACGCTAAGCCTCCAAAATCAGTCGAAAACCGTCTATCGTTCGAATTAAATATGAATTAAAATCAGTCAGGATTGCAGCATTCCTCATCTTATTCAAGGCAGACTTTGCGCGGCCACAAAATTTCTGAGCTGCTCCTTAAAAACAGTGTGATCTTGGGTATCCAGTCCCAGTAATCACGATTTTGTGGCGGCGTTTTAAAAGTCACGCTAAGCCTCCAAAATCAGTCGAAAACCGTCTATCGTTCGAATTAAATATGAATTAAAATCAGTCAGGATTGCAGCATTCCTCATCTTATTCAAGGCAGACTTTGCGCGGCCACAAAATTTCTGAGCTGCCCCTTAAAAACAGTGTGCTCTTGGGTATCCAGTCCCAGTAATCACGATTTTGTGGCGGCGCTTTAAAAGTCACGCTAAGCTCACAAAATCACTCGAAAGCCGTCCATCGTTCGAATCACATAGCATTGAAATCAGGTAGGATCGCAGCGTTTTCGATCGCCTTTTAAGCAGACTTTGCGCGGCCACAAAATTTCTCAGCTGCTCCTCAAAAACAGTGTGCTCTTGGGTATCCAGTCCCAGTAATCACGATTTTGTGGCGGCGCTTTAAAAGTCACGCTAAGCCTCCAAAATCAGTCGAAACCCGTCTATCGTTCGAATTAAATATGAATTAAAATCAGTTAGGATTGCAGCATTCCTCATCTTATTCAAGGCAGACTTTGCGCGGCCACAAAATTTCTGAGCTGCTCCTTAAAAACAGTGTGCTCTTTGGTATCCAGTCCCAGTAATCACGATTTTCTGGTGGCGCTCTAAAAGTCACCCCAAGCTCACAAAATCACTCGAAAACCGTCCATCGTTTGAATTACATAGGCCATATTATAGACTAAAAGCAACATAAATAAATATTGTGCTTGAATTAATTGTAATTGATCTATGTTTGTTGTAAGGTTTGCTAGGTTAAAAATGTTTTTGAATAATACTCTACAGATAAAGTTGCAATTATCTTTTTCCGGAGAGGAGAAGCCATGAGCCTGAGGACGCAGCTCATGACCACAGGAGGGGCGATGAGGCGGAGGGAATAGGCCTAATCGGTGGAGAGTGGTAAAAAAATAACTGAGGGGATCAGACTATGATAAACGTGGATTTGAGATGCAAAGCGAAGACTTGCTATGGGGCTGTAGGCTATAAGAAGCACTATAGGGGTTGAACCCCTTGACCTCTTGCACGGCAATTCTCACTCCGTCCCTATTTAGGCCTACTATAGGGATTGGTTCCCATCCAATGCTGGCAGGATAGAATCATTAAAATATTATTTTAATCATGTCACAACTTTCACCTTTCAGTAGGGAATAATTTTGGTCTATTTTCCTCATGCCTGTATACTTTTCTTCATCCCTGTGTAAAGGGTTCGCATAAAGGGTTAGACACGACGGCGATCTACGGCGCAAGCACACGACTCGACACGAACTCGCCAGAGGCAGCCACCGTACACACGAGTTTTACATGGCATCGATTCCGATCATCGGTCGATTCGCTAGATGGCGATACAGGTCGTTCACCGGAAGGAGGACAAGCGTTAGGAGGAACAGCCAGCGCCGTAGAGAAACGCGTTCGATCTGAAGATGATGACGATGATGATGATGATGACTCAGATAATAATATCAACAAATGACAAAAACTATCGTCGTTCTGTGTATTTGAAACTAATGGTCTCATGATGGGTCTAATGGTCTCATGGTGGGTCTGATGGTCTCATGGTGGGTCTAATGGTCTCATGATGGGTCTGATGGTCTCATGATGGGTCTGAGTTGGAGGCAAACGAGGTGGAAAAAGATTTGGGGAGGTACACCGTACACGTGAACCGTTTTCAACTAAGTCTTCGTTCTGCATCTAGGACTGAAACTGCGAGAAAGATTATTATTGTAGGCGATCATGCAATGGGAATACAAGAGGACACACACGAATCCCGATAAGCCTATTATATACATGTATATGCACTCATGCAGTGTAAGAATTATGGAATAATCAATGGGTAATTGGACTATGATGCGCTTGGAATTGGGGTGTGAAAACATACCTTACTGTGAGGCTATAGGAAAGACTGGGGGTTGAACCCTCCCGAACCCCTGGCAATTCTCACCTGGGCCTATGAGGATGGAAAAATCATGGAACACGGTCGTGCTCTTATTTTACACATGGGCATAGCCTACTCTTATAGAGAGCGCGAGAACTGAAGCAGACGGATAAATTAGTCAGATTGATTATCATACAAGTCGTAAACATATTTTGCTATGGAAGATCTATAATTATAGCTAACGGTAAAAATTGTGTACTCTTCATGTATGTATTACCTGGATCTACTAGTGACAGGAATAATATATATAGGCTACATATAAAAAATTATTATATATGGTTATATACATATACATTTATATACATAGGCCTATATGCTAATATACCATTCACATAAATGAGACGCATGTCCATCCGCATGGGTTCGAATCCAGCTTCTTATTTAACAATCTAATTTCCTCTAAACTTTTCAATTGCAATGCATATTGCATAAGCCTATAGACATGAAAGAAATCGGTTAAAATTAATAGGGTCACAAACTCAGCGCATGGGACTGTGGCAGTCGTTAGGCCTAAGCAATAGGTCTACTCACTGGCGGAGACCTAGGGGGGACAGGGGGGGACGGTCCCCCCCAAAGAATGTGGTGGGGGGGACGTTCCATGCATTTGTCCCCCCCAATCGTTAAGTGTCAGAACATGGACACTTGATGAGCACACTGCAGGCGACTGACGACGTTACAATGTTAGGAGATTTTCGAACAAATTACTAAAAAATCTGTTCAACGCATAAGAGCGATGCCATAACAGAACCGGTGTAAAGGTTTCAAATTACCCCCTCCTAAACATTACCCCCCGGTAACTTGAAACCGGTTTCAGATTACCCCCCGGTAATCTGAAGCCGGTTTCAAATTACCCTAGGGGGTAATCTCAAACCGGTTTCATCCTACCCCCGACGGTTTCAGGTTACCCCCATACAATCCATTCATCCAGCTTCTATTTCACTTCTAGAGAACCTTCATCCAGCTTCCATTTCACCTCTAGAGAACCTTCATCCAGCTTCCATTTCTCAAGCGTTGTTTTTGTCAATCCAGCTTCTATTTCACCTACAGAAAACCTTCGTCCAGCTTCTATTTCACCTCTAGAGAACCTTCATCCAGCTTCCATTTCTTAAACCTTGTTTTCGTCAATCCAGCTTCTTTTTCACCTACAGAGAACCTCCATCCAGCTTCCATTTCTCAAACCTTGTTTTTGTCAATCCAGCTTTTGAGATTTTTTAATGTCTAACACTTAGTTAAAAAAAAATTGGCGAAAATTTTTTTGAAATGGAAGCTGGATGAAGGTTCTCCGTAGATGAAATGGAAGCTGGATGAAGGTTCTCCGTAGGTGAAATGGAAGCTAGATGAAGGTTCTCCGTAGGTGAAATGGAAGCAGGTTGAAGGTTCTCCTTAGGTGAAATGGAAGCTGGATGAAGGTTCTCCGTAGGTGAAATGGAAGCTGGATGAAGGTTCTCCGTAGGTGAAATGGAAGCTGGATGAAGGTTCTCCGTAAGTGAAATGGAAGCTGGATGAGGGTTCTCTGTAGGTGAAATAGAAGCTGGGTGAGGGTTCTCTGTATGTGAAATGGAAGCTGGATGAAGGTTATCTATAGGCGAAATAGAAGCTGGATTGACGAAAACGACGCTTGAGAAATGGAACCTGGATGAATGCTCTTTGTAGGTGAAATGAAAGCTGGATATACGGAATTCATTCCGAATTCAGAGGGGGTAATCTGAAACCGGGGGGGTAGGATGAAACCGGTTTCAGATTACCCCTAGGGGGTAATCTGAAACCAGTTTCAAGTTACCGGGGGGTAATGTTTAGGAGGGGGTAATTTGAAACCTTTACACCGGGATACATGGTCCCTTTTTGAAAACAACTTACTTGGACACCCTTAAATTCTTTCTTCATAAAAGCTTTATAATTATAGTAAATATATAGAATTCAAATAATTTGATTTTACCCATCAACTTATTATAAAACATCGAACGAATCTTTGAAAAAACCTCTCGATCTAATCATGAATTGAGTTTAATTTCAACTTAGCCAGTGTGGATTCTACAAGATAAGATCGGTTTAATTCAGATCTATAAGTCAATTACAACCAATTAATATTATAATCATTGAAACCATCTAATTTTCGATTCGCTCACCCACTTCCATCAAATCCTTCCCATCTTCCTCCACAAGGCCGTAGCCTGGATTTGAGTTGGGTGGAGGGGATTCCTTTGGCGTAGAATTTCTGACGACCATTTTGTAGTCGTCCAAATTTCTGAAAACACCTTTTTTAATTGTCTCAATTACTGAAGACACATTTTCACCTTTTTTAGTCGCCAAAATTTTTTAAGAGACCTTTTTTAGTCGTCATAATTTCTAGACACCTTTTTTAATCGTAAAATTTCTGAAGACACAATTTCATAGTCGTCAAAATTATTGAAGACACTCTTTTTCGTCTTCAAAATTTCTGAAGAAACCTTTTTGTTGTCAAATTTTCATAAGACACCTTTTTTTAGCTGTCAACATTTAAGAATACAACTTTTTTAGTTGGCAAAATTTCTGAAGACACTCTTTTTTTAGTGGTCAAAATTTCCAAAGACACCTTTTTTAGTCGTCAAAATTTCCAGAAACCTTTCTCTAGTCGCAAACGTTCTGAGAACTCCTTTTATTAGCTGTCAACATTTCAAAAGACATAGTCGTCTAAATTTCTGAAGACACTTTTTTAGTGTCAAAATTTCTAAAGACACCTTTTTTTAGTTGTAAAAATCTTTGGACTCACTTTTAAAGCTGTCAACATATCTGCACACACCTTTTTTAAGTCGTAAAAATTTCTGAAGACACTCTTTTTAGTCGTCAAAGTTTATGAAGACTTTTCGCTCTCTCTCTCAGTTCCTTTCATTCCTTTCGGAATATCGTGCGACATGACTTTTCCACTCCGCACGGTCGGTTGCGACGAAGACTGTTTAGTTTACTAGTCGTCAAGATTTCTGAACACGTTTTTTAGTCCGAAAAATTCTAAAGACATCCTTTTTTAGATGTCAAAATTTCTGAAGACTTTTTATTATTCATCAAAATCTCTGGACACATTTTTTAGTCGTAACAAATTCTAAAGACATCTTTTTTATATTTCAAAATTTCTGAAAACTTTTTATTAGTCATCAAAATCTGTGGACACCTTTTTTAGTCGAAAAAAATTCTAAAGACATCTTTTTTATATTTCAAAATTTCTGAACTCTTTTATTATTGTATTGTAAAAATTGCATTGTGTAAAAACAGTTATAAAGCGCCTCTAATTAGTCGTCAAAATGTCTGGACACCTTTTTTAGTCGTCAAAACACCTTTTTTAGGCTTCGCGCTTAACTAAGCGATCGTCCTTCGGCCGCTCGTCCGTCCCCCCCCAAAGTTCGGACCAGGTCTCCGCCTATGGGTCTACTAATCATGGGATCATATTAAAGTATGTAATACGCATAGGGCCTATTTTTAAAGAAGCAAATGCCAATACTATTATGAACAGGCCAGACTTTAAGACCATTCAAGTTTTCATATTCCATCGTTAAACTATATAGCAAACTGTTACTTAGGAAAACCGTATGCCCTGTAATGAACCAAGATACATTATTCACAACCCAAGCAATTAGCATACATGTATTATGTAGCCCTACAAATTATTGAAGTCATATTTATTTGAATCGGATCAGAGATTCACCGCTGGAGCCTGGAGGACGTGCATGGGTGAATGATGCATTGATGTTACATTAAGGCGCTATATGAAAAGTTGTAGCAACTGAAACTTCATGCATTAGATGGAATTTACATTTATTTATTGACCATGCAATTCTGCAATACCATGCAACAGGAATGGTTCTTACGCTATGATCCTGATGAACTTTGGCAATTTTTCTTCTGAAAACCGTGGCGTATAATTATTATAATTAACCATTGCACCAGACAGAATTCTTTCTCGCAACTTGAGCTTTCAGATGGAGCTAGCTAATTTCTGCAACCAGACTTGTAAGCCCAAAAGTTTTTGTATGCACACTTGTTATAGCGCCCCTTTAAGCTCGTTACTCAGAGGCGCTCCCGGCTGCAAAGCGGACACTGACTCGGGAGTTTCACGCCAAAGCGCTGAGCAATTGCGAGTTAAGGACTTGCTCAAGGTCATTACGTGGCGACTTGAGGTGAATTCGAACCTGCAACTTGTAGACATAACGGTGACCATTTAAATTTAAGCTACCGGCAATGAAGGTAACGATGACTATAATTGTAATCTATTGTGTTTTATTGTATCGCATTGTTTTGTATTGCATGACATATAAGTTGTAACCATTTATAAATCCCTTCTCTCAGCAAAAGCCTTTCAAAAGCGCACCCAGTGAGATAGATCCAGAGAGAAAAGGTCAAATTTTAGGCGAGAGAAAGAAGAGGAAAACTGCCAGAGAGAATTAGAAAGACGGAGCGAACTGATCGTGGGGAATGAAAATCAATTCCAGAGATAGCTTGATATGCAGGCAAAGCATCTGGATTGAGCCATGCAGTATGAGAATTGTGGAAAAATAACTGGGGGGGTTGGCCTATGATAAACTTGAAATTGGGGTATAAAAAACATACTTTAACATGGGGGCTCTAAGAAAGACTGGGGGGGTTGAACCCCCCCCCAACCCCCCTGGCAATTCTCACCCTGGAGCCATGGCGGTCCTGACGCGGGGAACAAAGGGGTCAGCCGATCAGACGATCTAAGAGGATGCAGCAAAGTGGCAGGAAGGGGAGGCAAAGTATAAGATCACAAAGATATTTCGGAGATACTTCATGTCAGCCAATGATGGTAGCGGCATTTTGTTCCGACTCCATGCTTTCATCTAATTAAGGCCATTGACTACATTTCAGCCATTGATATACTATCAATGATGCTATCACTCCTTTGAGTGCATTTTAGTCGATGAAGGTTATCTTCGCAGAATTTTAAATTGACGATTAATACTGACAAGAAAGAATTTAATCACAGTTCAATAGCTAGTTCATCTGTGCATCCCACAGACAAATCTGTCTATTGTATACGTGTACCGACAAGGTTCGACATGCTTAGCAACTTAGCATCCGTTTCTATAGGCTATTATACATGCGCGTGTGTGCATGTTCATTTTGACACTGCGTGTGTGATCGTATATCTAACCGTTTCCCTGTCTGTCTGTCTGTCTGTCTGTCTATGTCTCTGTCTCTTTCTCTGCCTCTGTCTGCCTATATCTCTATCTGTATTTATCTATCTATCTCTTACTCTCTTGCTCTGTCCGTGTGTCTGCCTGTCTGCCTGTCTCTCTTTCTTTCTCTGTATGTGTATAAGCGATCATATTAAAAACAAAAATTTATTCTCTTTTGGATTAGTGTTTTTGTCTCCCCCATTGGACGAAGTTTAGACCTTTGAATTCGTTTCCATCTTTCCATCAATAATTCATGATTCAACGATTCATCACAGCCTCTTAGTTCAGTATAAACTTCTTCTTCGTCTTCTGTAACAGTTGTTCTTCGATCCCTCCGCCGCCGCCTCCGCACTGTGGCAATGGCTGGCGGTGCCTGGTCCTGCCAATCAAGTTAGCATCACAGCAGGTGCCTGCGCCTCCGGCACGCGCCGCCGCCTTATCGCCCTGTGTACTTATCTTGAAGCAAAGAAGGAAGGAAGAGAGGAAGGAGGGAGGAAGAGGAGAAGGAGGAGGGAAGGCATCGAAATTTTCTGTACGCATTCCTAAGAAAAT
This sequence comes from Lumbricus rubellus, assembly GCA_945859605.1. Lineage (NCBI taxonomy): Eukaryota > Metazoa > Annelida > Clitellata > Crassiclitellata > Lumbricidae > Lumbricus > Lumbricus rubellus. The sequence goes on from OX243812.1 coordinate 36,237,327, forward strand.
CTGCGGATGAATCGCGTACCAACTCGTACGCAGAAATAAATATCAGGCATTCAGTGCTTATTTGCCTGGGAAAATAAATTGAAACGGGATCTCGGCGGGTAGCGATTTTATATTTGTGTGTATGTATGGACTCTGCATGCTACGGCATCCGGATTTGTTGTGACTGTGATCGTTGCTATGGAGCCGTGTTCATGACGTTTTTGCGAAAGTCACGGTTGGCATAGAGATGGAAGACGTACAAGAAGCGAGAAGGAATATTCATCGTCGTGAAATTCAGGCGAGAAGTAAGTATACAATTTAATTATTTTATTGTCATTGGAACAAAATAATATATAGCCTACTCTTACAATTGACATCTGATGATAATAGCAGACAAGACAATACACGCATAATTCTACGCGCATCTAATCCTACTATAAGTCTAATAAAACTCTTGTAGAAGTCTCATAAAACTCCTTTAGATCTCTATAGACCACTTATAAAACTTTCACTCCATGCAGAGTCTGATGACAGAAAATACTTCATTCTTTTATGTTCTGTCAAGTGTGTGTATACGGTGCACGAGGTTTGTACCAGATGATGAGTCCTATTTTCTTTCTGTACCTGATAATGTTCAAAGCCGTTCCAAGCCTCATCCCATACACATTGCCCATGTCTTCTTCTTTGATATATCTTGGCTCTGCAAGTCTGCATTTGAATCTATAGCAACTCAACTGTTTTAAAGGAATTTTTAGAACTGCACAACAATTTCTTTCATTTCCCATCATCCAGGGTAAATTATTTTCAATCGGGTGACAGTGACCATTTTACTAGTTTTAATTGCACAGAAATGCTTCTGCAACTGAACAAAACCATTTAGAACTGCACAATTTGTGCACAACTGCACGTTAAAAGCCCTATAGCAACTTCACATTACTCAACACGGTCTATAATTATTTATTAATGTCATTAGCCTATATACTTGTGTCATTAATGATACTGCAGGCCGTATGTTGATGCTGTACTTCTGTTATTGCTGATAACACTGCTAAGCTTATTTACTTTTGTATTGCTATCAGTGATATTTTCATTAACGGAAATAGAAATTAGAAGTAAAATTATGCAATTCCGTTAACGAGAATAAGAACGAAAATTAGGAATTCTTTTGAGAACGAGAATAGAAATAGAACTGAAATACGTCTGAGAGAACTGAAATATGAATAGAAATAGGAATTATTTTAGAACGAAAATTATTACACTGTGATGATTTTTGTGATTCATTGTCTGTGCAAGTCTGTATAAAGTCAGACAATCCATTTCTCAGAACCCTTAAGATCAGTAATCTTCGGATATAATTTTCCCCTCCCCGGGCATATTGCCACAACTAACTAATATATTTCTTAATCATTCAAACAAAGGGGCCCTGGTACAGGTCTAAGACATAGGATCGCTAGTCAAACAACCTGACATTGTTTAATGTGACGGATGACTGGGCATTGTTGAACACAGGGATGTACAGCCTGTATGAGGTTACGGTAGGCGTAGGGGGATATTTGAACATGAGCCCTAGACACATATCAAGCATCAGCGGCACGCATAGGGTTGAAATCGGGCTTGACATTTTGACACTTCAATTCACTTGGAAATAATAATTATACTGATAGGGTAAGAGTCATAATATACCTAGACTTCTATATATATAGGCCTACAGTAAGGATCTAACCTACCTAGATGTTTGTGGATTGGACAAATGAGGATGGGGAATAGAGGTGTCTATTGTCTATTTTGTGACTGGCTATTGGAACTTCTCTGATTTTGCAAACTTTTATTTACATGTATCTCAATTAATGGGTCAGATACTACACATTATAATGGCGGACTGCAGTACGCAGGCAGAATCGTAGGCCCTAGCACTTGGATGGTGGCCTGTGCTAGGATATTGTAAGGTTAGATGATTTTTACACAGTGGATAGACTATTCCCCATATTTCAAGATACCATACCATAAAATTTTAATGACTTCGGAAACTTCATTTAAAAGTAGAGATATTGCTGATGGGCGAAACTTTTGGCCGCAAGTCTGAACACAGAAGATCTGACTTCACACGTTACACCCGTAACAGTTGAAGTTGTGTTTACCGGTCGAAGATTGTTTATCTATTCCAGAACTGACATTCTTTAGAACTTGTATTAGGCCCATAGAAATGAACTTATTTCAGAACTTGAATTAGAACTGAAATTATTTCAGAACTTGAATTAGAACTGAAATTATTTCAGAACTTAAATTAGAACTGAAATTATTTCAGAACTTGAATTAGAACTGAAATAGGAATTATTTTCAGAATAGAAATAGAATTAGAACTGAAATTAGAGTCTTAGAACTGAATTTGAACTGAAATTGGAAATTATTTTTAGAACTGAAATATCACTGATTGCTATAGGCTATTTATGTGGCTATCGCTTATGCTGATTAAGTGACAAATGCATATGTATGAATAATTAACAAGAATAAGCTTAAGGGGTGAAGGTTAGTAGCCTGTAACCCAGCGGTTCCCAACCCGTGGCCCGCGGGCCAAAAGTGGCCCGCCAGGCCTCAAAATATGGCCCTTGGCTCAAAGAATTCACAAAAATATATGACAAAAATTGACAATTTGGACAGGAAATACCACATAATTATTTTCCATTACAAATTATTTTATTTTGGCGTCTAGCCTATAAATAACATCAAACATTCTATTTTGATTCAATTATAACAATTGTATATGCTGTTAGTTAATTAAATTTTAGCCTTGTGGCCTTCTAATGCCCTTCAACTACGAGAAAGTGGCCCTCTTATCCTCCAACTTAGAAAAAATGGCCCCACAGTCAAAAAAGATTGGGAACCACTGCTGTAACCTATTAGCTTTTCTATACTTCTGTTTTGTATTTGGCAATTCACGATTATAACCGTTTCGTAAATAGACAAATTCAAATCAAGTCATTTCTGCAATTAGAATCCTTCGTTTGCCCGACTGGAACCAATATATACTCAAGTCCATACATCGGAACTGAAATTAATAATCTCTACAATTTAGTTTTAGAACAGAAAGAAAAACCGTGGCTTATAAGCATAAACTTCAGTAAACGCATGTTACATGCAACTGTATATTTTTTGCAAAAGTTTTGCTGCTGTTTTCATAACTTGTCTGACTGCGTGCACTGCAATATTCGGAGCATTTAACTTATCTAACATGGAAAACTGCCAATTGAATTGGCATCAAACATGGAAAGAAATTAATCCCTTATCACTTGAACTAGACCTATTATTATAACGAATAATGTGGGCACGCCCATTCCATTATCCATTGCCTTCAAGGTTAGAAAGAAGCAATTTAAAGAAGGTATATAAAGAAGGTATATATAGGTCTATTAAAAACTCTATAGGCCTATAGTATGATGATGATGACGGTTCTCTGCCCAAAGGCAAGTTCATTGGCTTTTACGCCCCTGGGGATGAGATGAGGGAGGTGGTTTCCAGTGATGGGAAGTATTTAAAATACTAGTATTTAAAATAGTATTTTAAATACAATCGAAGTATTTTGTACTTGTATTTTAAATACTTTTGTGATCAAGTATTTTTACTTTTACTTAAAATACTTTTTTGGTAGTATTTTGTACTTAAAATTGTGATGATGTTAAAATACTTTTTCAAAATACTTTTAAATCTTGCCAGCTGCAATTAGCTATGCAATATTGCATGCTCCATTGCGCATGCACTAGGCTTCTTCATAACGCAAACAAAGGAGCCCTTAAACAGAAGGTTTAAGACACAATGGCCCGTTAAACAGGCTGATAGTGGTTAGTCATTGTTATGGATGGCTGGGCACCGCTGACCACAGGGCGAGGGAAGTTAATTACAGGTGTATTTGATCATTTTGATGTATGGTGTAGGGGTAGAGTTTGCCCATCACATGTACAATTGTACAACGTCTATATTGCATGAGGCATCAAATCAACACGCATATAATTATGTTTGAAATCAGTTTGATGTTTGACACCAGTCTCACCACAACGGACCTGTCTATGCTGCTAGAATAGGACTTAGGCTAGATGCTAACTATCTAGATGTTTATGAATAGGACAAATGAGGATGGCATTAAACAAGTCTATTGGCAGGTGGCAATTAGAACTTCTGTGACCCTGGAACGGGTGCAAAGTTTTATTGCATAGATCTCCAGTCAATTTAATGGATCATGGACTACATACTTGACGAATTACAGCATACAGGAAGACACCTATAACACTTAGTTGACCTGTGCTGGTGTATTGTATTATTATCACAAGGGATAGGCCATTCCCATACCACAGACTTCGAACACTTACTTAAAAAGTAGCATAGAGGGTTTTGCTGATGGAGAGAATTGTGACAGGAAGTCGCAACATAGCAGACTTTATAAGGTACGTACGTTGAGCTTGTGTTCAGCAGTGGAAGAATTTTTATCCATCCCATTGTGCCAGACTACTGAACAAAACTTTATCTAATTTAACGTTTTTAAATTTTAAATTTGGATCAATTACATTGACCATTCTTTCTGCATAAACGGATATTTTTTATATGCCATAAAATTGTGTGTTTCTGTGGATCTTGATGTTAACGAACTCTGACTAAAACTAGAACCCCCATCTCTAGTGTCTTGTACTCAGACTCGAACATCTTTGGACCCAGACCCAGAAAATGTTTGTTTTTGATCAAAATTTTTAAGTAAGATGTCGTCTTCACAAAATTGTTCTATGTTAAGAATTTGTCGCAATTTAATATGACTTCCTTATTTTTTATGTAGTTTGGCAGTGAGTATTTTGTACTTAGTATTTTAAATACTTTTCCAAGCCAAGTATTTTATACTTGTATTTTAAATACTTTTGTAAAAAAGTATTTTTACTTGTATTTTAAATACTTTTATGACCAAGTATTTTTACTTATACTCAAAATACTTTTTGAAAGTATTTTCCCCATCACTGATTGCATAAGACCATAAGTAGTTACTTATAGCCATGCATAACTTATAGGCCTAAGCAGTAAACATGCTTCAGTAGCATCTGGTAATTTTCCTCCAACCCACATACCTCCATCCTATAATCCGGCTAATTATATGAAGTCAAAGATTTCTGCAGTGGCATCAATTTCTAAATGCACAGAATCCCTGCGATGAATGGATTTCTATAAATTAGTTTGCATTCAGATACAAAGACATCTACAGTGTCTAAGAGATCTCTTAATCGTCTCATAGATGCATGTGCGATGTTTGCAGTTTTGAACAGTTAACAATCAAGCTTAATAAACAATTTCAAGGCATGTCGCTACATGTGAGCAAGTATTTGTATACGTTTTACTTTCATTAGGCACTGTAAATACATCTCCCAAAGTTATATGCATTAAGCATGCTAATTATAATCTAGATTTCATGCCCAGACGTATGCCTATTATACGCCTTTATGCTAGATGCACGTGGGAGAGCGTGTTTATAAGCACGCATCTGAAGGCATGGAGGCCTATATATCTATGTATGTATGTGTGTGTGTATGCACGTATATATATATATATATATATATATATATATTTATAGAGATAGAGAGTGACAGAAACACAGACAGAGAGACAGACAAAGAGACAGACAGAGATCAGACCCCATTGAAGTTTCCTTTTCTTCCCTACATTTCAGACTGTTATTATGGGCATATAACATAGCCATTATACTAAGCCATATGCCCCTAATAACAGTCCTTCCCCTCGTTGGTTCCGTCTATCACTTTCTATGAATATACCCCCCCCAACTGACACTAAATATCTCAAATGAAGTGTACTTCCCCAGTGCGTTCCCAATGCCACTCTCTGCATCGACCACCTATACCAAAGACTTTCATCAAGACTTGAAGTGCACTTCGATTAAAAAAAATTGGGGATGCATGGGAGAGTTAATTGAAATGTCGAGATGGTTTGAATTTCATCGAAGTGCCTTGATTGGATTCATGGGTCGCTGATGCATGGACGGTGGGGGGGGGGCAGCAGCAGCAATGGTTCTGGGTCTCGTTTAATTGGGTTGCTAATGAGGTATGGAGACCTGGAACTAATTAAATCTTGGCCCATTTGGCCCCCCCTCCCTCAAACACGCCATCTGCCGAAGGCCACACATTACCCACTAATCCAAAAATTTATCTATCCCTCTTTCCCCCTCGTCTTATTTTCTCTGTCAGCTCGTGGTCTCTCTGGTATATATATATCTACATATATATATATATATATATAATTATATATATGTAATACATACGTAGACATACATGTAGATCTAGATATATGTATATATATATACTTTTATATAAACTTATATAGACCTATACATAATTATACATAAATATAAATTAGCAAACTTTTGTCAAACTCACTTAACTTTATGAGCACCAGAAGAGAGTCGTATATGTGCTGCATGTACAGGGTGGGTAAAAAGTAATCCCTATCTTTTTTGCAAATAATTTTGGCTAAAAGTAAAAGTGCCTAAATAAAATTGTGTAGACTTAAAGAATAATTCATTTTTACACGGAACAGCCATATTTCATCAGAACATTTCAAACAGAACTTCAAACAGAACAAAGTTATTTTACTTTTTAGTGAGTCCGCCCAACTGTGTTTTTGACGACCCCAAATCATAACGCAACAAAAAGTAGGCTAACAAAGAAGGATTCTATTAAGTAACATCTAAACTAACAGCTATGATTTCAGGATAAAAATCAGCTTCTAGCTTTCATCTGCTAACTTTTATTATATCTTGCATTCAGAATACTGTTATTATTCAGTCGGGAGTGCATGCATGAAGCCCATTAATAGCATAATTCTCTGGTTTTAATTCAGTAACACTGTGCAATGTCGTATATAAGTAAACAAACAAACAAACAAACAAATAAACAAATATATGCAGAGACATAAATAGAATATAATAAATCTTGCGTCAATTCCATGTGCATTAGGCTACATGCGACCCATATGATGATGATGGTTCTCTGCCCGAAGGCAGGTTCATTGGCTTTTATGCCCCTGGGGATGAGATGAGTGAGGTGGTTTCCCGTTGCCTTCCCCAAGAATCCCCACAGACAATGATGGGTAATCAACTTGCCCAAGGTCGCTCCGAGCAGCTTGCGCCACCGCGTCCCATGCGTGCTAGCCCGAGATATCCAAATCTCTGAGTGTCAGCTTCCAGCCCGGGGCTTGAACCGCAGTCCGTTGCAACCAACAGACGTATGCCACTCTCGCTTACCGGTGTAGCTAAGTAGGCCAGTAGCTAACTAGGCCGAGTTTACGATTGCGATTACGATTATACGATGACATAATCTCCTCTGTCGTTGTGTGCGACCCATATATAGGCCTAATAATGAAAATATTATGGGTCCAAGCATAGAGATGTATTAAAATATAAGGCTAGAGGGAATATCACGCCGCAAAATTGATGTCGCTCTGTGTAATCGTGCCGGCCAATCAAATCACGTCTAATCGACAGTAATCGTGCGGACCAATCACAGTCTTACACCTTCCAACAGCTGGAAAAGTAAATTTTAAAACTAACATGGCTTGTGACGTCACTGGCGTGATTACCGTTAAATGTATATTAAGGTCGTTGATGACTTCACTTTTTTATGCAGCGGAGATAGGCCATATTCTCTCTAGCCTATATATTTTATATATATAGCGTACATCTCTATGGGTCCAAGCCTCCCAGGTAGAAATATGCCTCCTCCTATACCGTGGCTTTCATGCATATGATATGCTATAGCTGCTATATATGATCAAATATATAATTATATATATTCTCTATCATACCCTATAGCATGATATATATAAGCTTGTTTGTATATGTATATAGGATAATTCGATGGGATTGAACTTTAACCCTAGACTTGATTGAACACATTCAATAGGAAACCGAATAGGAGGGTTAAGACTCCTATTACATCGGCGTCGATAGCCTTCAACCTTTGAACTTTAACCTCTGAAAGCCTTACCCAGATTCTTCGGAAGCAACAGAGTCACTGGAGGGGTGATAAGGAAGTTGGGAATGATAAGGACTCATGTTGTTATCAACCGTAAATAGTTTTCTCTGTCACGTATCTATCACCGTCTGCATAATATACACTGTGTCCCAATAAATCGGGACCCCTTTTTATAATGTTAATAAAACTGGCAAATATTCATCGATTTTCAAAATTTCAAAACTGTTTTATCCTGAGATAATTATGTACAAATTGGTAATTTATGAACGACCATCACTAAAAATTACGTCATAATGACGTCGTTAGTTTACAGATCGAAACCAAATGTTAACAAAAATCGTTGTGTTCGATATATACTTAACATTTGAATTCTCTGATGCAAATGACGTGATTGTGACGTCAATATTCATGCCAGAAACTTCATATTTGAATCAGTGGAAGATAATTATCTCATGCTAAAATCAGTCTTGAAATTTTGAAAATCGATTACGATTTGCCTGTTTTATTCACATTATAAAAAGGGGTCCCGATTTATTGGGACACAGTGTATATACATATACATATATATACATATACGTATACATAATTACATATACACTATATATACATATGCATGTACATGTACATATACATATATATATATATATATATATATATGTAATATATCTGAGACCTTGGCCGATGAAAGCCCCAGGTTACATGGGGCTATAGATACTGTCTACAACTCTACATGGAATTTAACGAGGGTGGGGGAGCAGTTTTTAAAATGGTGTATACAAATTGTTGTTCATGCAGAACAATTTACGGCCTTTTAGGCCTGCTAGTTTTTTTGCCGGAAAATTCATTGTTTCTTTTATTGTTTTTCTGTTGTTGATGGATTTCTGTTGTCAGTCAGTCAGTCAATCAGTCAGTCAGTCAGTCAGTCAGTCAGTCAGTCAGTCAGTCAGTCAGTCAGTCAGTCAGTCAGTCAGTCAGTCAGTCAGTCAGTCAGTCAGTCAGTCAGTCAGTCAGTCAGTCAGTCAGACAGTCAGTCAGACAGTCAGTCAGTCAGTCAGAGGTAGAGCTTGTTTAGTGCAGATTACCACGCAGGCAGCAAAATCTGGTTACGTGCGCAGCTGCTATATATAGTCTTTAAATATCATCCGTTGAATATAATATCTTTGATAGCGGCTCCAACATCAAAATTTAGACACCCATTAAATGGAATTATATAGGCACTACAGGTAACATGGAGCACATTCTAGACAATAAAGGTCATTAAGTGAGTTAACTGACCATGAACGAACTGATATGTTTCAGGGAAGATGAACCGCGACTGAGGAACGCCAGGAATTTATTCGCTTCAAGGCGGAAACTAGTGCTCTGCTCTGTATACATGTATGTTCTATGTGAATGCGAGAGACTGCAGGCGTGGACAGTTCCGAACTAGACCGGACATGCAACAGCAAAGCAACGTCTTCGCAACGGATAGAGTTTCCATGGCAACGGTACTCGTCGTCTTCGTGGTTTCCATGACGACGATCCAGACAGTCGCCGTGACAGGTGAACATTTATTGGATACACGGTGTAACGTAGTAGGAACTTATATAGCGCCATGTTTATATGTGATTATGAGCTAATGTTGTAGGTTTCTGTTAGGACGGCTTCAGATTGTTTGAGTTGGTTTTTCTTGTTTGGGGGTCGGGGGTGGGGGGAAAGAGCTGCTTCCAGCTGAGTGTTTTAAATTTAATGGTCTGATAAAAGACACTTAGACTTAGTCTGTACTTATGTATATTCACCGAATTTCAATGTGAGCCTCGATTGCTCTTGTATTGTATATGCGCATGTCCTTGTGGGCAGAGAGAGAGAGAGAGAGAGAGAGAGAGAGAGAGAGAAAGAGAGAGAGAGAGAAACAGACAGACAGACAGACAGACAGAGAGATCATTGGATGACGCCGAATCCTGCTTGAAGCAACATTCGAGAAGACCTGATTATCATGAATCCACTTTGACCTCTTCCTCCTCCTCTTTCCCTCCCAATTCCACCCTTCCCTCCTTCCACCGCCATCGGCGCCACCGTCACCGCCCCTAAACCGGAAACGCCGGCTGCTCCTCCAGGGCTTCCTCCTCCTCCTCTTATCCAAGAAGATGTTGTCGACGACGGGAGGAGCCGCCGAAGAGGAGGAATCCGGTTTCGTCGACAGCAATTGGAGATGGAGTGGCGGAGATGGAGTGTGGAACCTCTGGCTAAAAACGCCACGAGATTCCACCTCCACACCGCTGTTTGATTTAGACGGGACGCGGGTGCATGGAACGCAGGACGGAGAAGGGAGAAGGTCAAGCCGCCGATCTCTGCCCGCGATGTATCCGCGAGTATCTTAGGAAAACATCTTTTGCGACCAAGTTGTCTTGTGCTCTGCAGCAGCATGCAGGCAGCGTAAATAAACATGAAGATCGCCGTCGTAGTCGTCGTCTTCGTCTTTATGTTTTGCCTTGAGCGACTGCTGCCTGATAAGATCAGCTGCATGAAGATGCAGTCGTATAGCGAGAGAATGAGGAGCATTCCATGCATGGAAGCTGGAATTTGAAGAGAGAAACTAGAGGAGATGATGATATTCCTGGTGCGAATTTTGTGTTGTGCTGCATGAGGAATGTCGAAGATTTGCGTTTGCATATAAGTTGGTGGAGAGACTGGAAAAAAGAGAGAGGCTGCAACAGAACCGGAAGAGAAATGTCTAGAAGATGGAAAGACAAGTGTCAAAATGGAAGCTGGAAGAGGGGGGTCTTGAAGAGACTGGAAATTAATTTGAAATAGAAAATGAGTAGCGATGGTGCAAAAGAGAATAGGATACAGAGACGCACCCTCGTAAAGACCTCACGAAAAATAACAAGAGAACATGAATGGGTGACATGTAGTGTGAGAATTGTGGAAAAATAAATAACTGGGGTTGGACCATTATCCACTTGGAATTGGGGTGCAAAAAACAGTCTTTACAATGGGGCTCTAAGAAAGACCCCCCAGCCTCACCGGCAATTCTCACCCTGATGCGTGAAATGCAATTGTTTGAAGATGGGACTACGTGTGACGTGGGAAGAGTTGAAGAAGATGTATATGTAGGTCTATAAGGGGAAGGAACTTCAATGAAGAGTGGTGGAGAAGTTAAATCTAGAAATAGGAGAAACAGAAGGACGAAGATAATGGTAAGCTAGAGAGAGGGAGAAGCGGAGGAGAGCTACACACACACACACACAACCACAGAGGAGGAGATTATGTAATCGTAATCGTAATCATAAAGTCGGAACTTCTACAGCGCTCACAAGAGTTATAATTAAATCGCGGGAACCAGCTTAATTACAGGCGCTCAACCAGAACAAATTCGATTTATCGGCGGGGTTAAGATACGGAAAGTCAGGCGAGGAATAAGACAGACGGTTATAGTTATATAGGCCTATATAGAGGGTGGATGATGTTTAGAGTTGGAACGTGGAGTATGTATGGATAGACAGAAAGTAGTCCTACATGTAGTTTATGACGGAGATGGCAAACAAGAATGAGTTCGTTGAGAAAATTTACGAGATGTTTGTAAACAAGCCCGGAAAAACTATGATATCATGCAGCGGAGAAATAAGATTTGACGAGGAAAGTGAGGAAAGAATTGAGGCAGCCAGCTCCCAGACAGACAGATAGACAGACAGAAAGATACACAGACAGACAGGCAGACAGACAGACAGACAGGCAGCTATATAGACACAGAGAGCAATGTAATAATACAGTAGGTGAAAATGCAAAATTGAACGTTCACGAAAAGACAGACATAACAGACAAAGACAGATTGCTAGAGGAGAGAGGAGTAGGCTGACAGACAAATAGACAGACAAACAGACAGACAGAGTGGAGGAAGAAAGAAAGTGTCAGTGGGCGAGCTGTCAACACTCTCTAAGTGCAATAGTTTTCTGCCAATCGGACTACGAAGAATCAGGTCAAAGGTCAAAGATGCAACTTTTGAAAGATGTTCCCACATTCGTCCGTCGTCACATTCCGTCGCTCCTTTCATCGCTCGCGAACACGTGTAGTATTGTAGGCCTATACCATTGGTCCATTACAGAGACACAATTCATCTAGAAACTCTCTTTCCTACCTGCGTTCCTTTCTTCGTTTCTCCCTTCGTTCCTTTGTTTCTTCCTTCCTTCTTTCCCTTCGTTCGTTTCATCCTTCATTACTTCCTTCCTTCCTTCCTTCCTTCCTTCCTTCCTTCCTTCCTTCCTTCCTTCCTTCCTTCCTTCCTTCCTTCCTTCCTTCCTTCCTTCCTTCCTTCCTTCCTTCCTTCCTTCCTTCCTTCCTTCCTTCCTTCCTTCCTTCCTTCCTTCCTTCCTTCCTTCCTTCCTTCCTTCCTTCCTTCCTTCCTTCCTTTCTTCGTTCTTTCCTTTGTTCCTTCATTTCTTCCTTCCTTTCTTCGTTCGTTCGTTCGTCCGTCCGTCCTTCCTTCCTTCATTCCTCCCTCCATCCCTCCCTCCCTCCCTTCCTTCCTCCCTCCTTCCTTCCTTCCTTCCTTCACTCCTTCCTTCTACAGTTCTACGGCGTGTCTATTTGCCTGTTTGTCTGAGGGTTAAATCGGTTTGGTCAATCATCGGTAGAACATTTGATCATTTTGGTCATTTGGTCCTTTGGTCATTTGGTCATTCGGTCATTTGGTCTTTTGGTATTTTGGTCATTTGGTCATTTGGTCATTCGGTCATTTGGTCTTTTGGTCATTTGGTCATTTGGTCATTTGTTCATTTGGTCAGCTTGATCGGTGAGTTTGGTTGTCTCTGCCTGCATGTATCTCTATATAGATGGCTGTTTCTTTGATAGATCTCCGAGGTCCAGTGATCGAACCGTTCGATTCTGATCGGACACTTCCGGAGGGAGAGAAGCTGAAGCTGACTTGTAAGACGGCTGGAAATCCTCGTCCGTCGCTGCAGTGGTACAAGGACAACGCTCCACTCAGCACCACCGACTACGATCCATCCAGGTACATGTCCAGCCGACCTATAATTAATCATCTCGTCACTCAGCCATCTGCACAAACAACGGATGAGTTAAGATTGCAGCGTGAATCGATATAATTATGTAGGGCCTACCAATGATTGAATCGCTCGCCATGAACAGCTGTGATTAAATTCATTCGAATGCCTCAGAATCTTATACCCGGCATCCCCAACACCTGGCCTGTATGTGTGTGCACTTGCTGTAGCGCTCCTTCAAGATCATTACTCAGAGGCGCTCCCGACTACAGCACGAACACTGAATCGGAGTTTCGCGCCAGCGAAGCGCACGGGCAATTGCGAGTGAAGGACTTGCTAAGGATCCCTTTATATGCATCGGCATGACGTGGGTTCGAACCCACAACCTTCTGGAACATACCTCTACACTGTCTACACCACCGCTCTCCACATTTGTGTATACCTGTATAAAAAGAGTGAGCCCATCACCTAAATCTGCTTCTTTCACAACAACTATTGACTACTATGCACTTTACTTCAGACATGTTATGCTTATCCGGATGACAAGTATAATTATCTAGGTTATATACATTTGCCAGATAAACCTAAGTTTTACATTTGTCAAGATTTGCAAATGCTGAAGATGTGCACGAGCAATTTAATCTCTGCACGGTATTGGTGAGATGACGTCTGAATGGACGGATGAAAATGGATAGATGGATGGATGGATGGGCGGATGGATAGATGGGCGGATGGATGGATGAACGGACTGTGCGATGGATGGATGGATAGATAGATGGATGGACTGAGCGATGAATGGATAGATGGATGGCTAGATGGGGGGACAAACGGACTGAGCGATGGATTAATTGAGTTATTTAAAACTGCAATTGATTGACTCTGGTGAATTGATGCGCTTTCATTTGAGTCTGTTCTTCTTCTCTCAGACTTGAAATAGCTCGTCATTCTTTGGTTCTTCATCCGATCTTTAAGAACGACTCCGGATCTTACGCATGCCACGCCAGAAATCTGTATGGAGACGCATGGCTGAACTTCACTGTAGTCGTCACGGGTGAGCAACTTTTCGTGATACACACGTTTCATGCGTTTTGCAGCCAACCTTCATATATCCGTCAATTGCCATTATGGAAAAATAAGATGGAGATGGTGAGAAGAAGGAGAAGATGGAGACGGGAGTGGTGGTGGTGGTGGTGGTGGTGGTGGTGGTATTGGATATGGTAGTGGTGGTGGTGGTATTTCAAATGCCAGTATACAAGTATACCGTATTTGTACTAGTGACATAGGAGGAAACAGGTTTTGAAGTCAAAATGGGGTTCATTCATTCATTCAGAGCATTTATATAGAGCCCCTTCAAGAAACTACTCAGAGACGCAGTAGGCCAAAACGATGAAGATGCATGACTGTGCTGATGAGGGGATGGTGTACTGGTTGCAGAAGAGGAAGAGTTGATGGATTGGCGGAGTGCTCATGCTCGAAATGACGAAGATGGTGGTGGTCGTTGTGATGGTTGAGGTGGTAATTTAGCGGTGCAAGAAATGGCGGCGTATAAGACACAGGCAGTTGTGATGATGATGATGATGATGATGATGATGATGATGATGATGATGATGATGATGATGATGATGATGATGATGATGGTGATGACGACGACGATGATGATGATGATGATGATGATGATGATGATGATGATGATGATTGTGGCTGCGGCGACGGTGATACATGTGTTTGTTGAGTCTGTTGATCGGAATGATTAGATCTATGTGTTCATATTTCATTTTGCGTCATCTTCTGTAATTCCATCGCATCCAGGTCTAACTGATTATCCAACATTAAACAACGAAGGTTTAAGATTGATGGCGCCTCATGTCGCACCAGTCTCATCATACATTAGACGCTGGTTCCCTACTACTCTTGCTCATCCTCCTCCTCGTCTTCCTCCTCCTCCTCATTCGTCGACTTCTCCTTCTAGCTCATTGCAAGTGATCTTCCCTCATCCATTTTGCTTCAGTGGTTTTTGTTTCTTGTCTTACTCTTTCCTCCACTTCACGTCTAGTCGTCTACCTTGCTACTTTCTCTTTCTTTTATGTTTCTTTTATGTTTCTCTTTACTCTTTCTGTTGTTTACTCTACTGCTGCTGCTTTCGTTTATCTTCATCGTCTAATCTTTCGTTGTTTTTGCTCCTCTCCTCTGCTTCATGGCCTACAGCAACTTCTTTTTTGCTTGTTCTTCTTTTCATCATCGTCGTCTTACAGGCTACTCGCTATTTTTCCTTTGGACATTCTAGACTCTGATGAAAGACTTATAGCTCATAGCTGACACCAAGCCTATCTTGAACAAAATTATATATTTAAAATCTCATGACTGTTCTTCTCTTGCGGTTATCTTCGTCTTACATTCCAAACACGTCCAAGACACACATACACGCTATCATGTACACACATTAGCACACACACATTAGCACACACACACACACACACACACACACACACACACACACACACACACACACACACACACACACACACACACACACACACACACACACACACCTACAAACACACTCGCATGCATATACACACATTAGCACACACATACAAACACACACACACACACTAGCACGCACACATATATATATATATATACCTACACACACAGACACATACACACACACACACATAACTCAAGAACTCTGAACACTGTGTCCTGTAGCTGTTATTTGAACCTTTGTGCATGTGTATGCGTGGGAAGTGATGAACGATAACCTCGACTATAATAAATTATACACTACATGTATATTCTATCTATAGAACATTGCTTCTTAACTGCGAATCTTCTATCGTCAAAGACACCTGTATAATGTATATATATCCTACATCATAATTATAGCATTTGTCGAGCCCCTATATACAGGATTTTTCCAGAGAGGCGTATAGGCGTGGAAGATTATTAGGAATTGAGACGCATATAATTTTATTATATACAGAAGCGAAATAGAAATAGACGCACGTTGTTAAATGCTTCAACTGAATCTTTTTTGTTGATGTTTAACGACGACACTGCATCATAACAAAGATGATTAGTGTCACCCTCCTTCTTTATCCATGCCTGGCGCTGGCACTGCGAGAGAACGAACAGTGGCGGAGTTGGCAGATAGAGCGACGCTATATAAAAATATTTTATATATTGTTATAGCGCTATACAATGTATACTGTACATGTATGTACTATATATATAGATTTATAAAATATATAAATATATATAGTGTTAGAAGACGGTGAACCTCAGCAAAAGTGCATTCGGGTTAAAGTTTTCATATCCGTGCTGCTAAAACTGAAGAAGAAGATGCTGAGAATGCAGTGCATGGCAAATGTAGGAGGCATAGAAAGAATGTAGAAAGAGGCCAGAGGGAATCCAGTTGTGGTGACGGTAACTTAGAAAAGGGCAGGAGGGTTAAAGAGGAGGAAAGAAGAGGAGACTAATTGACCAACAGCAGGTATACAACTATACATACATGGGTCTAATCAGTTATAGTCATCTGAGACCAGAGAGTGTGTTGAAGAAAGGGACAGACACACAGACGGACAGACAGAAAGACAGAGGGATAGAAAGAATGTAGGAAGAGAATGTAGACAGACAGAGGGACAAAGAGATAAGCAAAGAGAAAGGGTGAGAGAGATGTAGAGAGAGAGACACACACACACAGAGAGCGAGACAGAGAGAGACAGAGAGACAGAGACTAAGACAGAGACAGAGAGAAAGAGACAGGCAGATACAGAGAGAAGAAGAGAGAAGGAGAGAAAGCCAAGGTTGTCCATGTATTTTTAAACAGGAGTTAGGAATGAAGTCTCAAATTACTGACCCATTTTAGTGTCCATATACTTTAGCTAGTTCTTCGAAAATGCAATTTATGAGCGCCTCGATAACTGTATAATAAAATTTATTATGATGTCAAATATCCTCTTTCCTTCACAGTATGGGTTCCAACTTGGCCGCTCCCTTTATTTGTCTTTACGAAGTAAGCAGGACAAAATTTAAAATGCTTTCGAAAATAACGAATACTCCATCGACCTTTTGATACCGTTGATCATACAATTCTAATATTTAAAAATTAAAGAATTTTGGGAATCGAGGCACCCAGCTTGTATGGTCTTTTAATAACTTAATTCTTGAATCGGTCTCAATTATAATCAACTGCAATGGTTTCCTTTCGGTCATTCATGAATTTTGCTTTGGAGTTCCACAGGGTTCCATTCTTGGCCCCTGTTATTCTTAATTCACATTAATGATTTACCAAACGCATCCTTCCTTATATTCTTTATCCTACAATTTGCTGACGATTCAGATTTATACTGTATATTCTCATTCCTCTATACTGCTATAGACTCTCTGTAGGGCCTATACCATACTGTAAATTCTCATCATCAAGGGCGAGCCCCACTCCGGAGAGTAGCCGTCTCCACAATTCTCCGCCAACCACTACGGTCCTGCGCACTTCTCCAAGCTGCGTTTAGTCCAAGGCCCAGCGGCCTCAGGTCTGCGTCGACCGTCCGGGTCCATGTAAATTCTCACCCTAACCTTATTATTGCACCCTTAATAATTAATGTCAAACCAATTCAATATTATCTGTGTGCAATATTCAGTTTCGATTATTTCAAATATACAATAGACGATGATTCACCAGCAGTGTTTCTGACAGATCCAGTTAACAAACATTAACGTCAATGCATTCATGCTTTGCATATCACTCAACAGCGGATCCAACGCGATCATTTTTCCCAATCTAAATCCAGAATGAGGGTCAAATGAATGCAGATAAGCAATAAATAACTCAAGGAAGGAAGCATTCAAGAATAGTTCTGCACCGTTTGAACTACTACAGGACTACAGGCGGTTGCTATACTGGCATAATACTGCACGATAGATCATCATTTTTATCTTTCGCATGAGGAATAATAATTATTATACAAAGCCTGCAGCTATGGGTCGTTCGAAACATGCCCGGTGCACTATAATATGCTATGCTTCCTTATTGTAATAACGCATTTATATAGCACTGTCTCAGGGTCCATCGGTGGCTCTCCCGACCCAGTGAAGGAAAACTACCATCGATCAAATACGGTATACGTGCCATGGCCTGAGTCTCCTTCTTTGTCTAACTCTTTTTATAAACTACTCAAGACTTACCACTTTGGCGGCGCCTGGATCGGGATCCATGCCGAATAGTTATCTTTAATGGGCGCTACATAAACTCTGTAGACAAAGAGTTAGATATAGGACTGCAGGTCCCGTCAGACTGAAATTTAAAAAGGTCATTGGTTATCGCTTATAAAATAAAATAAAATAAAAAACCACTTAATGCAATGGATGAATGTACACAAGCCAGAAAGTCTGTGTTAGTTTGACATCCAGTCGACTTTTAATATATACCTTATGCTTTGTGACATAGACTTAACTAAATCTTATTTCAGACATCAGAATGATGCCATCATTTGGAGTTCCAAGCTATAACACTTGGAATCTTTAACGTCAGCCATAACACTTGGAATCTTTAACCTCAGCTCTAACACTTGGAATTTTTAACCTATAGCAATAAATCTTGGAATCTTTAACCTCTAGCTATAACTCTTGGAATCTTTAATCTCCAGCTATAGCCTAACATGCACTTGGAATTTTAAATTCCAGCTTTAATTTGAAATCTTTAACCGACAGCAATAATATTTAGAATGCTTAACTTACAGATATAACATTACAATCTTTAACTTCCAGCCAACAGCTATAATATTTGGAATTTTTAGCCTATGCAGCTATAACATTTGGAGTCTTTAGCCTCCAGCCATAACATTTCGAATCTTTAACCTACAGCTAGGCCTATAAGTAGGCTATAACATTTGGAATCTTATCCTACAGCAATAATATTTGGGATCTTTAACCTACTGCTACAATAATATTTGGAGTCTTTAACCTACAGCTATAACATTTGGAATCTTTAATCTCCTGCTGTAACATTTAGAATCCTTATCGCTTGTTAGGCATTTCTGCAGGCCTATAATATACCCACATCTTTAACCCCCAGCCATAACATTTAGAATCCTTAACCTCATCGTTAACTTTGCATTTCGATAGACCTCCAAGTCTACCATAAATCATCAATCGTCTCCTGCAATAACAATAGGAATTCTTTAATTGTTTTTTTAGTGCATCTCTCATCCCACGATAAAACCTCTTTCGCGAAATCTAATAGGTCTAAAGTGTACACGTAATGTAACGAGAGGAGCAGTAACACCACCCTCAACGACAGTTAACACCATTCCTTATCATAAACGAATCTTAACGGAACATCCCGTAACCATCTTAGATTATATTCCAAGTTGCTCATCTTATTACGCTTTATACGATCGACGGACGATAGATAGATGGAGGGATACTTTTACTGGCAGACGTCTGCGTTGCCGCCGCCACCGCCTCAGCCGCTGTCGCTGCCGCCTCCGTCCGCCGCCCCTCGGCCGCTGTTCAGTTGACTTGACGTAACCCTACCCGTGTTCTCTGCAGGAAGAACTCCACTTGAAATTGTGTTTGTGTTATCATTACTTCGATCCTATCAACCGTCATTCCATTCTTTCGGCTGCTGTTGCTGCTTGATGCAGTTGGAGCGCAGATGACAATGCTTGGCCCTGGATAATATAAGTGGTTCGACCCCTAAACATGTAGCTTTGTAGCTGCTAATGCAATCTCAACCCTGATAAGATTTCGTCCGCCGCGCCAAAGATCTCGTATCGGAAAAATATTCTGCTGTAGAACACGATTAAAAATCATCGGGTCGGGTGTTAATTATTCCTAACCTAGTTTTTAACCTATGATCTCGACACAAGTTCCTGCACTGTAGATCGACAGTCCACTAGAGTCCAGCATGACAACCACAACACTTAGTTCACTTATCACTCACCCTCATTATCTAATTCGTAGGCTTACATAACTTATCCATAAATAGCAACTTACATTCATTCATTCATAGGACTTGAACGTATGCAAGCGTGTATGCGTGATTTTTCACACCTGGTGCAGGGCATAGAGTTGGCCGTGACATGGTGAAAGAAGCAATATGCGATGAAGAAGAGGTACGGGACTGCGTGCGAATTGATCGAAGGACACCTGGGAAGAGAGCAAGTATATACACCGAAATCCGATAAGAAACGAGAGGAGATGATGATAATAATATCAGAAGAGAATTCGTTTAAAAAGCAAATCTCTGCGATTCGATGTCCAATGTACTGAACCAAACTGAACCCGACGACTTCGTTCTAAACGTTGGTCGGCTCGTTTTGTAGTGAAAGCAACGAGTACAGCTGCTGCAGAGAGTGCGTGGGACCCGATCAGAAATGGGATTATGGGAGGGGAGAGGGGCAGAAGAGAAGATGAAGGGTGAGGGAACCGACAACGAAGACGTAGCGCTAAAGAAAGAGAGACAGACAGACAGACAGACAGAGACATAGACAGTGACACAGGCAGAGAGAGAAACAGAGAGGCAGAGACAGAGGGAGAGACAGAGACAGAGAGACAGAGAGAGAGGGAGGGAAGCTGCCTGACGGATACTTCGGCTGCATATACTTGACTTGGTGGCTACCTATAACCAAAGGTTAACTTTGAAAGATTATCGCAATAAACGAATGAGACAAATGACTTTGAAATGAGTGCAATTCTTATTATTGCCGTTGCTCTCTTTGTCGTTCTTAGTTCAAACTGACCGACCGACCGACTGACTGGCTGACTGATTGATTGACTGATCGACTGACTGACTGATTGAGTGACTGATTTGCTTACTGACTGGCTGACAGAATGTCTGTCAATATGAGGATTTTTATTTTGGCTCCCACTTCAAGCTTTTCAGCTTTTGAAAAATTCCAACACATAAGATGACAGTAGTAGGTCTACAGACGCTGTTGATGTGTTGCAATCGAATATATGATAAATTTTTGTGTATATTTAAACCATCAATTTCCAAAGGAATAACTTGCTTTTGTCTTTATAATTATCTCTACAACATGTATAGAGATGCATTTCGTTTCTTCATGCATCATCTAACCTAATCAACTCTATTGCCTACATTAATAATTATTTATAATTTGTCACGAACTAATAATAATTCGTTAGGCCTATATATGTATGATAATCTAAATTTCCTTTTACAATTAAGCTTATAGCGTATACCTTCACTGATTGGCTGCATGCAGGCGTTATTTGATTTCCTCGGTGACTATGTGTTTTGTTTGAGTTATCTTGTTTTTCTGTTTTGCTTAGTTTTCTTTTGTTGTATTTTTTATGTTGAAGCCCCGGTGAGTTTCTCGGCCAGGCGTCAGGGTGACGTCACAGCTGGGGCGTACATCGGTGAGTTGAAAAATAGCAACTTTTGAAAAACGACTTTAATAATGTCCTGTTTAAAAGTGTCCGTTTGAAATGCATTGGCTTGGATAAACACCACATGAATTGGTTAGAATCAGCATGGAAGCTTTTCTTTGTCCGGCAACTGAGCCTCAGAATGCAGTCTATACCCGAGAGGACCCGAGCCTAGCCAACTGCAGGACGATGAGTAAGAAGGGTTGAGGTCGAAACCAAGATGTTTGTCTCCTATTTCAAAGATATCTGCTCTTCGACCCCGATGGCCATGTAGACTCCATTCTCCTCTCTGTCTGTCTGTCTCTCTCTGCTTATCATTGTTTATATGTTTGTCTTACCCTGGCGCTAGCAAGCCTGTCTTACTTCTCCTGGTTGCCCCTGTGTTTGTCTCGTCCAGTGTTGGTGCAAATAGGCTTCTTCGACTCTGTCTTTGTGATGGTCTCTTTTTACGTCTTTCTGTCCCTCTGTCTATCGTTCTTACTATACACCTTCTGATCGCTTTCATCTAGAAGTCTGTCTTCTGTCTGTGTGTCTATGTGTCTGTCTGTGTCTGTCTGTCCGTGTCTGTCTGTCTGTGTGTCTGTTTGTAAGTCTGTTGATCTGTATACAAGCATAGCGGAAGTGAATAATTATTCAGTCGTGTGTGTATGATGACTTATGAGAGACCAGAACTTTCTAATTCGGATCAGTCGTCACTCCAACGATGATCATGTGGCATATGAACACACACTTACACCTACCCATACACACACACACACACACTCACACTCACACACCACATCCACGCACCACGCACACTAAGGGCAGGGTAAGGATGCGTATGCTAACTAAGGCTATAATTATCGAAAAATAGTCCATGCTCAGAGAAAACGGAGCGGACTTTGGATAACCATAACCATAACCACAGTTTTTATTGCTCAAAGTGACAGTTGACAAAACATTTTTATTACATACTAGCTGAACCCGGCCACGCGTTGCTGTGGCTGAAAAGAGGCTCCCCTTCCCCTCCCCTCCCCTCCCCCTCCTCCTCCCCTCCCCCTCCCCCTCCCCTCCCCTCCCCCTCCCCTCCCCTCCTTCTCCACCTCCCCGTCCCCTCTCCCTTTCCCTCCCCTTCCCTCCCCCTCCCCTCCCCCTCCCCTCCCCCCCCCCCTCCCCCTCCCCCTCCCCCTCCCCCCCCCCCCCCCCCTCCCCCCCCCCCCCCCCCCCCCCCCCCCCCTCCCCCTCCCCCTCCCCCTCCCCCTCCCCTCCCCCTCCCCCTCCCCCTCCCCCTCCCCCTCCCCCTCCCCCTCCCCCTCCCCCTCCCCCTCTTCCTCCCCCTCCCCCTCCCCCTCCCCCTCCCCCCCCCCCTCCTCTCCCCCTCCCCCTCCCCCTCCCCCTCCCCCTCCCCCTCCCTCCTCCCCCTCCCTCTCCCCTCCCCCTTCCCTCCCCCTTCCCCCTTCCCCCTCCCCCTCCCTCTCCCCCTCCCTCTCGCGCTCCACCTCCCTTCCCTTTCTCCCTCCCCCTCCTCCCTCTCCCTCCCACTCCCCTTCCCCTCTCCCTTCCCCTCCGTCCCCCTCCCCTTCCCCTTCCCCTTGACCTCCACCTCCCCTCCCCCTCCCCCTCCGCTCCCTCTCCACCGTCTTTGTCCCGCTCCCTCCGCTCCTTTCTTCCGTCGCAGCGTCCATTCCAAGCCCAAAGGCAGCTTTGTGAAAAGGCCTAAAAGCGGCCTCTTTTGAAAATTAATCGCGACTCGCTTATGACGTCATAGCACCGCACCTCATTGATGTTTCGTTGCTGTGTTTGGAGACGGCGTTTATGAAATCTCTGCAGCCGTGTGGGACGTGTTTAGTTTGCAAATGGCGGACGAACGGATTGCAAAGTTGCAAAGTTCACTTTTTGTGGAAACGGTTGCGTTTTTTCGGGTGAAAACATCTTAACATGCGGTTGAATGGGAATGGAAGGTGTTGTAAAATTTTCAAAATAATCGGTGGGTCACTTTCAGCGTGAAAATGCGACGAACATTTGGAAAGTTCATTTTTATATATATAGATAATGTATATAGAAACTAACAAAAAGCAAAAGCTGAGAACCCTTTAGGTAGGCTACTACTGTCCCACTGGGCCACTGACAGGGTTTCTCAAATATACAAGTGCAAGTAAACAGCAACAGGTTATAATACGAATAATAGAGTATTAAAGTGAAATTTTATCTTAACTAGTTAGCTATGCATCCTGGGAAAAACGTCTAAAGGTGATGTTGAGTATGTCTAAACATTGTAAACAGTGTATACATCAATACATAAATTTTCATGCATGTACGTATCATGCACGGGGGAAGGTGTGGAGCATAAGGAAGGAGAGAGAGAGAGAGCTGCATGGCTGAGGAGCTTACTGCTTACAGGAGCAGTGGGAGTAAGAAAGGAAGAAATGGATTTGTTTTTAAGGCCCTGAATAAAGTTCCGTTGTTTCTCCTCTGCCTCATGAATTGAAATTGATTATGCGACCAATAATATAATTGTTGACAAATCAACCTCACTGTATTAACCCGAACACCGTTCCCATTGCTAACGTGTTCTTCTGCTTGAACTCACCCACCCAAACGCATCCACCCAAACGAACCCCCCAAACGCACCCACTCAAACGCACCCACCCAAACGCACCCACCCAAACGCACCCACCCAAACGCACCCACCCAAACGCACCCACCCAAACGCACCAGCCCAAACGCACCCACCCAAACGCACCCACCCAAACGCACCCACCCAAACGCACCCACCCAAACGCACCCACCCAAACGCATCCACCAAAACGCACCCACCAAAGCGCACCCACCCAAACGCACCCACCAAAACGCACCCACCCAAACGCACCCACCCAAACGCACCCACCCAAACGCACCCACCCAAACGCATCCACCAAAACGCACCCACCAAAGCGCACCCACCCAAACGCACCCACCAAAACGCACCCACCCAAACGCACCCACCCAAACGCACCCACCAAAACGCACCCACCCAAACGCACCCACCCAAACGCACCCACCCAAACGCACCCACCCAAACGCACCCACCCAAACGCATCCACCAAAACGCACCCACCAAAGCGCACCCACCCAAACGCACCCACCAAAACGCACCCACCCAAACGCACCCACCCAAACGCACCCACCCAAACGCACCCACCCAAACGCATCCACCAAAACGCACCCACCAAAGCGCACCCACCCAAACGCACCCACCAAAACGCACCCACCCAAACGCACCCACCCAAACGCACCCACCCAAACGCACCCACCGAGGGCCACGCACCATACATCTAGACCACTCGGTTAATCCTATAGTGAAAGCATTTGCATCTTCACTCAGCTACATGTACATGATCCAAGTTTTATATTGGATCTAAACTATGAACGCGAATATAGGTACGTAGCCTATCTCAGACCTTTATAAGCCAACACGCATTTTACCTCTGCTAGACCCAGTATGAAAATTGGAGAAAAATAACTTGGGGGATCATACGCTGATTTATGTGGACTTGGGGTGCGCAATGAGAACGTCCTATAAGAAAAACCGAAAGTTGAACCCCAGAACCTCCGGCAATTCTCACCCTGGGGCCTGGTCAGACCTAGGCCTATCTATAAAAGCCTATGACATGATTGGGCGTCTGTTATAGGTTTCTGTGCGTGTGTGATTGTTTGTTTGTCTGTTTGTCTGTTTTCGTGTATACGTCTCTTTGCTTTGATTTGATCATTTGAATCGGGTACTTTAATAAGATTCGCTAATCTATGATTAGTTTTCTTTTTAATTAAGTGCCTACAGCTGCACCTGCTGCTTAGACATAGAAATTTATCTCGACTGCTGTTGAACTTTGTGTACATGGTAACCAAAAGATCACTGCAGGCAACCCATTAGCACTGCTCTGTATTGCAGTCGTTCTAGGGCCCAGAAACTCCCCGGTCGCCATGCATGGCCCCCATTCGTGGCAACCGGAGAGTTTTCAACTTTGTAAGATACATCCGAATTTGACTGCATGGTCATTACGCCTATCTCAAACCGTTTATTTCTTAAATCAGCATAGGCTATTTTTAATTTAGTAACTTGTAGTCCCGAACCAGCGGTTCGGATACCTCAGCAGTTTGGTGAAAGAGCTTTGTTAAAAGTAGAACATTTA
Source organism: Lumbricus rubellus (assembly GCA_945859605.1). Classification (NCBI taxonomy): domain Eukaryota; kingdom Metazoa; phylum Annelida; class Clitellata; order Crassiclitellata; family Lumbricidae; genus Lumbricus; species Lumbricus rubellus. Next base: position 36,262,842 of record OX243812.1, read on the forward strand.
AACAACTGCTGTGATTATATTTATTATTGCATTGCCTTTTAAAAATAAACTTTCAAATAGGCCTAGGCTATATATGCTAGTTGAAAACGGAATCCATGAAGAAAACTAGCAGCGACCTCGTAGGCTATACGTTATTATATCATGTCGAATGTTTCCAAAAACGCAGACGTTTTATGGGGGCCGTGCTAATAGCCTATAGAGCCCTAATCGTAAGATTGTTTTCAGCACACCCTTTAAAAAAATCTTGCCGACGCCCACTGAGTTTAAACGCAAAATTTTCGTCCTGATGGGCCTGATGGATTTTCGGATAGGTATAATCTTTTGACGCATATTTTAGATAAGCTGTCGGCCTAATGCAATAGCTATAGGCCTATGCTGTGTCTATCTTTAACCCGTAGGGTCCATATTATCCTCATCTGAGATGTGTCTATCTTCAACCCGTAGGGCATACATCCTCTTCTAAGAGGCTCAGTGTCATGCACAGCAGTAACAACGGCTGTCAGAGGGCTTGAATAAGATGCTCGAAAAAAATGAGAACAGGATTGCAGAAAGTAGCCTATTGAGCGTTACGATTTTATGAAGCATATGGTTCAACAATTATTTTTTTATAATGCCAATAACAATAATAGGCTAATATTTAATAATAATAACAATATAATAATAATGATGATAATAATAATGATATTATTATTATTATTATTATCATTATTATTATTATTTAATATCATTATTATTACCAATTTTTATTGACAACTATAAGTCTCATTTGACAATGAGAAGCAATAGGCTGATAAAAACTGGAGAAGCCTGAAGCAGCTGCGTGATAGATCAGAAACTGTTTTCGTCTGCATCAGCGACTGACGTTACACGTGGAGTATATATGATGTTATGATACGTCGTCACGAGACGCGATAGACGGTGGCGCCCTCTTTTGAAGTCGATGCGTGGCAGACGTTTAGCAAACGCTCAGCGGAAATAAACAGTGGATGAGAGTGTGGAGGATCGACAGACCGTATAGAACGGATCGCCTTACACTTCTTAGAGGTTCCTTGCGAAGGGAAAACATCTTGTATTAGATATTATAGGAGATCAGTCGCAGAATCTAGAACTTCGAGCGAAGCTTTGAGACGAAACGAATCAAACGATCCTTGTGTGTGTGTATTACGACTCCGTTTCGTCTTTCAATTATCGTTCTGATACTTCTGATACTTTATAGCCTGTACTCAGTATATCTCGACAGTTCATCTGACCTTGCCCATCGTCATAGTCCAACTGTCCAGCTGCTAGCCTATATCATACGCAATGCAGCTAATGCTTAACCTATGTAATATGCATTATGTCTGCATACATAATAACCCTATTATGTCCTACCTGTTTAATGTTTATTGTGCCCTACATGTAGCCTACTTGGTGTTTGTCCTATAGAGTCTTGCTTCGTTTATTTATTAGTTGTTTCGTCTGTCATGATTTCATCGCCATGTTTGCTCTCACGAATTCTATATAAAGCCTATTATATAGTATTGCAATTTGCTGTGATTGTTGGTGGTGGTGGTGTTGATAACAATGATGATGATGATGATGATGAGACAACGACGATGAAGATGATGATGATGATGATGACGTCGACGACGACGACGATTCTGTATGTCTACATATAATTATATTTATATATAATTATATACATAATTATATATATAATTATATATATAATATATATATATACAGAGGGCGCTCCAAGATGGACGGACCGATTGGATTCGGACGTCATAAAGGCAGTGACCGCAGGACGCAGCTTGGAGCTGAGGTGCAGTGCCACCGGGGAACCAGTGCCGAATATCACGTGGTTCAAGAATGGACAGCCACTCGAACTACAACTTCACGGCTACTCTGTGAGTATCTGCACCGTTCTTGCTCGCAATTAGCCAATTAGCCTATAGACTATAGGCCTATCCTGTAGGTCAACAGGCTGTATACAAAACCAAAGTGCAAGCTTACTTGTTCTGAGCAAAAACCATAGCTAGGCCTATAGCTTCTGCACAAAAATTTTGTGCAGAAGCTATAGCTATGGTTTTTGCTCACGACAAAAATGTCATGTCAAAACAACCGACCAGAGTTCTGCATATGGATGGAAATTGATGGAAATACGATCTGCGTGATTTTTCTAGTTAAGTCAGCATTGTTTCTTTGAATTGAATTGAATGATAAAGTTATGTTCTTGAATGCTTTAACATCGATTAGGACTGCGAACTTAGCGACTTGCCATTGCAGGCTATAGGCTACCACCATACCATGGCAGGCGTGGCTGCGTGCTAGACGTACGCTCAAGTGCTACTTTAAGATTCTAGATTGCACTTGCATGCTGGATAGAAATAGGCGGCTAAAAAGTGATGAATTTATTGACGTTTATTAGTAATGATGTAACTATGCAGATTATTCTGGCTGTGTTTAGTTCAAGATCCGAAAGTACGTTCTGTATATCGAAGAAGCGACATTGACTGACTACGGAAACTACTCTTGCAAAGTGACAAATGAAATTGGAGAACTTCAGCGAACATTCTATGTCGACGTCGTTGGTAAAAGATAAACTTACAATTGCATTGCAAGCACGGACGGATATGAGGACTGACTGACTGACTGACTGACTAACCGACTGACTGACTGACTAACCAACTGACTGACTGACTGACTGACTAACTGACTGACTGACTGACTGACTGACTGACTGACTGACTGACTGACTGACTGACTGACTGACTGACTGACTGACTGACTGACTGACTGACTGACTGACTGACTGACTGACTGACTGACTGACTGACTTACTGACCGACTGACTGACTGACTGACTGACTGACTGACAAAGATTAATATACAACATCCTACTTAATGCAGGTTTTTCACTGAGTGATTCAGTAAATCCATCCATCAACCGACAGAAAATAATTTGCAGCACTTGCAACAGATTCATTCACAATGATATTGATTGAAGAATAATGGAGATAGATAGACTACGCAAACATCTAGTTTTTACAATAATTGATACATATTTCGATTATTACATGCAAAACGCAGCTTAAAGGATAAAACGCAATCGGTTCCTGAGTATTGTATTGTATTGTATGGTATTGTATGAAAACATTTAAAAAGCGCCTCTACTAGGGTGAGCCGCTCGGAGGCGCTCCCAGTGCGCAAGGCCACGAGAGAAGAAATAGGTTTTGAGAAAAGAACATGAGGAGGGATTACCAGTCAGAAGTTGAGATCGAGTAGATAGAGACAGCGTATTCCAAAGAGAGGGGGCCAATTGATGTAAATGAACGTATATAGGCCTCTAGAGCTTAGAGAATGGACCGACTGTATACTATGTATAGCCTACTTGCTGTATTGAGATTGACTTTACCATCGTTGAAATAAAAAGCGGTTAATAAACGTTATTTAAACCGGACGTACAGTGTATACCCATCACCCGCCCTTCTTCTTTACCCTCTCAAGTTTTCCTCCATGCTATCAGTTGAAGCCGATTCTATTCTGTATCTATAGACTATAATAGAGTATCGCGTCTTTCCTTGAAGTTGCGTAACACAAGAGTTTTTTTTGCTACGTTTTACTGTTTCCCTTGAATAACTATGTGCATATTTACAGCCAATACTTTCCTTCTTTCCTCGTTCGACCTCTATTTGATCCACCACTTTTTCCTCTTTTCGCTCCCAGGTTCATCCTCTATCCTTCATGCTCCTCCGTCTCCCGTCTGTATGCGTACCTCCCGTTACCACTTCTTCATCGTCCTCCTTTCCCCTTTCTTTACCACCTCCATCATACAACCGGTAGCATCTCTATAGGTCGGCGTTGACAGGCGATACACATAGTGTTTGGTTATGACCAGATGTCATCGTGAGTTGCCATCTGGTTCTGTTTACGTACAACGGTTGCTCCGTGGACTCCATGGTTGCTCCTACCACCTCCTCCCCCTCCTCCACTTGCCCTCTTTTTCTCTTCCCCCTTCCTCCAAGAACACAAGGCACCTCGAAGTGGAACCACGGTTCAACTTTCTCTCTCTTACGCCGGCGACCCCCTCCCGCATTCAAAGGTATCTACGCACCAGCTAAAACAATTCCACGTGTGTCTTTCTGCCTTCAATGAAATTACGACGAGGCTGGAAAGAGGCGGAAGCAGAGAGTAGCAGAAGCAGGAACAGCGGCGTAAGAGATATAGGAAGAAGGAGGAGGAGGAGGAGGAGGAGGAGGAGGAGGAGGAGGAGGAGGAGGAGGAGGAGGAGGAGGAGGATAAAAGGAGCAGTTAGAGGAAGAAAATGAGGGCAGAAAGACGAGGCGAAAGACAAGGAGGAAACTAGGATATGAAGAGCTGGAACAAAACACGGAGAAGGACTAAGGAGAGGAAAATGGAGAAAAGGTAGAAGAAGAAGAAGACCAATAAATACCAGCGACGGAAACAAGAAAAAAACAAGAGCTGCAAGACGAAAGGGATTCGCAGAAAGGGAAGAAAAGTCAAACGTCAAAGTTGAACAGAAGGGAAGCAGGAAAGGGCAAATAAGCTGTGTCAATGGTTTCAATGGTTTGTGTACTGCAGTAGAAGAGTAGCAGGAGAAAGAGCAGATGTGGGAGTACACAGGGTGAGAATTGCCGGGGGTTTGGGGGTTTCAACCCCCAGTTTTTCTTGCAGCCCCATGTTAAAGTCTGTTTTTCACACCCCGATTCCAAGTGGATAATGGTCCAACCCCCAGTTATTTTTCCACAATTCTTACACTGGGAATATACAGCCTATAGTGAGAGACAGAGCGAAACATTGGCGGCGCCAGCCATACACTTTCAGCAGGTCGCAGCAGGGCCATGGGAGTAATTCAGCAGGTTGAAGACAAAATTAAATATAAACATGATTTTAAAATTCAAAAGAATTTTTTCCAGGTCACAAGACAGGTCAAGAGGAACATATGCAATGTGTCAAATGAACTGCCGCGACCTATATAATATTATATTATGTAGGCCTATATATATATATATAGGCTATGGTAGCTCCGCCACTGGAACGAAAGAGACAAAACTCTGAGTTGAGACATGAAGGAATGAAAAGAGACGGAGAAAAACGAACGGAAAGCAGCAATCACTTATAAATAAATGCGCTGCATATTTTAACAGGCGCATTGAAAGAGAACAAATTCTTATGTATGCATACAGTTTAAACGAATTCACCCTATATACTGTCAAATGTTGTCAGCCACTGTGGTCTACGGATTGATATAGGCCTATATAACATTTGTTGAATCTATGCCTCTAGATTAAAAAAATTCTTTAAACAGAGTCTAAACGTCTTTTAAAGGTGACAATAAGATTGAAACAAGCGGGAAATGCTTGTGAGACTCTAAATGAAATTGCAGTTTGGTCTTAGCAATTACAACAGCAACACAACAGTCAACAAACAAATTCAATTCAATTCAATGAGTTTCACTGCTCTCAACTTGTAACAATATGCCTATACGGCCCTACAATTATTATCACAGTTCATATTTAAGCCAAAAAGGACATAAAAAATAATAATTACAGTATGGACTTTACGAGACAAGCGAAACAATAATCTTCATGCGAATAAGCTTTCGTACGCAAATATCTAATAATTCTCCATTTACAACTTTTGTTCCATTTTACCTTGAAAATAAACAAAGTTTAATGCAGTTCCCTTCTTTTCTGAAAATTAAGATGCCTAATTCATCTTCAAAACCTCGCTGCTGCTATTGGCTGCATCGCCTTTTTATTTGTTTAGCCTACAGCCATGAATGTCTCTGCCACTCTGTTTAATAATCGCTTAAGTTTTGTTTATGCTGTAAGGGGACACCTTCTGTGTTACTCTCGATGGCCTTCCTTGCTATAGCCATGCTATAGCCTAGTATACGCTAAGCACTGTAATAAGCTACTTCATTATGAGTATAGACAAGTGCCCGTTTTTGTTGCCACTCTGTGTTTATTTGTTTTGGGTGCGTTTTAACAGCGCGTCTGCCTCACCCGCCGATCATCTACGACGGCCCACGCAACCAGACGACCATCGTCGGTAACACAGTGACGTTCGTCTGTCACATTCTAAGCGACACGCAGCCACACATCGAGTGGGTTAAACACTATGACGTCAATGGGTCATACGTAGACGACACCGGAGCTTTCTACACACGAGTCATCACGGTAGGAGTATACAGAGAGGATCGACACCGTATTATACACGGTGTTCCGAAAAAACCGAACCTCTACTATTGCTGCAATAATTTATGTATTAATTTGTACACTTTAATAAAACCTGGAAAACTACAGGTAACAGAACATAAATCAGAAAACCCTCATTTGTTAGTTAAAATGTGTGTGTTCAAAATTCCCTCCTTCGGCCTCAACACACGCACAAAGACGAGCTCGCCATTAAACTTTTTCCTGAATCACAGACCAGGCTTTTATAGTACACGGAATTTAGGTCTATAGGCTAGTTGAAATGCAGATGTGGTGGTGGTAGTGGTGGTGGTGGTGGTGGTGGTGGTGGTGGTGGTGGTGGTGGTGGTGGTGGTGGTGGTGGTGGTGGTGGTGGGTGTGGGTGACACATGCACAGATAGACGTATCTAGAGAGTTGGGCTTGTAGGCTATTTACGCTCACGAGTGTAATAACGAGTTGAAGAATGAACATCAGCACTCGATCGTTTATTAATAATTACAGACACACTGGAGTCGATTAGAAGACTAATCCTGGGAATCAGTTTGATAAGGTCAACATTGAAGACATGGCAGTTGGTCTTCTGTGGTCTGTAGCTTCTCCCTTCCGTCAGTGGTGGCGCCACAATGTTGGCAGGTCATTTGACATTTTGTCTATTTTACACTCGACCTGCCTTATGAGTTATGACCTCCAAAAAATTATCTTGAATTTTTAATAAATATTCATCGTCTTTACAATGAATTTCGTCGACCTGATGAATAAGTCTCTTGACTCTGACGCGAACTGCTGACAGTGTATAGCTGGCACCGCCACTCTCCGCCGTGTCAGAGAGAGATTACCTGAAGGACTATAAGCAAAGTTTCCTCCATCCTTATCTTATAACCCTCGCAGTTGTTTATGTCCGTGGTCTACACGATCACAAAGCGTTGCAGGGATTACAGATGACCTCGTCGAAAAGAGACAAAGTGATATTAAAGATAACACATTGATTCATTGTCGTAGGCTAATGATACTGTGATAATGATGCTGTGACTAATGATACTGTGATACCATGGGATATCGGACATACAGATAACGCTGTCGGCAGTCCATATACACTGGTACAGAGAAATGCGGTGGAATGCATTACATTGTAAACGGAAGCATCAAATCATTAGATACAGGAATGAAGAAGTGACTTGGCGCATTGCATGTAGACCTAAAGCTACATGTAGAAAGCACACCGTGGTCGTGAGGCATTGGGCTCAGCGACCGTGCAAGGAACATGCCAGTCCCAAGCCTGGATAAAGGAGGAGGGCGACACTAATCGTCATTGATATGGCTGTGTCGTTTAAAAGTAACAACCGTGCAAGGAACCTAAGACATTTGCACCAACTAATCCCGTCGTTCCTTTGATGTTATTACTCTACAGCAGCTGTTGATATGATTTGGATTCAACTCGAAACCAGTCCACGCTTCCGAGGAATTGGAATTCGTATTAACCACAGATTGACTGATCTTTAAATCGACATCGCTGAGACCATAATTATATACAGACAGAACAGAACAGACAAAAAATGAAAATTATAATTTAGACGATCATCTGTAGAGTTCAGTGAGACAGTGACGTCTCATATACTACGATCCTATAGGATATCCTGAATTCCTGATCAGCAGCGATAGCGAAATTAGGAAGATATTGTATCAAAGAAACTTTCGTGGGCAGTGTCTGCATAGTGACAGACAGACAGACAAACAGAGACAGACAGACGGAGAGAGAGATAGAGACAGAAACCGAGACAGACAGAGACAGACAGAAAGACAGAGAGAGAGAAAGAGAGAGACACAGAGAGAGAGACAGAGACAGAGACAGAGAGGCGAATATAGAAACAAAGCTTATTATATAGAGTTTTGTTGTTTCAGTTGTCTATAATAATTATTGTAATAATTATAGTGTGTTGGTGTTTCGTTGCTTGTCTATTAATAGAACGGCGTTGGAGTCAACATAACGGACCAGACGGAGGTCCTTATTTTGAGCAACGTAACCATGGATCAATCCGGATGGTACGGATGCTTCGCTGGAAACTCCATCGGCCTCAGTCACGCATCAGCATGGCTGACAGTCTTTGAAGGTCAGACCCACGACATCACTTGTGTATATAGGCCTACAGAACTTCTGTCACTATAATATGGCACCCAGTTGACAGAAAGCGATTGATATCAGCTGCTACAACGGATTAATAATTATATGCTTTGTCTGTCTTTCTCGCAATCTCTTCTTCTCTCTCTAGTCTCTCCCACTGCCACCTTTCGTTCAATGATTTTATTTATTTATTTATTTTTAATGTAAATTACTCATGAGCGTTGATGCTCATTAATATCATTTCGGTTCATCTGCGAAGAGTTATTCAAAAATATATGGTTAGATAGATGGATGGATGGATGGATGGATGGATGGACGGACGGACGGACGGACGGACGGACGGAGAGACAGACAGACAGACAGACAGCTAGACAGACATATAGACAGATAGAAGACAAACAGAGACAGAGACAGACAGAGAAAAAAGAGACAGACAGCCAGCCAGTCAATCAGTAGTCAGTCAATCAGTCAGTCAGTCGGTCAGTCAGTCAGTCAATCAGTCAGTTAGTCGGTCACTCAATCAGTTAGGTCATTAGTGCCTCATGAGATGTTCTTTCAATGTACATGTGTTCTTCTTTTCAGCCGCTGGTCCTCTTGCTGATCTCAGCATGCATCATCTATTGACCCTCGTTGCCATTGGAGGTGTCGCCCTATTCATCTCCGTCCTCATCATCCTCCTCGTCATCTTCTACTTCCGCTACACAAGACAGCAGCAGCAGGCCAACCTCTTCCGCTTCCGAACCCTACGCAAGAGGGTCGTAGTCATGCACAGCAACACCCTCTACGGCGACTCGATGAACAAGGACCCGACGGGGTCCATCGGGGCGTCTGTCCTGCTCCTACCACGGGTCAAGTTCGAGGGTAGAAAGGCGTGGATGACTTCCGGTCGGGTCTCGGAGACAGAGTACGAGATTCCGCTCGATGCTGTCTGGGAATTTCCCAGAAAAAGGTCAGATATGGGGTCAAATTCAGAACTGCACAGTCGTTTACCATGCATGTAGTAACTGTTGTCGACATGTCTTCTAAATAAACTTGTCACTCTCTCAGCTTAATATATCAGTTGATGCATGTTTATGAGAGTAATAATTATATTAAATATGAAGGAATACGATTTTCTCATCTACGTTTCGTTGCATTATCTCTGGTGGTCTTATTTCTTCTATAGGAATTATTTGTGACCCCTCTGGCTCTCGAGAGTGACTTTACTGATAAGCTATGTGTGTAATAGAGATCGCATTGGCTTAAAATCAGTCGGATATGACTTTGTCTAAGATCATTATTTTGCAGTCACTCGTATATTATGCACAGTTGCAGGCGTTTCAATCTACAGTGATAGATATCATTTCACTTCTCTGGTGCCAGGTGTTCCATTCCTATTGTTGTTTTACTCTATTGTTATTTTAATCTGTTGTTTTACTCTATTGTTATTTTTATCTGTTGTTTTACTCTATTGTTGTTTTAATATGTTGTTGTTGTTTTACTCTGTTGCTGTTTTAACCTGTTGCTGTTTCATTCTGTTTTCGTGAAGGCTGCGTTTGGGAGAGCTGTTGGGCGAGGGAGCGTTCGGTATCGTCATGAAGGCAATCGCAGATGACATCGCAGGCAACCTCAACGAAACAACGGTCGCCGTCAAAATGCTCAAAGGTAAACAACAGACCGGCAGCTCTCCTTCTTCTTCCATCCCTCGTTCCTCTCTTAGCCACCTGATTGCTCACTTACTTACTTTCTTACTTACTTACTTACTTACTGACCACTTCATTTAGGCTATTTATTCATTCAGTCTTTTGTCTAAGTGAAACAGGAAGACTGCAATTAAGAGCTAATCATTAATTAATAGAAGTTGGTTTGTCATTGGTCTCTGTTGTCAGATGATGCAACTGACGGCGACTTGGCCAATCTCGTCCAAGAATTGGAAATGATGAAGATGATTGGAAGCCACACGAACATACTCAACCTTCTCGGCTGCTGCACTCAGGGAGGTACGTTCTATATACACAACTCTGAGCTACAATGGTCAAGCGTTCTCTGTCTGTCTGTCTCTCTCTACTTCTGTATCTCTGTCTGTCTGTCTCTCTGTCTGTCTGTCTCTCTGTCTGTCTGTCTCTGTCTGTTTGTCTGTCTCTGTCTCTCTCTCGGGTTTAGTTAGGCCTACTCATGAGGTTTCTTTTCGTATTGATATTATCAGTAGGCTATGGAATTACAGTCAGAGATCAAGATTAGTAGTAGAGATTCGGCAAACTGCTTATCAGAACTTCGGTTCCTTCTTACTTGCTTACCTACTTCGGCACATGCGATGTCGACAGCTAAAAGTCGATAGCAGTCAGAAAGAAACGGCAGAGAAAATACAATTAATTGAACAAATAACTGTTGAGTATACTACTACTTTATTATAAAGTCCACTGAACGAGCAATGTTGCTCCTTAAACTGTTCACTGATTCTATTTGCAAAGTCTGTTTCAGTCTCATAAACAAAAGAGTTCTTGTGTCAGATCGGATAACGACCGCCTCGTTGTCGATTGAGTAGAGGTTGTCCTTCTCTTGAGACTGTATTGCAAATTTCGATGACCCATTGCGATCTGACTCCACGTCCATCACTTTCCTCCAATCATTTCGTCCCTCCATTCCTTTTCTCATCTCTCTCGGGGCAACAACAAACGACACATCAATAAAAAATAAATGTAAAATTAATAATAGTGGGCTTGCGGGATATTTGGCCTAATCCACGCCAGGGGCCCTCCTGCCTTTGCGAGGAGCTTACGGGGTTTTACGCCACGCCAGAGGCCCGGCAGGTACTAATACAAATAAACAACAAACACACAAAAACAACAAAACATCACTGAGCCACACAACCGCCACTCCTCACAATCCCCTCTGGCCAATCCCCTCAGGCAGCAATGTAGCGGTTCCTAAAACAACACAGAAACCCATGCACGACGATAATTATTACATGTCACTTGTTTGACACATAATGTGGTATAATTATTATAAGAAAGAAATGAAGTGCAAGCTTATCCCGGAAGGGCGTGCTTGGCTAATTATTGATCCAACCGATGTAGCATGCTGGATGTGTAAGCCAACGGCCACGCATAAGCGCTTGTATTTATGAATGAGTTAAAGTGGTATAGAATGGATTAAAGGTCGATTGCTAATATTGTAAAAGAAAAAGAAAGGTTGTGGGGGTGCTGATTGAGAGAGCAAATGTCGAAATGGAATTTGGAACTTCCCGAAAGAGCAAATTTCCGCATATGCCATTTGCAGGCTTTGCAGCAATCATGTTTTCTCCTTCCCCTTAATTCAGGGATGTCCTCCGCGGGAAAACTGAAAGACGTAATTTTTCACAATTTCTCTTAAAAATTAAAATTATATAATCTATAACAATTAAGGATGTTAGATTATCAGCTCTATTGGATCATATCATGATCCACGCAACAATCATATTGCATTCCACTGATCATGTTGCAACGATCCCGATGATCAATGTGATGTGATCGATCTAAAAGGATCAGTGTACTGCATGGGACCATTACACCGGTCCTTTCACTCGGATTTCATTACACTAGACCAGTGTTCATGGTATCAACTAGTTAGGTGCGCAGACAAGTCACTAAAGAATCTAAAGACTTTCGGCAAACATCTTTGCGCTGCTCCTCAGAAGCATTGACATAATTTATACCCCACGCCAGGAGTGTCAAAACATATTTTCTAACAGCATCCATGCAGTATGATCCATTCACACACCCGCGGACTGAAATTCCGATCCCCGGTCGATGCGTACATTAAAACTATTTTAAAGCTGTATCACACAAAAAATGAAAAGCAATAGAAGTCTACTTGATAGTTACCAGAGCTGTTTTGCTAAGCGAAAAATGTTCTGCTCTTAATACCATTAAACATCGTTATTTATAGGTTAGCGCAGGTAGACTCGTCTCTGATTTGTTTTTCAGTTTGAATGGCGCTACATAAAAGTTCAATTAGAACTATAATTATTATAATATTATTATTGAGTAACTAAGTGGTTGAGTTGAAGTTGAACATTGATACTTACGTTTAACTTTGAAGAACTCTGTTCCATTGAGCAGATTTTCGAATTTGCTTCTTACGTTTCGCTGTATCGCCATAGTAGTTTCTTGTTGCATTTCTTCCATCAAGAAGACGAAGAGAACCTCTACTGCAACAGACCCAATAGGCCAACTACACAAAGATACCAGCCATCTGTAAAAAAAGACAATCGTCACAATTACTCATACAATTATGATCAGATCATCATAGATGGAGTACATTCAGCAGGATGATAAGATGTGGTTAATTCTCTATCCCGATTTTAGATCAAGCGAACCCAACCGACTGGACCATCATCATTCACCATCATCATCATCATCATCATCATCATCATCATCATCATCATCATCATCATCATCATCATCATCATCATCATCATCGTCATCGTCATCGTCGTCGTCGTCGTCGTCGTCGTCGTCGTCGTCGTCGTCGTCATCGTCATCGTCATCATCATCATCATCATCATCATCATTCATCATCGTCATCGACATGATCGTCATCGTCGTCGTCGTCGTCGTCGTCGTCGTCATGTCTATGTTCAGTATAGGCCTATACATCACTTTCTTAATAACGATTAGGCTAATGCTGAGTAAAAAATGAAATTTCTTACTTGGATCTTGCGCATCTGTGTGTCGCGTAGGCCCTACATTCTGTTTTCTGTACTTTTTCTTACTGATTGCTTTTGCCTCAAACGTTGACCGTATCGACGTTATCGTTCGTTACACGAATAATTGTAATTGTTATGCGTTCTGTAAGTTCGAAATCAAACGAATATTAGTCTTATAACTCTTGTTATTCGAAAATTTTCGAAGATCTTTCACAAAATGAACGTTGCACCCGTCAGAAAGTCGATAGAAAGATGACGTAAGACAAACGACCCAATGATGACGTCATCGTTTAATTAAAGAAAGCGTTACCATGAGAACGCCAATGACGTATTCGTAATGAGAAGATTGGTGATCAGCATTTAATTGCAGTCTTACCCGTTTCACTTTGACGAATGACTGACTGACTGACTGACTGACTGACTGACTGACTGACTGACTGACTGACTGACTGACTGATTGACTTCAGTCAGACTGACTGACTGGCTGATTTACTGACTGACTGACTGACTGACTGACTTCATTCAGTCAGTCTGACTGACTGGCTGATTTACTGACTGACTGACTGACTGAATGAATGAATGAATGAATGAATGAATGAATGAATGAATGAATGAATAAGCTAATCGATTCTAATGCTACTGCTTAGTCATAGATGTCTCAGTCTCAGTCCACCAAAGTAGCATAGGGGTCTTTCGTAGGCTCTGTATAGGCCTACATGTATATAATACAGTATAATTGTCTAGCAACACACAGTCGAAGTTCGACTGAGATTACACTAAAAATTTGTCATGAAAATACTCTATTTTTAGCACCAATAAAAAAATTTCATTTTTCTGTCCGTCCTTCCTGACCTCTGCCCACTGCAAGTTTGGAGGATCAAATCTTTGCATATTATACCTGCGAGGACAGACAAGGTTTTGAGATCAATCGTATCTGCTGTCTACGACTCTACGGTATATACATGTACCTGCATAACTAAACAAGCTTGCCTAAAAGTCTAAAATAGGTTCAAGGAAAAGTCCTGCCTTTATAATCTACAAATATTTGCATACGAACCTTGATTGAATCATTATTCATGGGTCCCGTGGCGTGATATGATGGTCATTGTAGGTTATACGGCCCTGATATGATGGTCAATGTAGGCTATACGGCCCTGGTATGATGGTCAATGTAGGCCCCTGATATGTTGGTCATTGTAGAGCCCCTTATATGATAGTCATAGTCAGGGCCGTATTAAGGCATGTTCAACATGTTCGGCCGAACAGGGGCCCCCACACTTTAGGGGGCCCCCACAAAATGTTTAAAAAAATTTATTTAGCAAATTTCGACGAAACGACTATTTTCCCAAAAATTTCGCGAGATGACTAAAAAAAAAAGGTCATCAACTTTTTGGCGGATGAAATGGTAAAATTTTCCCGAAAATTTCGCCAAATGACCAAAAAAACTTTTCCCCCGAAAAGGGCCCCCACAAAATTCTTCCGAACAGGGCCTCCACATTGCCTAATCCGGCCCTGGTCATAGTAGGGCCCTGTTATGATGGTCATGGTAGGGCCCTGATATGATGGTCACTGTAGGGCCCTGATATATTGCTCATAGTAGGGTCCTGATATGCTGGTCATGGTAGGGCCCTGATATATTGCTCATAGTAGGGCCCTGATATGTTGCTCATAGTAGGGCCCTGATATATTGCTCATCGTAGTACCCAGTGCCGGTGTCACGAAATAGAGTATCCCCCGTATTAATCGTATCCCCCCAAAAGAGGAAAAGTCAAAAAGCCACTTCCGCGTGAATTAATTTTTTGCAAATTAATTTTCATCTGCTTTGTTTTGACCAATGACACTAACGGGTATGTTTATTTTTTATTTTGATATTTTTTGCTTTGGTTTTAGAGCACTTAAAACTTTTGAAACACTTAAAAACACTTAGAGTCACTAAATAATTTCGAGTTGCCTTTCTCTGAACATTGCTTATGACACTTAAAACAATTAGAGTCACTTAAAATTTTGATTAGAGAATAAATATTTCAATTATACGCATTTTTCAAAAAATGGGATAGAATGGTTTATCCCCCCGGATAGTCTTGACCGGTTAATTCCATCCGGGGGGATAGACTAATTCATCCCCCCGGATAGCTTTCTGGGGGGATAATCCTTTTCCGGCAAGTGCGCCAGTTGCGCCATAGTTAATCTGGCACTGGTAGTACCCTGATATGATAGTCATAGTAGGGTCCTGATATGATGGTCACTGTAGGGCCCTGATATATTGCTCATAGTAGGGCCCTGATGTATTGCTCATAGTAGGGCCCTGATATGATGGTCACTGTAGGGCCCTGATATGATGGTCACTGTAGGGCCCTGATATGCTGGTCATTGTAGGGCTCTGATATGTTGGTCATCGTAAGACCCTGATAATAATGATTGTCATTGTAGGGCCCCTATACGTCATCGTTGAGTTCGCTCCGTTCGGCAACCTTCGTGACTTCCTGCGACAGCGCAGACCAATCGACTCTTCCGGTTACCAGCAGCCAATCACAACGAAGAAGACGACGAACGAAGCGGAAGTGAAAGAGATGAACTGGCTCTCACTCAAAGATCTCGTCTCGTTTGGTCGCCAGGTGGCCAGAGGAGCCGATTACCTCACCTCGAAAATGGTAATCTTACATTTCATAATCCTTTAGCTGCGTATTCTTCGCCTTCCCAGTCGACTTGCCTGATATGCTGTCATGCTGACATTATATCATATAGCCTAGGCTTAGAACAACTAGACACAGCAAATGAGGAGAATACTGTGTTTGAAGAAGTCGACGTTAAGAGCGTCCATTGGTGAGCAAATAAATAAAAATAGATCTATGTAGAAATAATCACTTGACCTTATAGTTCTTGCTACTGCCAAGGATCGGTTTATGCATAGAATTTTCCAGAGTTGGGTCGTCGTCTTGCAAGATCTATGCCAGGTTCTGTTTCCTTCCAAACGTCTTCAGATACACCTCTCAGGATAGTCCGAAAGACTTGAATCGTGGAATGAAGCTAAATGAAAGAACTGGACTACGACCTGCTTCGGACTACACTTTTTGACAACCCTTCTGACTTGACACAGCACTCGCTTGGCTTTCGAGTGGCGCTCTAGACATTTGGAGTATACGATTACAATTACAACATGGAGTAAATAGACAATGCAATAAATGGACAATGGAGTGACTGTTTTCTTCCTATTCTCTCTTTCTTCTCGTGCAGTGTATTCATCGAGATCTCGCAGCTCGCAATGTACTCGTCGCAGACAACTTCGTGCTGAAGATCGCCGACTTCGGTCTGACGAGGAATGTACACCACAACGACTACTACAAGAAGACAACAGACGTAAGTATATTATTAGCCTATAGCCATATATTCATCGTCATCATCATCATCGTCATCTTCATCTTCTTTTTCTGTGCTCCTGAGGGCTACCATTTTTGAAGAGTTCGTTCATCCGTTGATTTCTCAGTAAATTATAACAATTATTCTTGTACCCTTTCCTTCATAAAAGCAATTTTTCGAATGTTGACAAATTGTAGACCTAATATGCCTATGGGTTACCTTTTTTTATCCCGGTGGTGATTGAATAGGCCCACTCTACCTAAGATGCACCCGTGTCTATGATGTTAAGCGAAATGTTTCGTTTTAGGGTCGTCTACCAGTCAAGTGGATGGCACCAGAAGCACTTTTCGACCGCAAGTACACCACAAAGAGTGACGTGTAAGTCATTTGCTAAAATAATTATCTGCTGCTGCTATTGCTCAATATCTTTTCTCCGTCGAAGTTTCATTTTATGCATAGGGCATAGCCTATTAGCCTCTAATTATTTTTAATAAACTCTTATTTGATCCATGCATCCACTGCTGATGAAGTTTACAACAGCTGAGTGGTCTATATTGTCAAGCAAACGGGCGGATCATGGATGGCACTTTTGAGGGGAGGGGTTCTGATGTGGGCTGCATAGGCTACTTAAATCATTTAAGTAGCCTATGTCAGGGGCGGATCCAGGGGGGGGGCCAATCCGGCCATGCCCCCCCCCCCCCCCCATTTAGAAATGCCATGTATCGTGGCCCCTCCCCATTTGGTTTCAGTGGCTGCTGAAATGGTATGATTTTCCCGAAAATTTGGCCGGATGACTAAAAAAAAAAAGGTCATCAACTTTTTTGGCGGATGAAATGGTATGATTTTCCCAAAAATTTGGCCGGATGACTAAAAAAAATAAAAAAAGGTCATCAACTTTTTGGGCGGATGTGAATTTTTTTGCCCCAGACCCAAGGTGTCAAGAATTTTTTGGCCCCCCCCCCCCGTCCAAAATTTCTGTCTCCGCCCTTGGCCTATGTAACCCACACCAGAACCCCCTCAAGTTAAATGATACCCAGCATCCACGAAGACGCTGATGTACTACCAGTATAATAGGCGTATACATAAATATTTTAGGTGTGGCTCGTGTATACATAGCGCTTCACTGCACGCACGCTTAGGCCTACTGTAACAGTAAGTGTTGTCTGTAATTGCTTATGAAAGTTATATATATATATATATATTACATATAGGCATATAATAAATTATATACACTGTATATATATTATATATACACATTATAATGTACTAGTCAGTGCCAGATTAACTATGGCGCAACTGGCGCACTTGCGCCAGGCCTTCTTTCGGGGGTAAAATTTAAAAAGAAAACATTAAGAAATCCGATTATCCGATCGAATTTGTTTATATAAGTCACAGTCCGACTTATTTCAAATGTTTAATTTCTAAAACAAGCATTGCATATAAAATTTGGTGGCATTATAAAAACGGGCCTTATACAGTACTATACTACTATAATAATGACGTAGGGCCTACTAATTAATTTTGTACTGTAATGATGACGTATGACGTAATCAATTTATGCGCGGATCGACCCCATAACCAAATAAAATACTGAACTGTAACAAGTAAAATTTAAAAATCTCCTATGATCCTATCACAGCTTCATTTTGTGTTCATAAATTATTAAAGTATGTTTTTCTATATAATAAATTCCCCCCCCCCCCATTTTTTGATAATTTTATTGAATAGAGGGCCTACTAGCTTTAGTTTTGCTGCATTGTTTGCGCCAGGCCTCTAAAAAGTTAATCCGGTGTCGGTACTAGTATAAGAAAGATTTTGTCCAAATCTGTTGCTTCATGAAGGTGGTCTTACGGTGTGTTGCTGTGGGAGATATTTACCCTCGGAGGTAACCCCTATCCATCGGTGCCTATTGAAAGACTATTTGATCTGCTGAAGGAGGGATATCGCATGAAACGACCGCCACACGCCTCCGTTGAAATGTAAGACAATCACAGGAAGTAAGCTCATATAGCTTAATTATGCACGCACATGTCACACAATCACTGAATACACGATCATAATTATTATAGACTAGCCTACATGGTTAGATAGCCCTGTTGAAGTGTCTTTGTCACTCTGTAAATGCGCTATATAAGTGTTCAGATAGGCATACATTCATACATATATACACATAATTAATTATTAATTATGCTACATGCATACATGTATGACTATGCATGTATGTAGCCTATGTATGTATGTAATATGTATGTATGTATGTATGTATGTATGTATGTATGTATGTATGTATGTATGTATGTATGTATGTATGTATGTATGTATGTATGTAGGCCTATGTAACATGCGTACGTATGGGCTACATGTATAAATACATACGTAGGCCTGTAATGCCCTGTAGGCTATATTATGCTCTCTGTATAGTGATACTAAATTCTCTTCTTTTTAACACACATCCATGCCGTCTCTGATCATTCCTCATGAACAAAAGTTATTCTCTCAAAATCCCTTCACGTTTGTCACTCAGTATCATCGTCCATTCATTCATTCATTCATTCATTCATTCATTCATTCATTCAGTCAACTGTTGGCGAATGACTGAAAAATTCATAGCTTGCCGGTTAGCGCACAGAAGACCGACACGGAGACACTGCATGCATGGCTTCCCTGTCAACATGTAGCTCATGATTAGAGGACCCATACAATCGCACAGGGCCGAATATTGGCCCACACGGGTCATGTCAAATGCCCATGGAAAGGCTAGCACGATTGATTCGCTACTGCTATACTAATAATTTTTTGGCAGGTTATGGCTACAGGCCTACTTCGGCTGTAGGCTACTTATTAGGTGTACCTATAATGTCAAGTCCTGCTGTAGCATAATACGCTCACTGGTTCTCCTTTTCAGATACGACATAATGCTCGACTGCTGGGCGCAGAATCCATGTCTACGACCGTCCTTCTCGGAGCTGACAAACGCCTTGGATCGCATCCTCACTTTTACAATGAACGAGGTAAGAGCCCCCTCCCCCAGAAAACTATGGCCCTAATAACGCGGATTAAGGCATGCTCAACATACTCGGTCGAAAAAGGGCTCCAACTTTGGGAATCACCACACACGCAAAGAAACAAATTTCAATAACTCATGATTATTATTTGCTAAATCCAATTGTAAAAATTATTTTTAAAACTCGGAACAAATAATTCAAAAGCACTCAAATTTAGTATGGCCCTGCACAACTTTCACACATGTGTGGGCTCCTATATTAGGTTCAATCATCAAGCAGGTTCATCTCAAAATCACCCAGCAATTCTAGTAGGCCCTAATACATATATTTTTTGCTTAGGTCTGCTAAAACACTTGCAACCTTGCTGATCGGAACTCAAGTGCAATGTGACGCATTATAAAATGAATAAAATTTATTATGTAGCCTAGCCTAGCATTGTAGCCTACACCGTACAGCAGAGAACATCATACCGTCTGCGAGTCTTTTATCCGTGGACCGTTATAATATTTTGTATGCAGCAAGATGTCCTCACAAATATTAATAACAAGCTCATGTCATAATCAGTTGTTCAGAAGTAGGCCCTATAGGTTGTTATGAGCGCCTCGTTCGCTGCCGAGTTACAATCGACTTCTGCAATGACTTAATTCTCACCCGTCATACTTATGAATTGTAATCATTCTGCGTTGTGTCAGTTTGAAAATAAACGAAGATTATTTTAAAGCTATCATCCTAACCGCAAGTCTGCAACATGTTTATGAATAATGTAATGACGTAACAATTGTGTGTGTGTGTGTGTGTGTGTGCGCGACTGTGCGTGTAGAAATAGCTAATGACGTAACAATAGTGCTGTACGCCAAGATGTGTGTGTGTGTGTGTGTATATAATGTGTAGAATTAGCTAATGACGTAACAATAGTGCTGTAAACTGTAAACCAAGATGTCGTCATAATGGAACAGAGCTACTACTGTTGTAGCAGCAATTCGCACATAAGCGGTTATTGTGACGCAGAAAAATTGCACAACAAAGAGAAGACGTCACAATACGAGTCCATAGAATAAATAATTAAATAATTTATATCCTTGCATCACATTATCCAGTTTTGTCCGTAGACAAATTAGTGACGTAATAATAATGCTTTTAGAACACGAGATGTCTTCACTATACAATATTCATAGCTCAAAGATAGTGTGAATCTCGTCTAAACCGACAAAATCAGTTCTCAGCTATGTTTTGTGTGTGTGTGCGCGCTATTTTCAGGACTACCTAGACTTGGAAAGTGCTACAGTCGAAAGTCCAACCAGTTCTGGACCACCTGACAGCCAGTACTCTTCAATGTCAACCAGCAGTACTGGCAGCTGTCACAGCATACTGGAATCGAACTTGTAGATTGTTGCAGTAGTCCGAGCATCCGGGTTGTGCCGGAGTTCCATCAGACAGCCTGCTCAGTGCTGCTGGTCGTGTGTGTGTGGTGATGCTACAATGTAGATCATGCTTCTTCATTAGGGGGCTGTCCATATATTACTTGCGAAAGGAGGGAAGGAGTGGGGGGGGGGGGTCTCAACAAAATCAACATACACAAAATAAATTTCTAATTTAATATGACTTCCACATTATCCTGTTTATAACTCTGCATTGACCCTTCTTATGGCATTAATTTTGACTACATAACCATTAAATTCTGTTAAGATTTAAACAGTAAATCATAAAAATTTAAAAAAATAGCTATAGCAAAAGATCTTTCGCAAAAAAACAGAAGCCAACTGTAAAATGAATGTTTTACAGGTGACTTTTGCTAAATAACTTTTCTAAAGGGGTTGTGTTAGAGAGCTTATTTGTACATATGCATTGGGTGGGGAACGTCCTGCAAAATGCACAAGTTGCACAGGGCAGGGGCCTTTTTCCATCGTAATATATGGATGGGCCCTTATAGAACCTATCAGGATTTACTTTTTTGAATTAAGAAATAATTGAAGTTAGGTCTAGTCAGTGTGCAAAATGACAGTTCTATGCAAAAACTGTTGAAAACATTAACTGTTCAGCGTAATCTAAGACTAGGTTAGAGTAACTTCCTTATCATGAAGTTTCGTTAAATGGTAAATTGTTAGAGAATAAATTTAGCCAGTCTTTGATAATAAACAGTCTGTTAGACCGCTTTTAATACATAACAGCCAACTCTCT
>OX243812.1:36284567-36365363 GCA_945859605.1 Lumbricus rubellus
TTGCGAGGAGCTTACGGGTTTTTACACCACGCCAGAGGCCCGGCAGGTACTAATACAAATAAACTACAAACACAAAACAAAAACAACAAAACAACACTGAGCCACACAACCGTCACTCCTCACAATCCCCTCTGGCCAATCCTCTCAGACACATACAATGTAGCGGTATCTAAAACAACACAGAAACCCACGACGATAATTAATACATGTCACTTGTTTGACACATAAATTATGTGGTATAATTATTATAAGAAAGAAATGAAGTGCAAGCTTATCCTGGAAGGGCGTGCTTGGCTAATCGATCCAACCGATGTAGCATGCTGGCTGTGTAAGGCGCCAACGGCCACTCATAACTTCATAAGCGCTTGTATACAGGAACGACCGAATGAGTTAAAGTGATATAGAATGGATTAAAGGTCGATTGCTGATATTGTAAAAAAAAGATAGGTTGTGTGGGTGCCGAACTGCTGATTGAGAGAGCAAATGTCGAAATGGAATTTGGAACTTCCCGAAAGAACAAGTTTACGCAGATGCCATTTGCAGGCTTTGCAGCAATCATGATTTCCTTTCCCCCATAATTCAGGGATGTCCTTCGCGAGAAAACTGAAAGACGTAATTTTTCACAATTTCTCTTTAAAATTAAAATTATATAATCTATGACAATTAAGGATGTTAGATTATCAGCTCTATTGGATCATATCATGATCCACGCAATAATCATATTGTATCCCAATGATCATGTTGCAACGATCCCGATGATCAGTGTGATGAGATCGATATAAAAGGATCAGTGTACTGCATGGGACCATTACACCGGTCCTTTCACTCGGATTTCATTACACTAGACCAGTGTTCATGGTATCAACTAGTTAGGTGCGCAGACAAGTCACTAAAGAATCTAAAGACTTTCGGCAAACATCTTTGCGCTGCTCCTCAGAAGCATTGACATAATTTATACCCCACGCCAGGAGTGTCAAAACATATTTTCTAACAGCATCCATGCAGTATGATCCATTCACACACCCGCGGACTGAAATTCCGATCCCCGGGTCGATGCGTACATTAAAACTATTTTAAAGCTGTATCACACAAAAAATGAAAAGCAATAGAAGTCTACTTGATAGTTACCAGAGCTGTTTTGCTAAGCGAAAAATGTTCTGCTCTTAATACCATTAAACATCGTTATTTATAGGTTAGCGCAGGTAGACTCGTCTCTGATTTGTTTTTCAGTTTGAATGGCGCTACATAAAAGTTCAATTAGAACTATAATTATTATAATATTATTATTGAGTAACTAAGTGGTTGAGTTGAAGTTGAACATTGATACTTACGTTTAACTTTGAAGAACTCTGTTCCATTGAGCAGATTTTCGAATTTGCTTCTTACGTTTCGCTGTATCGCCATAGTAGTTTCTTGTTGCATTTCTTCCATCAAGAAGACGAAGAGAACCTCTACTGCAACAGACCCAATAGGCCAACTACACAAAGATACCAGCCATCTGTAAAAAAAGACAATCGTCACAATTACTCATACAATTATGATCAGATCATCATAGATGGAGTACATTCAGCAGGATGATAAGATGTGGTTAATTCTCTATCCCGATTTTAGATCAAGCGAACCCAACCGACTGGACCATCATCATTCACCATCATCATCATCATCATCATCATCATCATCATCATCATCATCATCATCATCATCATCATCATCATCATCATCATCGTCATCGTCATCGTCGTCGTCGTCGTCGTCGTCGTCGTCGTCGTCGTCGTCGTCATCGTCATCGTCATCATCATCATCATCATCATCATCATTCATCATCGTCATCGACATGATCGTCATCGTCGTCGTCGTCGTCGTCGTCGTCGTCATGTCTATGTTCAGTATAGGCCTATACATCACTTTCTTAATAACGATTAGGCTAATGCTGAGTAAAAAATGAAATTTCTTACTTGGATCTTGCGCATCTGTGTGTCGCGTAGGCCCTACATTCTGTTTTCTGTACTTTTTCTTACTGATTGCTTTTGCCTCAAACGTTGACCGTATCGACGTTATCGTTCGTTACACGAATAATTGTAATTGTTATGCGTTCTGTAAGTTCGAAATCAAACGAATATTAGTCTTATAACTCTTGTTATTCGAAAATTTTCGAAGATCTTTCACAAAATGAACGTTGCACCCGTCAGAAAGTCGATAGAAAGATGACGTAAGACAAACGACCCAATGATGACGTCATCGTTTAATTAAAGAAAGCGTTACCATGAGAACGCCAATGACGTATTCGTAATGAGAAGATTGGTGATCAGCATTTAATTGCAGTCTTACCCGTTTCACTTTGACGAATGACTGACTGACTGACTGACTGACTGACTGACTGACTGACTGACTGACTGACTGACTGACTGATTGACTTCAGTCAGACTGACTGACTGGCTGATTTACTGACTGACTGACTGACTGACTGACTTCATTCAGTCAGTCTGACTGACTGGCTGATTTACTGACTGACTGACTGACTGAATGAATGAATGAATGAATGAATGAATGAATGAATGAATGAATGAATAAGCTAATCGATTCTAATGCTACTGCTTAGTCATAGATGTCTCAGTCTCAGTCCACCAAAGTAGCATAGGGGTCTTTCGTAGGCTCTGTATAGGCCTACATGTATATAATACAGTATAATTGTCTAGCAACACACAGTCGAAGTTCGACTGAGATTACACTAAAAATTTGTCATGAAAATACTCTATTTTTAGCACCAATAAAAAAATTTCATTTTTCTGTCCGTCCTTCCTGACCTCTGCCCACTGCAAGTTTGGAGGATCAAATCTTTGCATATTATACCTGCGAGGACAGACAAGGTTTTGAGATCAATCGTATCTGCTGTCTACGACTCTACGGTATATACATGTACCTGCATAACTAAACAAGCTTGCCTAAAAGTCTAAAATAGGTTCAAGGAAAAGTCCTGCCTTTATAATCTACAAATATTTGCATACGAACCTTGATTGAATCATTATTCATGGGTCCCGTGGCGTGATATGATGGTCATTGTAGGTTATACGGCCCTGATATGATGGTCAATGTAGGCTATACGGCCCTGGTATGATGGTCAATGTAGGCCCCTGATATGTTGGTCATTGTAGAGCCCCTTATATGATAGTCATAGTCAGGGCCGTATTAAGGCATGTTCAACATGTTCGGCCGAACAGGGGCCCCCACACTTTAGGGGGCCCCCACAAAATGTTTAAAAAAATTTATTTAGCAAATTTCGACGAAACGACTATTTTCCCAAAAATTTCGCGAGATGACTAAAAAAAAAAGGTCATCAACTTTTTGGCGGATGAAATGGTAAAATTTTCCCGAAAATTTCGCCAAATGACCAAAAAAACTTTTCCCCCGAAAAGGGCCCCCACAAAATTCTTCCGAACAGGGCCTCCACATTGCCTAATCCGGCCCTGGTCATAGTAGGGCCCTGTTATGATGGTCATGGTAGGGCCCTGATATGATGGTCACTGTAGGGCCCTGATATATTGCTCATAGTAGGGTCCTGATATGCTGGTCATGGTAGGGCCCTGATATATTGCTCATAGTAGGGCCCTGATATGTTGCTCATAGTAGGGCCCTGATATATTGCTCATCGTAGTACCCAGTGCCGGTGTCACGAAATAGAGTATCCCCCGTATTAATCGTATCCCCCCAAAAGAGGAAAAGTCAAAAAGCCACTTCCGCGTGAATTAATTTTTTGCAAATTAATTTTCATCTGCTTTGTTTTGACCAATGACACTAACGGGTATGTTTATTTTTTATTTTGATATTTTTTGCTTTGGTTTTAGAGCACTTAAAACTTTTGAAACACTTAAAAACACTTAGAGTCACTAAATAATTTCGAGTTGCCTTTCTCTGAACATTGCTTATGACACTTAAAACAATTAGAGTCACTTAAAATTTTGATTAGAGAATAAATATTTCAATTATACGCATTTTTCAAAAAATGGGATAGAATGGTTTATCCCCCCGGATAGTCTTGACCGGTTAATTCCATCCGGGGGGATAGACTAATTCATCCCCCCGGATAGCTTTCTGGGGGGATAATCCTTTTCCGGCAAGTGCGCCAGTTGCGCCATAGTTAATCTGGCACTGGTAGTACCCTGATATGATAGTCATAGTAGGGTCCTGATATGATGGTCACTGTAGGGCCCTGATATATTGCTCATAGTAGGGCCCTGATGTATTGCTCATAGTAGGGCCCTGATATGATGGTCACTGTAGGGCCCTGATATGATGGTCACTGTAGGGCCCTGATATGCTGGTCATTGTAGGGCTCTGATATGTTGGTCATCGTAAGACCCTGATAATAATGATTGTCATTGTAGGGCCCCTATACGTCATCGTTGAGTTCGCTCCGTTCGGCAACCTTCGTGACTTCCTGCGACAGCGCAGACCAATCGACTCTTCCGGTTACCAGCAGCCAATCACAACGAAGAAGACGACGAACGAAGCGGAAGTGAAAGAGATGAACTGGCTCTCACTCAAAGATCTCGTCTCGTTTGGTCGCCAGGTGGCCAGAGGAGCCGATTACCTCACCTCGAAAATGGTAATCTTACATTTCATAATCCTTTAGCTGCGTATTCTTCGCCTTCCCAGTCGACTTGCCTGATATGCTGTCATGCTGACATTATATCATATAGCCTAGGCTTAGAACAACTAGACACAGCAAATGAGGAGAATACTGTGTTTGAAGAAGTCGACGTTAAGAGCGTCCATTGGTGAGCAAATAAATAAAAATAGATCTATGTAGAAATAATCACTTGACCTTATAGTTCTTGCTACTGCCAAGGATCGGTTTATGCATAGAATTTTCCAGAGTTGGGTCGTCGTCTTGCAAGATCTATGCCAGGTTCTGTTTCCTTCCAAACGTCTTCAGATACACCTCTCAGGATAGTCCGAAAGACTTGAATCGTGGAATGAAGCTAAATGAAAGAACTGGACTACGACCTGCTTCGGACTACACTTTTTGACAACCCTTCTGACTTGACACAGCACTCGCTTGGCTTTCGAGTGGCGCTCTAGACATTTGGAGTATACGATTACAATTACAACATGGAGTAAATAGACAATGCAATAAATGGACAATGGAGTGACTGTTTTCTTCCTATTCTCTCTTTCTTCTCGTGCAGTGTATTCATCGAGATCTCGCAGCTCGCAATGTACTCGTCGCAGACAACTTCGTGCTGAAGATCGCCGACTTCGGTCTGACGAGGAATGTACACCACAACGACTACTACAAGAAGACAACAGACGTAAGTATATTATTAGCCTATAGCCATATATTCATCGTCATCATCATCATCGTCATCTTCATCTTCTTTTTCTGTGCTCCTGAGGGCTACCATTTTTGAAGAGTTCGTTCATCCGTTGATTTCTCAGTAAATTATAACAATTATTCTTGTACCCTTTCCTTCATAAAAGCAATTTTTCGAATGTTGACAAATTGTAGACCTAATATGCCTATGGGTTACCTTTTTTTATCCCGGTGGTGATTGAATAGGCCCACTCTACCTAAGATGCACCCGTGTCTATGATGTTAAGCGAAATGTTTCGTTTTAGGGTCGTCTACCAGTCAAGTGGATGGCACCAGAAGCACTTTTCGACCGCAAGTACACCACAAAGAGTGACGTGTAAGTCATTTGCTAAAATAATTATCTGCTGCTGCTATTGCTCAATATCTTTTCTCCGTCGAAGTTTCATTTTATGCATAGGGCATAGCCTATTAGCCTCTAATTATTTTTAATAAACTCTTATTTGATCCATGCATCCACTGCTGATGAAGTTTACAACAGCTGAGTGGTCTATATTGTCAAGCAAACGGGCGGATCATGGATGGCACTTTTGAGGGGAGGGGTTCTGATGTGGGCTGCATAGGCTACTTAAATCATTTAAGTAGCCTATGTCAGGGGCGGATCCAGGGGGGGGGCCAATCCGGCCATGCCCCCCCCCCCCCCCATTTAGAAATGCCATGTATCGTGGCCCCTCCCCATTTGGTTTCAGTGGCTGCTGAAATGGTATGATTTTCCCGAAAATTTGGCCGGATGACTAAAAAAAAAAAGGTCATCAACTTTTTTGGCGGATGAAATGGTATGATTTTCCCAAAAATTTGGCCGGATGACTAAAAAAAATAAAAAAAGGTCATCAACTTTTTGGGCGGATGTGAATTTTTTTGCCCCAGACCCAAGGTGTCAAGAATTTTTTGGCCCCCCCCCCCCGTCCAAAATTTCTGTCTCCGCCCTTGGCCTATGTAACCCACACCAGAACCCCCTCAAGTTAAATGATACCCAGCATCCACGAAGACGCTGATGTACTACCAGTATAATAGGCGTATACATAAATATTTTAGGTGTGGCTCGTGTATACATAGCGCTTCACTGCACGCACGCTTAGGCCTACTGTAACAGTAAGTGTTGTCTGTAATTGCTTATGAAAGTTATATATATATATATATATTACATATAGGCATATAATAAATTATATACACTGTATATATATTATATATACACATTATAATGTACTAGTCAGTGCCAGATTAACTATGGCGCAACTGGCGCACTTGCGCCAGGCCTTCTTTCGGGGGTAAAATTTAAAAAGAAAACATTAAGAAATCCGATTATCCGATCGAATTTGTTTATATAAGTCACAGTCCGACTTATTTCAAATGTTTAATTTCTAAAACAAGCATTGCATATAAAATTTGGTGGCATTATAAAAACGGGCCTTATACAGTACTATACTACTATAATAATGACGTAGGGCCTACTAATTAATTTTGTACTGTAATGATGACGTATGACGTAATCAATTTATGCGCGGATCGACCCCATAACCAAATAAAATACTGAACTGTAACAAGTAAAATTTAAAAATCTCCTATGATCCTATCACAGCTTCATTTTGTGTTCATAAATTATTAAAGTATGTTTTTCTATATAATAAATTCCCCCCCCCCCCATTTTTTGATAATTTTATTGAATAGAGGGCCTACTAGCTTTAGTTTTGCTGCATTGTTTGCGCCAGGCCTCTAAAAAGTTAATCCGGTGTCGGTACTAGTATAAGAAAGATTTTGTCCAAATCTGTTGCTTCATGAAGGTGGTCTTACGGTGTGTTGCTGTGGGAGATATTTACCCTCGGAGGTAACCCCTATCCATCGGTGCCTATTGAAAGACTATTTGATCTGCTGAAGGAGGGATATCGCATGAAACGACCGCCACACGCCTCCGTTGAAATGTAAGACAATCACAGGAAGTAAGCTCATATAGCTTAATTATGCACGCACATGTCACACAATCACTGAATACACGATCATAATTATTATAGACTAGCCTACATGGTTAGATAGCCCTGTTGAAGTGTCTTTGTCACTCTGTAAATGCGCTATATAAGTGTTCAGATAGGCATACATTCATACATATATACACATAATTAATTATTAATTATGCTACATGCATACATGTATGACTATGCATGTATGTAGCCTATGTATGTATGTAATATGTATGTATGTATGTATGTATGTATGTATGTATGTATGTATGTATGTATGTATGTATGTATGTATGTATGTATGTATGTATGTAGGCCTATGTAACATGCGTACGTATGGGCTACATGTATAAATACATACGTAGGCCTGTAATGCCCTGTAGGCTATATTATGCTCTCTGTATAGTGATACTAAATTCTCTTCTTTTTAACACACATCCATGCCGTCTCTGATCATTCCTCATGAACAAAAGTTATTCTCTCAAAATCCCTTCACGTTTGTCACTCAGTATCATCGTCCATTCATTCATTCATTCATTCATTCATTCATTCATTCATTCAGTCAACTGTTGGCGAATGACTGAAAAATTCATAGCTTGCCGGTTAGCGCACAGAAGACCGACACGGAGACACTGCATGCATGGCTTCCCTGTCAACATGTAGCTCATGATTAGAGGACCCATACAATCGCACAGGGCCGAATATTGGCCCACACGGGTCATGTCAAATGCCCATGGAAAGGCTAGCACGATTGATTCGCTACTGCTATACTAATAATTTTTTGGCAGGTTATGGCTACAGGCCTACTTCGGCTGTAGGCTACTTATTAGGTGTACCTATAATGTCAAGTCCTGCTGTAGCATAATACGCTCACTGGTTCTCCTTTTCAGATACGACATAATGCTCGACTGCTGGGCGCAGAATCCATGTCTACGACCGTCCTTCTCGGAGCTGACAAACGCCTTGGATCGCATCCTCACTTTTACAATGAACGAGGTAAGAGCCCCCTCCCCCAGAAAACTATGGCCCTAATAACGCGGATTAAGGCATGCTCAACATACTCGGTCGAAAAAGGGCTCCAACTTTGGGAATCACCACACACGCAAAGAAACAAATTTCAATAACTCATGATTATTATTTGCTAAATCCAATTGTAAAAATTATTTTTAAAACTCGGAACAAATAATTCAAAAGCACTCAAATTTAGTATGGCCCTGCACAACTTTCACACATGTGTGGGCTCCTATATTAGGTTCAATCATCAAGCAGGTTCATCTCAAAATCACCCAGCAATTCTAGTAGGCCCTAATACATATATTTTTTGCTTAGGTCTGCTAAAACACTTGCAACCTTGCTGATCGGAACTCAAGTGCAATGTGACGCATTATAAAATGAATAAAATTTATTATGTAGCCTAGCCTAGCATTGTAGCCTACACCGTACAGCAGAGAACATCATACCGTCTGCGAGTCTTTTATCCGTGGACCGTTATAATATTTTGTATGCAGCAAGATGTCCTCACAAATATTAATAACAAGCTCATGTCATAATCAGTTGTTCAGAAGTAGGCCCTATAGGTTGTTATGAGCGCCTCGTTCGCTGCCGAGTTACAATCGACTTCTGCAATGACTTAATTCTCACCCGTCATACTTATGAATTGTAATCATTCTGCGTTGTGTCAGTTTGAAAATAAACGAAGATTATTTTAAAGCTATCATCCTAACCGCAAGTCTGCAACATGTTTATGAATAATGTAATGACGTAACAATTGTGTGTGTGTGTGTGTGTGTGTGCGCGACTGTGCGTGTAGAAATAGCTAATGACGTAACAATAGTGCTGTACGCCAAGATGTGTGTGTGTGTGTGTGTATATAATGTGTAGAATTAGCTAATGACGTAACAATAGTGCTGTAAACTGTAAACCAAGATGTCGTCATAATGGAACAGAGCTACTACTGTTGTAGCAGCAATTCGCACATAAGCGGTTATTGTGACGCAGAAAAATTGCACAACAAAGAGAAGACGTCACAATACGAGTCCATAGAATAAATAATTAAATAATTTATATCCTTGCATCACATTATCCAGTTTTGTCCGTAGACAAATTAGTGACGTAATAATAATGCTTTTAGAACACGAGATGTCTTCACTATACAATATTCATAGCTCAAAGATAGTGTGAATCTCGTCTAAACCGACAAAATCAGTTCTCAGCTATGTTTTGTGTGTGTGTGCGCGCTATTTTCAGGACTACCTAGACTTGGAAAGTGCTACAGTCGAAAGTCCAACCAGTTCTGGACCACCTGACAGCCAGTACTCTTCAATGTCAACCAGCAGTACTGGCAGCTGTCACAGCATACTGGAATCGAACTTGTAGATTGTTGCAGTAGTCCGAGCATCCGGGTTGTGCCGGAGTTCCATCAGACAGCCTGCTCAGTGCTGCTGGTCGTGTGTGTGTGGTGATGCTACAATGTAGATCATGCTTCTTCATTAGGGGGCTGTCCATATATTACTTGCGAAAGGAGGGAAGGAGTGGGGGGGGGGGGTCTCAACAAAATCAACATACACAAAATAAATTTCTAATTTAATATGACTTCCACATTATCCTGTTTATAACTCTGCATTGACCCTTCTTATGGCATTAATTTTGACTACATAACCATTAAATTCTGTTAAGATTTAAACAGTAAATCATAAAAATTTAAAAAAATAGCTATAGCAAAAGATCTTTCGCAAAAAAACAGAAGCCAACTGTAAAATGAATGTTTTACAGGTGACTTTTGCTAAATAACTTTTCTAAAGGGGTTGTGTTAGAGAGCTTATTTGTACATATGCATTGGGTGGGGAACGTCCTGCAAAATGCACAAGTTGCACAGGGCAGGGGCCTTTTTCCATCGTAATATATGGATGGGCCCTTATAGAACCTATCAGGATTTACTTTTTTGAATTAAGAAATAATTGAAGTTAGGTCTAGTCAGTGTGCAAAATGACAGTTCTATGCAAAAACTGTTGAAAACATTAACTGTTCAGCGTAATCTAAGACTAGGTTAGAGTAACTTCCTTATCATGAAGTTTCGTTAAATGGTAAATTGTTAGAGAATAAATTTAGCCAGTCTTTGATAATAAACAGTCTGTTAGACCGCTTTTAATACATAACAGCCAACTCTCTTGAGGCACATAAGACTGAAGTAACAGCTTATTAATAGAAATTGGAGTCCGTATCACACATCTGTCAGAATCAAAATATGTAGGATTTTGACGTGCATCATGATCTCAAACTGTGGCTGGGTTTAAAGCTGTTGACTGGACCATGGTTAAGAGGTAAGTTTATGCGCATCTGACAAGTGCACATGCGTGACACTGCATAAAGCGGTTACAT
Organism: Lumbricus rubellus; assembly: GCA_945859605.1. Classification (NCBI taxonomy): domain Eukaryota; kingdom Metazoa; phylum Annelida; class Clitellata; order Crassiclitellata; family Lumbricidae; genus Lumbricus; species Lumbricus rubellus. Next base: position 36,295,269 of record OX243812.1, read on the forward strand.
ACATTTTTACAAATTAGCCTATGATAAAAAATCAGATTTTGAAATCACCCATGCGCATCTAAATAAAATTGAAAATGCATGTTGACAAAACCATTTAACACAAATTTGAGGTCAGACTATTCATAACACAAAGGAAGTTTCTCCCCTAAATGAATTCTCAACACTTGGCAATATTTTTGCAAAAGGAACCACGTGGAGTTAGAGGAAATGACTGCATGTTATTGAAGCAGCTAATTGAGAGCAACAACGAAACCTAATGGGAGCAGTTCCAGTCAGAAATAGTCAACAGACCAATGGCAGCAGATAAAGTACAGACAGAGAAATATATAATTAACAATGAGCTTCTAAAAAAATAATCATGTTTCTATTTTGAGCCAATTCACCAAGGTAATGCAGGGAGGTGTTTGATGCCTCAACACATATACAAGAAATCACACAAACTGATTGCGTTTGTGTTTGTAGAGGTGCCCTTGTAACGGCATGTGCTGTGCTACAATCATGTTTCTATTTTGAGCCAATTCACCAAGGTAATGCAGGGAGGTGTTTGATGCCTCAACACATATACAAGAAATTATATATGAACACACAGAAGCATGACAAAGGACGTTAACAGACACACACACACACACAATCACACTTACATACATAAATAAGAGAGATGAGCACTCATACACAGCACAAGGGGAAACACTACAATAAACTAGATCCAGTCAGAATTAAGTTTAGAGCAACAGTCAGCCACAGACTTGCATTAATTCCAGAGCAGTGGAAGCAAAATGGCATCAATAGGTGAGAAGCCACGGACAGCGGCAAATCCACTCTATGGTCTATAGCCTGCCAAAAAATTGTACTGCATAACTGTGTCACAGAAGAACATGTAAATCATGTTCTTGACGATAATGCCATCGACAACAACAATGTCCGCTCTGAAGCAGACCCTACTGATTGCGTTTGTGTTTGTAGAGGTGCCCTTGTAACGGCATGTGCTGTGCTACAGCGCCATAGAAATTGTCGTCATTATTATTATTACCCACACAAGAATAGAATAACCACATTAGATGCAGAGAAGGCATCAAGAGACAAACTCAAATTATTCAATGCATTACAGTATTCTTCAGTGTGTTCAAGTATTAGCATTTTTAATGGCACATTGTAGAAGTGGAAAAGATTGTTTTAAGCTGCTGGACATTATAATTCAACGAAAGACACATTAAATGCTACAGAAAACACGTACATTTTTAGTACATATAACAGCAGAAGTGCTCAGCTAATAGTTAGTGTGTCAGGTATAATGTTCACGGTTAACGGTACAAGTTCCAGACTAAAATTGTAGCAGATTCAAGGTTCAGGATTTCCACCATATTTCCTAGTGGCGCCTTCAGAATTTCCGTACCTGCAACTGTAACAAATAAGCATCATCACATAAAGTATTGTTGATTGTCAAGTTTTCTATAGCTCTTTACCTGCACAACATTTAGTGCAGGGGTGTCAAAGAGCTGGCCCGCGAACCATTTCTGGCCCTCCGACGATTGTTTTATGGCCCGTGTAGCCTTCCCTAAAGATTCCAGAATTAGAGGATAAAAGTTCAATTTTTTTAAATTTTACAGTCAGCATCAAATACATGAATGTCTTTTCTTACTGACATGTATCACTTTTGGTTAGACTCACAGCTCTGTGTAGAATGTATATCTGTGGTTTCCGGTTGGTCGTCTGTTAACAAAATTATGAAAGTTACGAACTTACGACACACTTATATTATTTAAAATGTTCTGGGAATCGGCTGACCAAGCCCGGAGCTCCTTCTCAGATCACTACCCAATTTTGCTCAGGAGCTTCGACACCCTGGCCCGCCCCTAGTTCCAAGATGTTCACACTGGCCCGCCACTTGTTGGAAGATGTTCACACTAGCCCGCCACTAAAAAGGTTTGACACCCCTGATTTAGTGCATAGCTTTGGCAAGCTAGAAATTAGACAATGAAACAAACACGCTGTCATAAGGTGCCTATAGCCATGTGATAAATAGATTAAGGTGATTGCAAAATTTTTAATTTAGAGGTATTTTCGGTGCCTTGAAGTCGGAAGGTTGTGGGTTCAAATCCAACCACATCAAGCTGCCACATAATGACCTTGAGCAAGTCCTTTACTCACAATTGCTCATGTGCTTCAGTGCGAGATTCAGTGTCCATGCTATAGTTGGGAGTGCCCCTGAGTGATATATGGAAAGGGTGCTATGAAAAGTGCTTATACATAAACATTTAATCAATATAAATAAAGCAAAGATTCTGTATGTGTCTGTCTGTTTCACCGGGATGCATTTCCACAGTTTTTCAGCTTTTCACTCCAAACCTTCACTACTGTGCCGATACTAAAAAAATTCTAATTGAAAACTTTTCCTGCACAAATCTAAACTTTTGAGATTTTTGAATATATTAATATTCAGGATAGGATATTTGCAAAATAGTCGATAGCAGTAAACAGGATTCATATGCAAAAGAATTGTTCTTGACTTGGAAAATTGGGCATTTATTTCCTATTTTTGCCACTTTCAGGTTACAGGTATACCCCACTGCAAGAATAAACATTATGAACTCAATTGTCTGTCATCAGATTACCAAAGATACGATTCTCATAGCCATTTCCATGCCCGCTGCCAAAATCTTGCAGCTTCTGACCTGTTACGAATTGTTGGAAACAATGCACTTCAATTTGTTCCACATAATTCAACAGGGTTGCTACTCTAAGTCTGCCCTTACAGTGTACAGCCAATGCTCAAGCATGAACACCAAGATTACAGACTATATACATGAACTCTGGTTTACCAAAAGTGGTATAAAAACATGAAAATTGGCTCAAATTCGCCTTAGTTCTCATCATCTGACAGACGTTTTAAATTCAATTAAATAAACAATATAGATTTACATCTGTGAGTCCAGTAGCACCATGACCACAGTAAACAATATGATCACCCCAGACAAAGATAGAATACTCTTTAAATGTGTGCCTTCGTAAGAATAATGGTGAATATCACGAAAAACGTAGAGCTACGAAATAGTTAAAACGAATTACATTATAATATCAGTTGCTACAAAAACCTGCCAGCGGGCGAAACTCCGCCACTGGGTGCACTCTGACAGTGTCAGTCCCAAGCCTGGATAAAGGAGGAGGGCGACACTAATAAATAGCAAGCTATAGCCTTCAGTGGGCGATATTACATAGCTCTTGATTAACAGTTCATTTCGGTTTCTGTTCTTTCAAAAGTGTTGCAACAACAGTCATCACACTTTGAACAGTCATTATAATACTGGCATTAACAATCAATTTAAAAATTAGCCAACTATCAACGGAAGACCATCTACGTCGTTCATTTTACACGATTATAAACCAAACCAACCACTCACCATCTTCTTTCCTTCTCAAAGAAAGTTTGCCGCTTTCAGCGTTGCCACTCTGAAAAATAAAATAAAAAACCAAGTTGGTCGATAAAAAAACCCAAGAAAACCCAAGTTGCCCAAATCTTCACAATTCCCGTCAAAAAATTCTGATGACCTTTTTCTTCTTTTTTTTAGTCATCCTGAAAAAAATTTCGGAAAATATTAGGCCTACCATTTTCCCGTCCAAAAAATCTGATGACTTTTTTTTAGTCATTTGCCCCAAATCTTCAGAAAATGTCCTAAAATTTTCGGTTCCCAAGCAAACAAACCAAGTTTCCCAAGAAAGAACCCTATTTCCCAAGTTTGGAGGAAAAACCCAAGATTTTTTGGGCAAAAAAACAAGAAAAACCCAAGTTCTTCGCAATAAACCCCATTTCCCAAGTTCGGATAAAAAACACAAGATCTTGTTTAAAAAAAACCAAGGAGTGGCAACGCTGGCCGCTTTATTGCATTGCTATTTGCTAGCGGATGCGCCCCTGCCATGAACTATGTATTGGACATAGATCTCACGCTTATTGACGAACTGCAGTAGCAGAGTCCGTTCTTCATTCATTCATTCATTCATTCAATCAATCAAATAGCACCTCATTAAGGAAACTGTTCAAAGGTGCTCTGACTGACAAAAGAACAGCTTTCACATGCTCATAAAATGTCGTTTAGAATGCGAGGGGTCAACGTATACATATATAGGGTACAGGCGCATCTCAAGAGGGATGACATTTCATTTCCATATCGTCGGTCCGTTAATTAAGAATTTCTTTGCATGATGAAGGTACGAGCAAATGGCATTGAGAGCACTCCACTTCTGACAAGTCCAAGGTGAGAATTGCCAGAGGGTTGGGGTTGGGGGTTGTTACAACCATAGAGATGTACGCTATATATATATAAAATATATAGGCTAGAGAGAATATGGCCTATCTCCGCTGCATAAAAAAGTGAAGTCATCAACGACCTTAATATACATTTAACGGTAATCACGCCAGTGACGTCACAAGCCATGTTAGTTTTAAAATTTACTTTTCCAGCTGTTGGAAGGTGTAAGACTGTGATTGGTCCGCACGATTACTGTCGATTAGACGTGATTTGATTGGCCGGCACGATTACACAGAGCGACATCAATTTTGCGGCGTGATATTCCCTCTAGCCTTATATTTTAATACATCTCTATGGTTACAACCCCAGTCTTTCTTAGAGTCTCATAGTAAAGTCCGTTCTTCACACCCCAATTCCAACCCCTAAACCTAGTTTTCCACAATTCTCACACTGAACCAGTCCGAGTAACGGCACAGGCTGGCAAAAAATCTTGGCAAGTAAAGTCTGAATCCCTGAATCCAAGGAATCTTGAAGCACTTGAAGTGAATATAAAGTTCCAAAACATTTCCCATTTATTCACAGATGTCGCTCCGCTTCAAAGGTGGATTTTAATATTAAAGTTTTTTTAAATATTCGCAGACTTTTTTCAATTCCACATTATTATTCATTAATTTATTTTCATAAATGTTATTTAGAATGCGTCTAGCATGTAAACAAGATGTGACATTTTTAGGATCCCGATTATCGCCCTAAAATTATAGCGCACAATAATTATGTAGCTTACATATGGAGCAATTCAATATGTGATCTGGGTTTAGACGTTTAAACTTTTGATTTCCGTGTTTTTTATTTGACATAAAATTTTAAAATTCTGTCAGTATTCTTTATCCAGGGACGATTTTATGTTTATAAGGTAAGCGTTTTGCAAATATTACTTATTTCGGTGGTTTATGTTGTGATTTCTGGCGAAACTAGCAATGTTTAAAAACCCATGTATACCGTGATTGTAATCTCGAGATTTCTACAGCGCCCACAAAAGCGAAGTCACGGGAACCAACCCAAAGCAGAAGCTTGGTTAAAACAAAATCTATAGGCAGGTGGTCAAAATATTGGAATCAGGCTATTTGACAGTTTGACGGCTTGAGTGTTTAAGGTTGAGGATGTTTAGAGTTGAAATGGCGAGAGAGGTGTGGGGAAGAGGAGGAATCATAGGATAGTATAGGATTTGTGAAGGCAGAGTTTTCATTTTTGAGTGAAAGACCTTTGGAGAGATTGTAAGAGGTGAGGCTTGGGTGAGCTGGTAAGGTGAATCAGAAAGGATAAATCTTCTGCGGCGGAACCTTCCGCCAGATAATGCCTTCCGAACTGCTTATACGGCGGAAGGATGTGCACATGCGCCAAATGTATACCGGAGAGACGTGTAGAATCGACCCGAACAGCAGGTTAGGCATCGTGAGGGTCGGTTAGGGTTAGTGTTAGGGTTAGTTTAGCCATTAGAAACTCTTGTTCGGGTCGATTCCCGAACTTCCGCCGTATAAGCAGTTTCGGAAGGCATTATCTGGCGGAAGGTTCCGCCGCAGAAGCTTCACGCAATCAGAAATCAGATATCCAACATTATACAGATGTTCCTACAGTGTTCCACGGGTTTTCTGTCAATATGACAGAAGACGAATGACAACCAAGACGAACTTCATAGCTGCACATATCTTGCCTTAGGATTCTGAGTCTGTATGAATATGTCAGCAGTTCAGGTGTTCGATTACATTTAGTATGTCACTAAACTTCCATCCAGAATTCTGGAAATACATTAAATCTATTAATATTTTTGAAATTGTGTCTTATTTACATGTTTTAATTTATTCTTTAGAGTTTCAGTGTTAAATGGTTATGCTTACCGAAATATCTGAGTGCAGTGTGCCATACCAAGTCTGTCCTGCCGTGCTGAAAACGGGATAATGCCTTATTCACGTTCATCAAAACGTTTCACTGGTTTTCTGTCAATTGAAGAAGTTGAGGGCAGCGAAAACTTTACACAAAGATTCTTTAAACTGAATAAAGCCAACAGTCAACTGGAATATTATACTGATGACCCATCACAGGTAATTTTTGCCAACTGGTTATTGAAGTATTAGTAAAGTAATGGTCATTTATATGATTTTTTCTAATGAACAGTTGGGCCGAATAATTTCGATGATAATAGTATGCGACCATTAGATTACTTGTCAGAAAAGCATGGATGAAAATGAATTGTGATCGAGGTTTGAGTTACTGTAATGTTTATTGACATGATGAGCATGATCGAAACCTTGTAACATTGTTTGTGAATGTTTTTAGATACAATACATTTTCAGTTTTCAGCTATTCTAGAGAAAGAAAATATAGCAAGCATGGCTCCAGCGACCAATTTTGCTGTCATGTAGTTAGTTTCTGTTCATAATTGACAGTGAACATTTGTGAAGGAGTTTTATTTTAATCATGCTCACATGATGTTCTCTCACGCAGACTATTGAGTTAACGCAATTGTGAACTTTGAGAGTAAGCGACAATTTTTTGTTACAAACATTGACAATAATATTGAATCTTTGTTTATATGTAGTCTGACAGCTGTCACCTGATCGGGACTTTTAATCTTCTCTTTTTATCTTTGGTAAGCACTGATTACAAATCATTTCTAATTGTACATGTTATACACATAATTAAATCTGACTGATACCCTTGTGAGGTTGAAAGTTATATGCAAAAATCTCTTCGAGTTGTGAGATCTGTTCTGAATAATTCGTCTTCATTAGCTGCTCATTCTCATTCTTTCACTCCCGCTATCCTCTTTATTTTCTTACTCATATTGTCATTTCATCTTTTGCACTTCTAAAGTTCATGCTCCTCTTCTGTATGTTACAAAGTTCTCTTTCTATGCGTCTTTCTCCTACTCAGTCTATTTCCATGTATGTGTCTCATCAGTCTAATTGTCCTCCTTTTGATCGCATCCATATGTCTTATAGATGTCATCTGCCTTCCTGTTACTGCTTCTTCTTCTTGCACTTCTTGCACCTTGTTCTATCTTTTACTCTGCCTGAAAACCAAGTGTGAAAATATTCCAAGAAAGATCGTGTTCAAATAAGGTGGGGAGTGGTTTATCTGACCTTTTGATCCTGAATTTGTTGCTGAATTTTTATGGCATGCATGCTTTTAATTTTTATAATGAACCTGAGGAAGATGTAATATGGAGGACGTGATGGATCTTATCTAAAATAACACTCTGCTGGGTTGTAGCTAATGATAGGTAAATGCCATCTTTATTTGAACCATACCACAAGTTTTTTGCGAGTCCTTTATTTTATTTAGCTTGAAAGTAGTGTACTGCCATTTCTGATCATCTAAAATTAAGGAATTTATTCATAAGAATTGGTGAAAAAAATTAATTTAACTTGTGTATGAGTGATGAGTATATTTTTTTACTGTTAGGTTGAGGAATCATCTAGAATTCGGCCCAGCATTCCCCACGGATTCTGTAAGTGCAAGCCCTTAATATCGACTTCCAGAAAGTCTTATGTCTTCTTCTAAGATGTAATGTAATGTAATGTAAGCTAATTCATAAATTGACATTGGAAGGTTGGATGCTTTTGAGATGTGGGTCTGGCAGTGGCATAGGATGGAAAAGTTAGCTGGACTGAGTATAAAATAGACAAAAAAGGTATGGCTGTAAATATGGTGGAAGAGAACAGATCTACAATCAGAAGAAGACAAGATTGTGGAATTTATGGATTTATGGATTGGTCAAATACTGAACTTTGAGCGTGTCTTGAACAACTGTTATGGTCGAAAGAATGGAATGGTAAAGGGAAGAAGAAAATACCTATGGTGCTGGACTGGATGATGGTGGATGTGTGCTGTAAACTGAAGAACCCACATCAAGAAGGATGGAGCCTTTGATCATCTGAGCATGGCCAAGAACATAGAACTTGAAGAGGATAGAATTGACTTTTGATTTTTAGTTTTAAGTTTGGTATTCAATAATTATTGATGAAAATGTTTCCAATATCTGGACATTTGGATCCCAACTGTTTTGAGCAGAACTTTATCATATCAGAAGCAGTTCTAGAAATTCTATCACTGGTAAATAAGAGTTACTCAGTACTCACAGATTTGATTGATTTCTAAACTTCACTCTCTTTCTGAATACTTCACACATTATTAACTGTTGGCCTACTTGGTGATTATTTTAAAGTTCATACCACACTACTGCAGTGGTTTATCTGGAGTTGTTTTATTTGTTTTGCTATTCATGAGTGACTTTGAACTATTTCCAGTGCTGGATTTATTTTTAAAATTCATGCATTTTCTTTCTGCGTCTTCCACAGACATGACTCTTTGCGGCCAAAAGCATTTTCTCAGTGCTTCAAGCGATGATGACCGAAGCAACTGGATTAAAGCGATTGGAGATTCCTTTCAAATCTCAGTAAGTACAGCGTTCAAGTGTTTCAGAATTGAAACTTGCTTTTACGAATTACGATTTACGCTATGCAGAACCTTATGTACCAGATGTAGCATCGGTAAAAAGCCAAAGTTTTCACAACAAATGAATTGTGTAATGTGTATAGTAATTTGAAGTAATAAAAAGGCAGGTATTCAACAAGTCATTAATTTTATTACTGAGCACTGTCAATTAATTATTCTTGGGAGATGGTATTCCATTTTAATAGTGTTGTAAGTTGAGAAGAAAACTTTTGATTTGAAGTTGCCATTGACAGAATGAAAGATGAAAAGAGGATGTATGTGGGCTGCATCTTTGGAAGGATGGGTGGTCAGTTGATCACTGGTCAACATGATCAGTGAACCAGATTCTCAGGTTATTCTAAATAGCAGCCTTATTGGCTGTTACTTAAAATTCAGCTGAGTATCAAGTAAAATTTGCATACTCAGTGTTTGTGAGTTTCAACACGTTGGCCCCCTACCTATGAGATAACTTGTAGTTCAAATGTTTCCTGTATATGCCAGCTACTAGCTAACTTGTAGTACAAAACATAGAGATGATGGTATCAACTGTGATGCCTAATAATTCCGCTGACATCAGGGTTTATACCAATGTTGTGTTTGCTGTGTCAAAATGGATGTAGTGAAATACTGCTTCTTTCTGGAGGGGTGGGAGGTTAGAATAACTTGTAGTGGTTATTCACTGAAACCCACGAATTCTCATGAACAGGGAAGGGTGAGAGATAGAGAGGGTTGTGAACTTGTGATGCTTATGACGCATCTTACTGGCAAATTGATTCATATACCTGGACTGAACAGGAAGTGAGAGGAAGTGAGAGGAAGTGAGGCAACAGAATGCAAAAACCATTCCTTCACAACAAGGGCGCGGTGGTCTAGTGGTGGCGTCGTTGCCTTGGAGCCGGAAGGTCCGAGGTTCGAATCCACCTCCCCGCGTAAGGACCTTGGGCAAGTCCTTCACTCACAATTGCTCAGCGCTTCGGCGTGAAACTCCGATGCAGTGTCCGCTCTGCATCGGGAGCGCTTCTGAGTAGAGAGAGCTTGAAGGGGCGCTATAACAAGTGCACATACAAACATACAAACAAACAAACAAAGCATCGGACATGTCACACTTCAATGGACAGCATATCTGTGATTTTATACCAGTGGCTGACAAGACTGGCCCAATAAAGCCATGTGTTGTCTGTAACAAGCATTATGTACGAAAGGAGTCACAGTACTTAGAAGTGCAAGCCATGCATGGCAGACCAGCTTTGGTGTGTGAAACCGTGTTTCAAGCGATTTGCCAAGTGCTGATTAATGTTGATGTAGAAACAATATGTGTATAATAATACCAAAGAACCTGTTGGACTATGTTTTTGCTGAGTCAGTGAGTATAACATGTTATTTTAGCATTATCCTTGTGAACACAAAGTGAAAGCATTATTATTTCCACAAATTTCATGTAATATATATTGAAAATCTTGCTTCGTTGGCTTCGCGTGGTGGTAATAAGAACGGTGGCGGTCAATGTTGTTAAACAATTGTGAAGATCCTGGACAAAACACTATGAATAGCTTTGTTGTGATGACTTTGTAGAATCCTGAAATTGACCTTTAATTGCTATAATATTAGCAAGAAGGATCTTACCGTAAATTAAATCAGCACAGACCAATTCTTGTAATTGTCTAATATAATGGATGGGGGTTTGTATCAATAATAGTTCAGACAGTGCATGATGAGCCATCCTCCATTTTCTGCTCTCTCGATTATCTTTCAAAGTTGCAGTCAGTTTTTTAATACTTTTTGTCAATTTAATTCTTACAGCTGAATATATTTGGCTTCTTGTAAGTTGTTAGTTTGAATTGTATGACTATGGGCATGTGTTTAGAAGTTGTTCTTTTCGTGAGGTTCTAAAGATGAAAATTGATCATATGATGTTGAAACGTTGCTGTGGAGAGGGCCTTGGGAAATCAGCATGCACAACTGACCACTTAGCATAATCACATTGTGTGATTTATATATTTAGGGCAGAACTTCCATAGTGCTCCTCACTTACCGTAATTATACTAATTGGTTAAAGTTGGGAAAATAGTGTGCAGTAGCTGAATAGGATCTCAACACGACTGTCTGTTTGAGACCTATGCAGGGCCATCCAGTGAAGTGCATCCACAATAAGTGGCTGACAGGAATTCAGGTAACAGTTTGCTGTAGATTCTGATGGTATGTAAGAAATACTGACTGAATTTCACTGTGTGATCAGTTCTAATTTGATTGTGAGGCACGTTGTTTTCCAATTGTTTTCAATTGTTTTTCAATTGTTTTCCAATTGTTTTCAATTGTTTTTCAATTGTTTTCCAATGGTTTTTCAATTGTTTTCCAATGGTTTTCCAATTGTTTTCCAATGGTTTTCCAATTGTTTTCCAATGGTTTTCCAATTGTTTTCCAATTGTTTTTCAATTGTTTTCCAATGGTTTTCCAATTGTTTTTCAATTGTTTTCCAATTGTTTTCCAATTGTTTTTCAATTGTTTTTCAATTGTTTTCCAATTGTTTTCCAATTGGTTTTCAATGGTTTTCCAATTGTTTTTCAATTGTTTTACAATTGTTTTTCAATTGTTTTACAATTGTTTTCCAATTGTTTTTCAATTGTTTTTCAATTGTTTTCCAATTGTTTTCCAATTGTTTTTCAATTGTTTTTCAATTGTTTTCCAATTGTTTTCCAATTGTTTTCCAATTGTTTTTCAATTGTTTTTCAATTGTTTTCCAATGGTTTTCCAATTGTTTTGCTCTAGGAGACTCAGTTGCGTCTTCAGTCTCTGAGCGGCTCTCAAAGTTACCACTCAGCTGTTGTTTCCGGATCTGATGAAGGTGGTCATAAATCAGGATATTGCATAAAGCAGGGCCTCAAGGTAATGTTTACTGCTGACAGTTCTCGTAACACGAGCATTTATGGTATGACTGTGTAATTAATGTTAAAAATGTTGGTCCTATATTAGCATGATTCAAATGTTATTAGGAGTTTTCAGGTTCAACTGTAGTACAAACTAGCATACTGAGCAGACACTGTTGTGTTGATTTATGGGATTGTGGCTAGCTGATGGTCCTTGCATGAGGTGGGTAGAAAGCAAAAAGTTCTCTGATGGCTCAGAATGTGAGAAAGGGACATGAGAACCTCTGTATTCTAGAATTGGATCAATTGTGTAGTTTTCTTTGATTTCACCTGAAAATTTTGACTTTGTGTTGTGTTATTTTCGTAACATAACTGATGATTGTTTCAAAGTAACTTGAACTTCAATAATTTCAATAAAGAAAGTTTGGTTAAAATCCCAGTGGGAAGAGATGCCAGAAAGTTGGCAAAGTGGATACAGATAAGCAACTGGAAATCTTCATTCATTGTTCATTACTTTAAATAAAAATAATCATTGGTCAGAAGTTGCTGAGCATGTTTTCAGCAATAAGTGTACATTGCTGAAATTTAATGAAATATTGGAAAAATTTTACTGTGGTAAATGTGAGATCGTAGAACCAGGTAGATATATTGTTGCGTTTATTGAATAAATCTTTTTTTGCGCAGAGGAAAAATTGGAAGAGGCGATACTTTGCACTTGATTCAATTGGCTTGGCATATTACGTTTCACACGAGGTAAGTTTCCTGTTTTTCTGACTATTTTTAATAATACTAAAGTGTAAGTCATATTTACTTCACGGCAGATATAGTAATTTGATCTAGAAACACTTTTCTGTCTTGTTGGGGGGGGGGGGGTGGGCCCGGTGGTGCATTGGGTAACACACTGGCATGGAGATTAGTGGAGCTGAGTTCAATTTCTGATGCCGCATAGGATAGACATGCTCTGTAGGTTGCTATTAGCGTCGATGTATTGCAGGCTGTCTGTTCTGTTAGTAGAACAGTTATCTTAATTAACATCAATCTTAACTTTAAGATTGATGTTAATTAAGATAACTGTACACTGTAAACAGTCTGTCAACCGGATTGCTGAATAAACGAAAATTATTATTATTACTATTGAATTAATTTTGTTGAATTCTTTTGAACAACCAGTGTGAGGCTTGTCCGGTTTATTGGGAAAGTAATTAATGATACAGATTAAATCACTGTTTACTTTCAGGATTGTCTCATTTTATGAACAATAAAATTATCTCAGTGTTGAAACAATGAGTGTTGCTCACCCCAGGAAGTCCGGAATTTTATTGTAGATAAAGAATTTGGAGCAATGCACAGAGTCAGAGGAGTCTGTTTATATTCAAAGAGATGAATGTGGTAGATAACGAAATGGATTAGTTTAGTACATGATGGTGAAAAGATATATTGTTTTGAAACAGCACTTGATGAATTGGAACACTTTGTGATCTCATGAATTACAAATTCAAATTTGTTGTATTCGTTCTGTTTTTTTAGGAGACATGTCCAATAAAGTTGATCAACATTGCCGATATTTGTCAGGCTCGAATTTCAGTGGGGTAGGCCTTTGGACGTGCCATTAAATTCTATGATTATAGCACTGTAATGGAGCAATCTTGATAGGCTAGATCATGTTTTTATACGTTTGTACCGAGTGTGTAAATGAGTGAAATGTGAAGCATCACTTCTTAAGTTGTTCATTTTAATGAGATTGATTTACAGTGTTGTCAATTATGCATTGGAAAGCAATCATCTTGTGTGTACTGTACACCTAAAGATTAACAGAGATATGGCACTTAGTCAATAAATTTTATGAAAATGTCTCTAATTAAAATATTGTGGCAACAGGAAGCTACGAGCCTAGTCTAGTATGCCATCCTGGTTCTTAGTGGTGTGGCACATAATTAATGAACACAGACTGTAAATTATCTGATCTGTGGTGTTGACTGTTGATTGACCTAATGATTATTTATATACTCATTAAACAAATTAAGTGGATATTTGGAGAGCTCTGCCTTATGTACATGATAATGTGTTTTCATGTGCACATGACGTGTGCTTGTCCAAAACATAATAAAAAAACTTTATGGCTGATTTTTATCTTTCTCATTTTGTGATTATGTGTAATTGTTACTCTAAATGTTTTCTATTACTTTCCGAGAATGCTGAATTTTTTCATTACAATTTTATTTATTGGTAATTTTTTTTAAATTTCCTCTCTTTTTTTTGTTACGTACTATGTATAGGTGCTGTATATATTTGCATCTTACGTTGTAGAATTCATTTACACAAACACAATGTATTCGAGGTCGTTACGCCTCAGCGAGTCTTCTACATTCAGGTAAATTTATATTTGTATTCAGATGTTTCTTACAGTGTATTGTTACACATTAACAATGTAGATATATTCTGTGTCTTCAGTGTTTTATTCTGATAGTTGCGTAAAAAATTCTGCAGTCAGCAGAATTTGTTATGATAATTCTGGCATTTTAATTGCAGCTAGCTTAGCATTTGTGTGATCATGTCGTAAACTGAGCATCTCACTGTCTGACCTGGCAATGGCATAGGATTTAGATTGTCAATGAAAGTATACCATCATCAGTATGGGTAAATTATAGGTTGTTGTAGTGTTAAACAACTTATATACCGTACTGAGTATGTATGGTATTTGATCTAGAATAAAGTAGATAGCCAAAGAGGAAACTATCTGTCAATATCCATATAGTTTTTTTTGTCAGCTCTGTCTTAGCTGTGAAAAATCTGCGTGAATTGGTTTGTCTTTTTGCTTGTCCCGCATTGTGTTTGCGTGTTTCGCTGTCTCAAGTTTCAACAACATACATGATGTGCGTAGGCAGTGTGCCTTAGAATGATGAACAACCAGCGGATGTTGATTTTTGTTTCTATATGGCCATTCAGTCAGTGTGCATGTGCTGCAATACTTTCGTTTAACGCATATGATATTAGGACTGCAAGATATTCATACTGCTGGGTAAGTACATTTGTGAAGATTCTATGAAAAATATACACAAAGTTCTAATTTTATTACATTATGTCATTGTAATTTGATGAATAGTTTTCGATACATTTTCACAGGCAGAGTGCGTGAAATCGTAAGAATTTTCGTCTTAGAAGATGTACACCTCCAATGTCCTCCATCCCCGCAAAGTCTATTAGTATGGGAACTTTTCTGCAATCTACGCAGTTGCATCATTGTTCTCGTGTGCATGCTGAAGATAGATGAGGGTAAATCTTTGCAGTTGGAAAAAGACAATCAACTTTGTAACTTACACAATACACGGGTGTTAATGCGTTAGACATGTTTGTTTGTTTGTTTGTTGAACAGGCTGAATCAGCGTTTGAAAGAGAGTCGTGGATTAATGCAATCAACCGACGTGCAGGCGCAATGAGACGATCAAAGGTAAAGACAGTCGAGTCAACTGCGTCTCAGGCATGCCTTGCGTTCAGATAGCCTGCCTTGCGTTCAGATAGCCTTTCTTCTGATGTCTGCTTTGTTTCTCGATTCACCTGAAGTTGCATGCTGCATGATATTGTCTATTAAGAGACACTCTTTTCAGTGTATATGCATTTAAGTTAGTCAGTGCCAACTGAATCTGTAGTTTCTTTATGCGTATAGTTTCCATAAATACACTATGGATTAATTATTGGATATGCATTGATTTTTATATGTATGCCGGTAGCAAACGCGGGTTTACAAAGCAATAATTAAATCGAGAGAGCAAACGATGTGAAATTATTAAATAAGTGACTTGAAATTGGTTTAATGGTAAAGGTTTTAAGATATTTTTTGTTTATACGACGAGATTTTTATTTGATTAATTCTAATATTTTTGAATCTGATGTGATAAGAAATTTGTCTTTGTAAATTGAGAGAAAACGGATATTTTATGCTAGAAGTGATATATATGCTGTTTGAGAAATATGCTGCATATAATTCTGTTATTTACAAGTGCCAAAGGACCAACGATTTTTTAATACATTCAAAATGATTTTGTTAGTGCTGTATTCTGAGGTGAAACTTTATGGTGTATTGATTTTTAAAGAAAAACATTTATGCTGAAAATATGCAGACATGTGGCCTGGACCAATGATTTCAAAATTCTCGCTATTTTACTGTTTTCAATTCTTTTCTGTAAGTTTTGTCCGTGTGCAATAATCTTTGAATTGATGTGTCAGAATAATTGAAAAACTTTTTGGATTGATAGTTTCTGACCTCTCAGTAGACTGTGATGTGAATAGCTTTAACATATTTTGTGCAATTGGTGTGTAAAAACGTACACATGTTACATGTGTTGGTCATTTTCTTAATGAATCATATTGTACCGATTTTATCATGAGACATGGAAGTACTGCTACATGTTTAGAGATATTCGTTAAAAAAATCACATGCAACTTTTTCTAGCATAGTCAATTATTAACCACAATAATTTTCATACACAGGAAACTCTGCCGCAAAAAATTTACTTTTCTGTCTTCTGCAGTGTAATTTCAGAATCTCAGGACATGATCACCCTAGAAGCCTCACGCAGTATAGCTTTTTCATTTGCCAGACCTTGCATATATTACTGTAAGCCATGACTAGTTAAAAGACATCGAAATTTCTTCAGTTGTGTTAAATATTTATTGTAACATTGCCTACAAAGCTTGGCATTACGAGTATTTGTTTTGACATTTGTTATTGTTATATATGATTGTGTTATCCTATTACTATGTGAATATTTATTAGAGCTGTGGAAGTCAACGATTAATTAAGCATCATTTCTGAAATAGTTTACTGTTGCCAAAAAATTAATCGTTAACAGTCCTAATGTTAACACGTTCACCGCCTACACGCCATGTTAAATGACTGGATTCGGTACAAGTTAACTCGTACTGGGTGGTGAACGTGTTAATTCATTGATCAGTTTGTTTTTTATTCGTGAGTATGATGTACGTGATGTGAAAAGTGGATGTCATTATGCATGCTTGATTTCCTTATCTGCCACCGCAATCAATGTGTTAAATAGTCATGCTTTGTCTTTGAGCTGTCATGTGAAGTTTTCTCGACTTTGTAAGAATTATTTATTCGTACTGAGAATTCCCTAATAAATTTTTTAGCAATATATCGTTATATCTTGTTCTAGCCAACTTTTTTTTATTTCGTAAAGGCAAAGTTCTGTCATCTTGTGTCAGCGTTGATGAAGGTTTCTTAGTATTTTTGTGAAAGGCGATTTCTCCTATATCTCATGCTTCTTAGTTAAGTTTCTGGTCAAGTGGAAGACTGTTTCTGTAGCATTTTCATTTTAATGGTTGTTTTGACAAAAACTTTCTTAAATTTTATGGAGTTGGTTTCAATTCCTTCTGAGACATTTTTGTGTAAATCACTTTTATGGTAGGATAAGAATTGTGCCGACGCTGTTAAAGTTTCCAATTCTTTTCACTCTGCTTTGAGTCTGCTTTCTCAAGATGAGTCTGTCTCATCTTGAGAGACTGTTATAATTGAATTTTAAGTGGTTATATCAATTGTTAAAATGATCTGCAGTTTTTGTCTCTGCTTTCTGTTATCCGGAAGTCTTTTCTAAATGACTGCAACTATTTTCTGTATTGTTAGTTTTTGCTGCATACACTTGTACTACTAGAATGTAGTAAGTCGGTTTTGTTTATGGCTGTAATTAATTAGCTTGCTATCTTGTTTATACCAAGTCATTTTCATATTGACTGTAATATAATTATACAATTATATAATCTTCTTCTAGTTTTCAAACTGACACAGCACAGTAAGATTACAATTATTCATAGTATGAATGGATGATTACAGGAGTCGAATATAACTGTTGGCAGCCATGCAAGGCATCCATTACATCCTGCTTGTGTTACCAATGCAGTCTGACAAATTCTATGATTAGAAAATAGACAGTCACTCGTAGAGTGTGGGTGCTTGTATAAAAATTTTAATTGTAATTTAATTTCGCATTTGCAAAAGTCGTAATCATGTCAATGCGTGGTTATCAAATTTCTACTTAAGGATTGTTACTTGGATGACCATATTTGACCCATGACCCATGAAAGTAGCCTTTAGCATTACTTGTGAGAGTTTCGAGTGATGCTATTGATACTACTATGTTGCAAATGATGTCTTTGATGGCCTGATTTAACAACTTCAGTACCTGGTAGTGAAATGTGCATAATTAAATACTCATTTTGTCGTGTCCTAGGTGGCACTTTCACAGTTCATAATATTAGTCACTGGGTACATAATTCCATGCAGTTAAATGTTGCAATACATACAGTAGGCCTAGTATAAAACGGTGCATATAATTATGTTCTAGCAGCTTTATTGATAGGTTAGCAATATGATCATTCCAAGTGAGAAACTGGTCAATAAATAGACCTAAAAATGTATCCGTATATAATTGGGTAATGGATTATATTGTTTATAGTGATTTTACCTTTAACAGGATGAGCAGGTTTATAATGTGAGCTGAATAGGATACAGTTGATTTTAGACACGTTGAGTAATAGTTTATTCGATGCAAACCAGCAGTTTACATGTATACAAGCTCCTGATTCATGGGTTCGACTAATTGGTCAGGAGACAAATTATTCACGGGAGACAAAAATGTTCGTGTCGTCATCAAATAATAGGAATTTTAGGTGAGGTGTGTTAGTAGGGTTGTTAGAAAGTCATTGGAAAGTATAATAGGAGGAGACGTTTACGATTTCGTCACAAGGATGTGATGAATCGTGAAACCATCGACCTATACCTATAGATTTAGATGGCAGACTGCTGATAATAACATTCTATTATTAAGTAGGCTATATTCATAGTGATACCTCATGCGACCGGTAGCTCGTAGGCCTAACCGTAACTAGAACTTACTAGCAGCCAACTGCAGCCAGTTTATGAGCATTCATAAATCATAATATCGCCTAGCGACCGCGGAACAACTTGAAAGTAGCCCAAATGTCGCGAGGACGAAATTTTTAGTCGCGAGCGAGGTTTTGAAAGTAGCCCAAATTGCTGATTTTCGCAACGACCTGGCAACTCTGCGTTACAAAACGATACTCGGAAGTCGGAAACAGCAAGAGATAGGTCTACTGAGGCGAAAAATGGTAAGAAAGTCGTTTCCAATTACTAAACAAAGGTCGTCAGAAATTCTCCGCCGAAGAAACACCCCCCAAATCAAATCCTGGCTACGGCCTTGCCTGATCTTGTCACAAGCTGGGAGCCTGGGATGATTAGTTGGCAACCTGCTCTCATATCGTCTGCCGAGGCTAAGAAAGTGAAGTTGCTGTCATTTCATACTCGTGACTGATCACTGATGCTGGGCTTAGCTTAATTATGATTGCTCTTCTTCTTCCGTGGCTTAAGTGGAAAAATCCTGAAGACGTCGTATGATTTGTTTTCTGTATAGTACATGCGACTGGCAGCAGCGGCAAGCGACCGATTCTCGTCTGCAGGCCGTCACGTGTTTCTAAGTATCGACCTCTCGATGACAGTCTAGCTGTTTAAAGTCTATGGATGTCTATAGGACGCTTTCATAACTAACCTATATGTCTAGAAGAATATCCGTTTACAAGTGGACACCTATCTAATGCATGCTGTTTTATCCATGAAGACTTATTGCAAGTGAATCCGAACATACAGTAGGCTAACTATTGGCTATGTTTATGTCGGAGGGTATAAGATTTCCCATACCATTTAATTACTACCATCTCGGCATTAAAGGGTTAAGCCTTACACTTGGGAAAACACATTTTGTACTAGATTGGAAATTTGGAATTAAGTATATATTATGCCTACGCAAGATTAGCGTAAACTAGGCCTACACGAGACATATTATGTAATGGACAATGGTGTGTTTATGAACTCAATGTTCTCTATAATTTTATGACGAATGGTAGGCAACGTTGATGCATAGCTTACTTGACTAGCATACATCGATGTAGGAACTGTAGTTCAGACCAGGCCTATTGCATGTTTGCAGGGCAAATATAACTCTGCCCATAGCCTAGGCCTATACTTGCTATAAATATTCTTGCGGTGTCTAATTATTTTGTGCTGACTGTGCTGCTAATTCAACTCAAACTTGCATTGTTTCGCTTTAAGTCCGACAGAACAATGGCGTCAATCCCTCCCCAAGCTTTGATTGGGAACCGTAGAATGCATGGGGTTCAGAGGGCGCCAAATGTATGCTTTGCCTGGGGTGCCATTTTGCTTAGGGCTGGCCCTGTATATCGAGGGGACATCGTACCTCAATTCAAACGTAGGCTACCCATGCACTCCTCTTGAATATTTTTGATTGTTTGTTTTAACAACTTTGCATGTTAAAGCTACACTTCATTACAGTAGCCTAATAAGTATTAGGCCCTAATGTTAGATTGAGTTATTATTAAGGTCTAGCTAATTTAGTTAAGCTGATGCATGCAAAGTGCAAAAATATTCAGTGATGTGAACATTTAGCCTATGTCCATCCAAACTTAAACGCTCAAGGTTAAAATCCCGTCTGACTGTCATTTCTGGCGCTTTAATTAATGCTGATGACGAAACCATTAAAACCAGACCTAGGCCCTATTGATGATACGAACTTACGAAGGCGGCAAGTTAGGACGACGACCACAATGTCATAGGGAGTCGATCTCATTTTACTCCGTAATTTTTAAACACAAGTCTCCTTGTAAAACTGAGGAACCCAAATAGCAGGTGTTAAGTACGTATTAGGCTGTAGTGCCGCTTAGGGTATAGGCCTGTAACAGTTCTGGCCAAGATGAGAGCAGGCGGACACATCTAAGGACGAACAGCATGCTGGCATAATTATTAGTTTCGTGCTTTTATTTTTGCTATGATACCGGATCTTTCTGGTGTGACGTGGTGTCGCAGTAAATTTGCAATGGAATCATAGACGGCTATACTAGACCATTCATAGATAGGCTGTAGGACATAGGCCTATGTCTCTTCGTGCTAGGCCTAGGCCTACATCATTTGTCTCCGTCACTCCGTGCAAAATTTCGTCTTACGCCAATGTTGGCGCCTTCATTTAGAAGGCGAAGGACACTTATAGACCCATAGTCGGTGCAAAATAAAATCAAGTGCACCTATACTCAAAATTTAGATCCATATTAATTTTTCTCTTTACAACGGCAAAGTTTGGTCATGGTGATTGGCCTAATTATTTCTTCAGAAGAGAATTGCATATAGGGCCTAGGCCTACGAGCCAATGACCAAAGATAACGCCAAATAGACAACTGTGTGCATAATCGAACAGAGAACGGCGATTCTAAGCAATCTGAATGCGCTGCGCTACATAGAAAATAGTGTCTATGAAGGTTTAGACATTAATTTTTTTTTAGCTCAACGTAGGCTATAGAAATAATTTCTGCTGGCTATCATAATTATCGCCTGCAACGGAGTTACAGATGGCAGCGTCACCTAGCGAATGAAATGCGTTGCACTGGTGTAATCGAAAATAATTGCATAGGACGTAATTACTCGTCTTCTGCTGACCTCTGTTGATTGTTGCAGAAATCAGACGTCTCTACGCAGACTGATCACTCTTCGACGAAATTAAAATCGTCCATAAGTTTACAACAACCAGGAAAGATGCGAGTGGTAGGCGACTGCTGTTACTACTATTGCTATTCATCATCATCAGCAGCAGCAGCGACATCATCACCGTCATCATCATCATCATCATCATCATCATCATCATCATCATCATCATCATCATCATCATCATCATCGTCATCGTCATCGTCATCGTCATCGTCGTCGTCGTCATCGTCATCGTCATCGTCATCGTCGTCATCATCATAATCATTTGCAGCAGCAGCAGCAGCAGCAGCAGCAGCAACAACCATCAGGCATCGGCACCGACGTTATATAATTTTACTTTTTACTGGCCACGTTGGCTGTACACTGTTCATAGCCTACGTGACTACGTCCCATGCGCTTCTAGGCACTTTCCGTTTATCCGTTTTTGTCTGTCATGTCCAAATCTTTTGCGGAAGCACCCCTAAAACTTGGCGCCCATGCAAGAATATAATTATGGCTATAGGTATAATATTCATGCATGCAAGTAGGCCCCTATAGGTCTAAAGGTATACATTCCGATGCCAATTTAACCGTCCCAGTCAGATAAATATATGTAGTAGATGTAGACCCAACTGTAGAGCATGCATGATGTGGCACTGAATATATAATTATTATTATATAGTTAATTTCGTGTTGCATATTTAATTATTATTCTACATTTTGTAATGAATGGCATTGAATGGTGTCTGGTGTGTTTTACTTTCCAGCTTCGAATAACATCCGTTTAGAAAAATCTTCGAGTCTCGTTCAACAATACAGTATGTCACGTGCTGTGATGAACATGAATTCTGCATGGACGACGATTATGGTCAGCGATAGAACTGCAGGAACAAGACAGTATTCGCCTATAGGCCGAGGTCTATATGGGTCTATATTATGGCCGAAGCTTGATACAATGCATCAGTCGCTTCTAATGGCAGCAATCAAACTCGACCATCATTAGGCCTATAGCCTAGGCGTAGGTATGTGCAGGACACGAATATCATATCACGCTCTCTTCGTGATATGAACGATCCTATATATTTTATTTTTTTAATGTGGGCGTGTGTGTCTCAATACTATTGTCGTCGTCGTCATCATCATCATCATCATCATCATCATCATCATCATCATCATCATCATCATCATCATCATCATCATCATCATCATCATCATCATCATCATCATCATCATATTCGTCGTCATCATCATCGTCATCGTCGTCGTCATCATCACCATCATCATCAACAACTACAACTATATCGCCAGTCATTTTATGTCATCGGTTTTGGATGTGAAGCAACAGTTTCCATTCTTTTGGTCGTTTATCAAGTCTTCTGGCTACATTCCGCCGAATGTAGGCTATTGTTTAGTGTAGGCCTATATAACAATTGCCTATATCCATTGAGTTGTTGATCCTTCGCTTCACTTCCCGCTCCACTAACGTTCATTGATAGGCCTATGTTCAATGGCATAGGCCTAAGCTTACAAGTTTTAGCAAGCCTTTGTAGCCTATACAGCAGGAACTGCCAGTAAGTAGGCCTATAACAGGGGTTTTCAAACTTTTTAAAGCTGGGGACCCCCGTAGCATGTCGTGGTTAGGTGGCGGACCCCTATGGGCCTATGCAATAAATTTGGCCAATCGTAATTGTGTGAGGCTTTCTCGTTCGTGCTATTCGCAATGCTACTAAATAGGCTAGGGCTACGACTCACATTATTTAATATAGAGCTTTCTCATTTAGGCTACTGCACAGTCATGGCGAAAGCTGTTATTTTACCTTTGTGCTTTAAGTAGCCTAGGCCTACAGCTCCTTTTGCCGCTCGAGATATTTATTTGGCAACATCTGCAATTTGCATGCATTGTCCTTAAATGGCGCTTTAATTTCACGGGGTTATAATAATTTAATCCTGATTAGACAGAGTTTGCACACTCATGACATAACGCAAAGAGGTTAATCATGATTTGTTCCGTCTGCAATGAAACCATGCGTTAGCCTAAATCGGAGTTACTATACTGTGGTGACACTCTGGAAAGTGTGGATCATAGGCC
Source organism: Lumbricus rubellus (assembly GCA_945859605.1). Lineage (NCBI taxonomy): Eukaryota > Metazoa > Annelida > Clitellata > Crassiclitellata > Lumbricidae > Lumbricus > Lumbricus rubellus. The sequence goes on from OX243812.1 coordinate 36,318,519, forward strand.
TACTTGCGGAATTTTTTTCTTTTTCTCACATTTGTCTTTGTCATCAAAATCTTCTGATTTCTGATCAGTTTATCTCTTTAGAAATTTATCCATGGTTATGAAGAACGTTGAAAATTTTAATATTATATTTTTTGAAATAATTATAGCAGCAATTCCGTCTAGCAACAATGGCGTCTCTGTTGGTATACGTCACAATTAGGCTACACCATAGAGATGTACGCTATATATATAAAATATATAGGCTAGAGAGAATATGGCCTATCTCCTCTGCATAAAAAAGTGAAGTCATCAACAACCTTAATATATATTTAACGGTAATCACGCCAGTGACGTCACAAGCCATGTTAGTTTTAAAATTATTTACTTTTCCAGCTGTTGGAAGGTGTAAGACTGTGATTGGTCGGCACGATTACAGAAGCGACATCAATATGACGGCGTGATATTCCCTCTAGCCTTATATTTTAATACATCTCTATGGGCTACACTAACGTGCACTAAAATAGCACCAGAAGCTAGGAACTAATGTTATGTATGCCTATAATTAGGCTATATATTCGTTTAATGAGCAAAACATCAGTAAGTAATAACCATAGATAGCTCGGTTGTTTTATACCTCAGTTATTTTTTTATAATTTTAGATGATAATGAAAACATTGCAAATGTACTATTTTTTTTGTTTTTCTGGACCTGCTTTGCGGACCCCTTGGCAACAAGCCGCGGACCCCCAGGGGTCCGCGGACCACAGTTTGAAAACCTCTGGCCTATAAGACTATAATAATAATTATTACTTCGATATCATAGTATAATGATGTTTAATGTCCCATTGTGCGCTTACAAACTTGTGGAGTAGGCTAGGCTAACAATGAAAATACTCACTTACTTACTTACTAGTTTAGTAGTTTTCCAATAGTTTGATTAACTTCATTAGCTTGGTCTAATAATGCAATTTCGTCGAAACTTTCATTTTCATCCGCCAAAATTTCTGACGACTTTTCTTAGTCATTTGGTCGAAATCTCATGGATCGACTATGTCACGTTTTTTAGGGGGCTGAACGTGGAAATATTTCATAAATTTTCATTCTTACATTAAAAAAACGATGGACTTTGGGGGGGGGGTGCTTAGCCCCCTAGCCCTCCTGGCGCGCTACTGATTGCTTAAAAACTGTGGCCGTGCATAGCTAACAAAGCCACAAACAAACACACAGATTTACCAAAATATATAGGCCCCTACCTACGATAATGGCCCCGTCTTGCGGGACTTGTCATTTCTGGAAAGACTAGGCCACAGTAGGGCTATAGGCCTAATTGTTCACATGTGATATGTAATATCTTTTTGTTTCAGTGTGCTGTTTTTGTCTATGATTAACTCATTATGATGCTTATTATTGTTTTACATATTGTCTACTAGCCTAGGCCTACTGTGATCAATGAATTTATTTAGGCTAATATTTTAGCTTAGGCCTATAGGCCTAGGCTATTTAGGCCTACGACGATTCAACAGACTATGGGCCTAGTTAGGCCTACCGCCTACGTATAAGTGTTTCGAGTAGACATCCAGATGGTTAAAGGCTACTTTCCATGCACAACATGGCCTTTTAGAAAGTAAAATCTAGAGAGATTTAAAAAAATTAAATCCCATTCTGCTTGTCTTCCACCTTCGAATGCTGGCTACAACGGCTGCCAGCCTAAAGGTAAAAAACAAAGTCCGAGTAATCGGTTGTGTCCTGTCCTCGTTCCCCTCGGCTTTGCAATGGATCGGTCCAGCGTCAGCCAATCAGATGACGCTGTCGTCATTGTGGCGCCTGGCGCGTGTTTAGCAGCAAATAACGACCAGAACAAGTATTGGTGTAAATCATTTTCGAACCGTTGACACAAGATAAGAAACATGTCAGAACTCTCCGAGAGCCCTAATAATTTATGTTTGCTAGACCTTTCCGTCGTATTGTTGCGCTCTGCACGTCCGTAGTTCATTTCGGAAATAACCAGAGACACAGTGCCACGAGTGCATGTCTAAGGGATTTGTAATAGACCCGTATACCGGCTAACTTGGAAAGGTGTCTGCTTTGGTGTTTTCGCACAGCTGCTAAACCTCGATTCCACGTGGGGTAAGTTTTAGCTTCAACAGTCAGTTCAGTTGAAGAAGGACGTTGTATGTATGTATGTGCACTTGTTATAGCGCCCCTTCAAAAGTACTGCTTAGAAGCGCTCCCCAACCACAGTGCGGACACTGAATAGGAGTTTCACCCCAAAGTGCCTGAGCAACTGCGAGTGAAGGAGTTGAGTTGCCCGAGTTCGCAGCCCCCCGGTCTTCTTAGAGCCCATAGACTTGGCCCATAGTAAACCCCAAAAAACCAAGTGGATCATAGTGCAACCCCACACCAGTTATTTTTCACAATTCTCACACTTGCATTGAATGTATGGCCGATGTAGCCTACGTTTTCTATATTGAATACCATGGGTTATTCTGGATCGGCAATAGGGCATGCCGCAATTTCATGCAGGCATGTAATTGATTTGTCCTCAAAAATAATTGTATTGCAAACAGAAGTGGCTAATTTAACTGTCTGAACATATTGGAACACCATATCCGTATAAACTTTAGACGTATAGACGTTAAACTGCATCCATCCTCTGCCACAGGGAACCAACAACGTCCCTGTGCCGGTCCTAAGCCCGGACAAAAGGAGGAAGGTTTGCCAGATGGGTGGCGATACGCTGGCAGTGAAAAACCAAGACGATTGTAATCCGCCAAAACCACAACACAAGTGACATAGCTACCCAGATGGTTCAAGGTGTCATGATGTGAAGCAGACATGCACAGGTCGGTCAGGACAGACCGATGGAGAGGGTCGGGGGAAAGAGCGTGGGACACAACGGGCATTGACCCACGTTGTCCTTCGTGCCTCTTTTTCACGATTCTCTTCAATCAGACAAGGTGGTTTAGATGCTCCAAGATGCTAATGGTGTGGAGCAGACCTGATGACCGGACCGGTTGAAGCTGGGCAACATGGCATGAGACAGACTCAGACAGAGAGTGGCATCGGACTCCTACGGGCATTGAGCCTAAGGATATTGATGATGATGATGATATCCGTATTTGGCTATTTTCATCCCTGGGGAAATTGTTTGGACAGTGATTCTGTGGAGAACTGGATGCCCATCGCACATCTTAAAGTCATTGTTTTTTATAGAAAAGACTAGGCTAGTTAGTAGTTACCTTAACAAGTGGACTTGGCTATATAAAGAACATCCATTTAATTTATTTTGCTGAACATTGTCTGTTCAGGTTGTGTCTTCTCTCTGGTAGCCTATCTATGTTAGCCTTCTCAATTCCTTTTCCATATTTCTCTTATTTTATTTGCTGCACTTGGCACCTCTGCATAGCCTAGTCCCCTTGAAGAAGTGCTACATAAATTCTCATAATGAATTAATTGCTGAACAGCCACTGTTGAAACATATGAATGAAGACCATATGAACTTAAATATTCATGAACTATAATTGCAGGACTATAAGCTTACACTAATGTTGTTTAAATTTGAAACCAAGACAATTGAGGTTCACAAGTTTGAATTAGCTTCTAGGGTGTACATGTATTAAAAATTCACATGCACTTGAATTTATTATTATTATTTTTACCATTTATTACTATTATTAATATTTATTATTATTAATTTCATTATTAGTTGAATATTACAGCATTACAAGATAGTTCTCAGTGCTTGTTATTGTTGTTTAATTATTCTGCAGCATAATAATTTATGATGTATTTGTAAAGTTTTCATTGATACATTGTCAGTGGAGACTCTGTTGAATTAATGGTATTTTGGTCCCAATGTGCAGATGATGGATTGTATGGTATATACATTATTCCAGTCATATTATTTAAAGCTTTTGTTTAAAAAATTGGGTCAATGCAACACAAGTGCAACTGCATATATTAGAAATCCTTTCAGGCTGTCTTTCACAGTTAAAATAGTTTGACTAGCTATCTATCTCTCATGCATGCAGTCTAATATTTTATCCTCTGATATTGCTCCCATTAGATCTGTCTGTTGTATCTCTGTCTCTTGTTGACCAGGGAAAAAGAGAATTGTTAGCTAGTTAGTCTGTCTGTTTGTCTGCCTGTTAAGTTGTCTGTCCGTTTATTTGTTTGCATGTCAGTTTGTGTGTTTGCACATTATATATTGTAAGTTGTTGATGACCAGAGTACATCGCATAATTGTATTACACAACCAATTGCTTATTATTTAAAAGGCAGTTGATCAATAGACCATGGATGCTAACCAGTGCTACACACATGAACACATAGACCTTTGATTAGCACTTAAAAGAAGTTATTTCCTCATCACCAACTAATGGACTCTGATTGTAGCAGTCAGTGGGCCGTGCAAGGAGCCAACAACGATATCTATATGTTTTCCAGCTATCATTAATATTTATTATTATAAGAAGTCCAAAGCTGAAGTTGAGCTCGCTCTATAAGGCATGATTAATGATGTCTGGTGGAAAGACTCTGGCACAACGAACGAACGACAGACACATAACAGCCGTGCAGAGATGCCAAAGACATGACTACATGTATATAGATGGGTCGCAAAGTTGATTCATTTCAAACATCAAACACCGCTGTCACCCAAGATCATTCCACTCAGTTAACTTAGTGGAGTAATCTTGGCTGTCACCTACGCTCAACCCAGAACTTTTTGAACTCTTAAATCTGTACTGACTGGAGAGTACTTCATATTGTTCGGCCTTCTATAGCTTTCCTTTTCTATCTACCTACAAAATATGTAGATTCTGCCGGTGCCTTGAGTTTCGAACACCTTGCCGTGGCTCTTGATTCAGGGTTAGCATTGGAATCTCAGTTGTCGATCATTAAAACGACAGTGACTGCACGATTACTTTTACCTGAGACTTCTGGATCCTTGTTACATGTTTAGGGACAATGCCATATCAAAGATGATTAGTGTCGCCCTCCTCCTTTATCCAGGCTTGGGACTGGCACTGGCAGAGAACAACAAGTGGCGGAGTTACTCTTCGATCATCTGCATAAATTGGTCTCTTATATATAGTCACTCTGATTATTGTAATTCATATCTTGTTGGCATGGCAAATTCAATATGCTGACACTCGAAATAGCTAGGAACTCCTTGGGTAGTGACATAACAATAGACCTACATCAAAATCCGAAGGTATAGCTCCTGTGCTTAAATCATTGCATGTAGTTAGATAATGATGTTACCATATGAGCCTGAGAAGTGAGAAGTGTCAGATACAAATAAGGCATCATGATAATAAAGATAGGTTCTGACATGTGTGGTATTGACGAGGAGGGCAGTGCGGAGGAGGAGGACGAGGACGATGGATACTTAAGACAGCTGCTGGGGTATAACGGTAAATCGTAGAGGGGTGCCATGGGAGAGAAGGATGTTTCTCATTGGCACTTGCTGTAAATCATCCGAATAGAAATCTCACTGTTGGCTGCCAACGAAACCTGCCAGTTTAAACCAGTCTCTCTTTCTATTGGCCCTGTTTCTGAAAAGGTTAATTGACAAGCGGGAGTTTCAGATGACAGGGTCAAACAAAACCAGGGAGCATATAGGAAGGGAGGGGTATAGAAGTATCACAAGATGAATCAATTATGACCACGGCTCTCGCGCGCTTCTCTCCAGGATGTCGAGTGAGGTGTATGGAAGATGTAGCTTTCATCAGCTGAGGCTAAAATTTACCCTTGGGTATCCATGGGGCAATCTGGCACAAAGGTACCTTCGACGCGGGTGTGGAGTACTGTGGACTCTGTGGACTCTGTGGAGGTCTATGGAAATTCAATTAAGAACTTTGGGTTGGGGTGTGATTCAAGACTTCAAGTGGTCCACTATAAGCGACTATAAGCGGAAATAGACGATAGATAAAGGTAGTGCATGAAATTCTAAGAGATAGTGAACTTTGGACTTGACCCCTGTATATTTTGAGAGGTCTCATTCCTGCTTAGACCTGTATATTCAAATCTGGAAATAAATCACATGATTAAAGTTTTCATGTAACAGGTAAACACGTAGTAAGTGATTATTTACACGTTGTAGACAATATTGTTTTACTCGTTAAATGTAATGTTTAGTACTCATTCCTATAATCCATTGAATCTGTGAAGTTAATCTGATATCCTACTATGCAAAGAAATGGTTTAATTTTAATACGTAATCAATGTTCAATGGTTCAACATTAACTTTTAAAAGTTAATCAAAATCTGAGAATCAAATTATTTTATTATTTCCAGTACAATAACAGTTACTATTACTGACTAACTCTGCCTAGTAGGCCAACCTTACACTTTTATTTATTTAGGTAATATTGTTGCAATTTATATACATACATATCTCTAGCTCTGCAGCAATTGACTATAATATTGGTTAAAATATCAATGAATTGTGACATCTGTTTGTTTACCATACAATCATGTGTGAAATCACAACAATAATTGTTTGCAGAGCTAAATGTCATTCCATTCACGATGTTGCTGCCAGAGATTATTGTGAGAACCACAAAATGCCAAGCATTTCCTATGGGTCTTTTAATCCTCCTTGTGTTTACCTTCGGTTGTAGCTTAAACCATAGGTCAAAGCTTCTGACACCGATTCAGGTGTAGGCCTATACAAGGAAGCCTCTCTGACATGAGACACTGAATGAGACAGATTAACGACGAGCGTAGTCGAAATTTATACGTTAGACGTCGGTCACTTGTGCGTTGCTTGTACGGCCAAAGAGCATCGAGAGGTCAAGGCCTAGATACATTATGCAAGCATTTACTCGCTACGTGAATACAACAGATGCCGCAAATGAGTCAATTCAAGCTGCACATAGGCATTGTCCTCGTGGTAGTGGCTGCTGTTTCACCATGTCTACTATTATAGGAGTTCCTTGTTTCCAATTAGTTGAACATAAATCTCAGAGCCGCTTGCAGGAGGACGGAAGCTTAGATAAACCACAGCGCAGGAGTACCTATAACACGGTTCTATTCCATTGACTGTAGGTAAGTTATGTAGCTTTGTGACTAATCAAACCACTCTTTATGCTGAAGAGTTCTATTTATCTTAGTTAATGGTTTGCTGATTTAGCAGTTGCGTAGTCTACTTTGTTTCCTCTCAAGTGATTTTATTATTTGACTATTGCTTGACGAGGTGTGTAGCCAGAAAACAAAGCTGGGGTTTTTCATTAGACATGGTTGTGCACAGAGCATGGGTCAGTTTTGAGAAAAGTTAATTTTTGTATTTTGCTTATTAAGCTGGATAAGAATTAGCATTGAATTGTTTCATCTGTTCGTGTTTTGTAGAGCTAGGAGACTACGCCTTGTGTGCCAGAATCTCAACAGGCATCTAACACGTAACCAACCGAAATGACGGCTTTTCACTCTGTCTCCATAAGTTCATCCATCAAACTTCTGCTTTCCATCTTTTTCATCTCATCTTGCAATGCAGACAGAGGTTGGTGAATGTTTTACTTTCATCACGATTTCTTTATAAAAACATGAATCAAAACATTTTAAAATTGTCTTTTCACATTATCATACGCAGTGCAGTGGAATAACTGTTAGAATAGTGTTATTGGAACAATTTCATAATTGGCATGACATGCATATGTCTCCGTCTCATTGAGCTGGCAAAGGTGAATTGATGGTGTTGGCATTGTAGTAATAACAATCTTCGTTTATTATTTCAAACTTGCATGAATGCAGTATGATTACAATTCATCGTATGAATGGATGTTCACAAATTATACAGAAGTCGGATTTAGCTGTTTGGCAGTTATGCAAGGCGCTCATTTACGTCATACTGCTCATTCTATCAACACCATCAGTAGATGTAAAATTAATTCTTTGGGAATTTTTTCATTGAAGAAACAATTAGCTAATAAATGAGTTTAAATGGTGCTAAAGGATTTTCTGGGATTTTTTCATTGAAGAAAAAAGCCAGTTAAAATAGGGTTTAAACCAGTTAAATTCTTAGTCTTTTTAATTTTCTAGGGGTCTTTTATTATTTCCTGAGGGGGGTGCTCGGTAGTACAGTGGTTAGCGCGCTGAACTGTCAACCAAGAGGTCTTTTATTATTTCCTGATTCAAGCCGTTTTATTCCATTGGCGTGCCATACTCAGCGTGCCAGCGGCTGCAGCAGCTCAACACCGAGCGAGACAAGCAGATGGTGTGCGAACGCGTCATGTACCTATTTTTAACCATGCAGCAAACATTATAATAATTTATGTCAATTCAGAAACATCTGACCTAGTCACGACTCACGACTGTAAATTTGGAGCATTGCCAACGGACTGTTATAGGCTACATTGAACATTTAACAACAGCCTCATTCAGTCTGACGTAGAAGCTATACATTGTGTAGGCTTACCTGTATCATTATACGGTGTTTCAGACTGAGAATAATTAAACGAAGATTATTATTATTATTATTAGACCCTATTAGACGTTAAATGTTCAATGTAGCCTATAATTGTACACAACAGGACCTCGCTTACCAACGACACGCATGGCTAGCTAAATTGACTCGCAGCCATGCGTTCATTCATGTCACTCTAGCTATGTGTATCAGACCGCGAATCACACGCTGTAACGAGACATACTAAAATAAAACAGTGTGTTGAGGGTTTCGCGTCCAATGCTCTATTTTGTTTGTTTGTATGTGCACTTGTTACAGCGTCCCTTCAAGCTCTCTCTTCTCAGAGGCGCTCCCGATGCAGAGCGGACACTGCATCGGAGTTTCACGCCGAAGCGCTGAGCAATTGTGAGTGAAGGACTTGCTCAAGGTCCTTACGCGGCGAGATGGATTCGAACCTCGAACCTTCTGGCTCCAAGGCAACGACGCCACCACTAGACCATCGCGCCCCACAAATGACTAGTGGTTAAGTCGTTTCGCCCTGGCAGGGCTCCTCAGAACACCTGTAAGGTGTTGACGACCTCCTCATCAACTGAGGGTCTTATGGCCTTCAAAAATTTAATAAGATTACACGAGCCGCAGCCTAATCCAGGTCGTCGGTAGGCCTAAGCGAGGTCATCTCAGCCTGAATACGTAAGATCTCAGACCTCAGAAGATCGTTCTCTTCCTTGGTTGCTTTAAGGTTAGCAACCATTTCTCTCACACGCTCCGCTTGTTTTCTCTCCTTAGCTTTACCCTTTCGAAGCTTATTTTTTGTTCTAGCCAACTCCAATTCTTTCGCTTGTAGGCTGTTAGGTTTTTCACCAACCAAGGAAACAAGAAATTCTTGCAGAGTTCCAGCCATTTGTCAAAATTGGTCACATGCGTACGGATTTTGTTGTCGTGTGACCAATTTTTCTTCGGTCACATGCATTATTAAATACGGTCACGTGATTCAGAACCTTCTCGAAAGATCGAGAAGCTGATACAACGTGTACATTCATCATTGGCTACCGAGGTGGCTGCAGCCGCTGGCTTAAGTCGGATGTAAACATGGCACGCTGAGTATGGCGCGCCAATGGAATAAAACGGCTTAATATTAATAGATCGAACGATCGCGAATATTACGTCATTTGATGCGCAACGCATCCAGTCAAACAGATCTTATAGTATCCAATGTAATTTGAACAAACAAACGTCCTTAGCCACACGCGCGCGCGCTAGAGCTGGGCAGTAGAAATAACACCACACAGGCACAGAAAAGAAGATTTCTCTGCGGTACACGTCAATCAACGATTAGCATAATTTATTCCCGTGTTGGGGACCAACTCAAAATAAACTTCAACGACCACGGGACGGGATCGGTTCAAAATGTTTTCGTGTTTTCGTGTTTCCGTGTTTTCGTGTTTTCGTGTTTTCGTGTTTCGTAGGCCTATAGCCTATGCAAGAGCAATAAATATGTTTCGTCTATATAAAAATAATAATATAGCTTCGAAAAACGATCGTAATAATGGAACTTAATTCCGAAATATATATTCTCGTTTAACATACAACCTGTAGCCTGTAGGCCTATCTTTCGATCTTCCATGCATAGTTCAGAGTTTTCGGAAATGACCACAACAGCAGCGAAACGAATAAGCTTACAAGAATACTTAACTGAACTTAGGTCATGTTAAATGTTAGCTGAAGTAAAACAACTGGAGTTTTAGCCGAGAAACAAAATCAACAAGCAACACGACGTTTGCAAAAACTTGACAACGCCCCTAGGCTTAGGTCTATATAGATAGGCTACAACACAGTCAAGCCAGTTCTGCTTCGCACTTAGTCAAGCATATCGCTGGCGATCCGTAGAGAATTCTCCGTTAAAAACTATCCCCCTGTCATGCAAACAAGTAGACTTCTTATAACTTTTTTCTAACTTTTTTTTCTAACTTTTTTTCTAGGATTTTTTTTTTCGAACTTTTTTTTGCTAATTTTTTTTTTCCTAGGTTTTTTTTTCTAACTTTTTTCTAGGGTTTTTTTTTTCTAGGTTTTTTTTTTTTTTTTTTTTATTTATTTTTTTTTTCTAGGTTTTTTTTTTATTTTTTTTTTTTTTTCCTAGGTTTTTTTTTTTTTTTTATTTTTTTTATTTTTTTTTTTTTTAGTCATCCGTTCCAAAAAGTCAAGAATTTTGTTTTCTCGAATGTCTTTTTCTTCTTAGAACAGGCTGCGAATGTACAGTTTAACTTGTTAATAAAGCGTGTTCATAGAGAAGTAATGATTGCACAAGGGCTGTAATAGTAAATCAGTTTGCTAATAGTAGTAGTAAATTCACAATGACATCAAGTCTTTATTATTAACCCATGAATTGAATGAATCATCATAGCCTAACCATTTAACTAAAGACCGATTTCCTCTTTTTCTTATAATCTTCTCTATTTTAAATGTATCTTGCGTTGTCGATTGTAACTCAGCTTCATAAAATGTCCCTTTTATTTCTTCTCCATGATAGTCAGATATTTTATAGGTTATAGGGTCTGTGTATTGGATTTGTGTTATAGTAAAAATTTCTTGTGTCCAACGATTTGTGTAGCCTTTCTCAAATGTCTTTTTCTTCTTAGAAATTCTTACTTTATCTCCTACCGAAAATTTAGGTTTAACAGTTTCAGGTACAACATCACCATACAGATTCATCCACACAACCCATTCGTTTGCTTTAACACTCGCTTTAACAGGAGTCATTTTAATGGAAGAATGTCTTGTGTTGTTGTATAAATTAACCATATTATCTAAAACATCGATATATCTCTGAGTTGAATTCGCTGTAAAATATTTGAACATTTTCTCTTTCACTGTTCTATTAAATCTTTCTACGATGCAAGATTTCTCTTCGTTCTCAGTTGAGTACAACTCCATACCTAATGATTTTACCTGTTTATTGTAGAATTCAGATCCCTTATCAACCCAAAGTTTTTCACCCCTTCTTTTACTCGTATTAAATATTTTAACGAAAGCATCTGCCACAGATTCTCCGCGCTTATCTTTTAACGGCTGAATAAATGCATACTTGGAAAATATATCAATGACGCTTAACAAATATTTCACACCAGAATTAAATTTAGCATAAGCCTGCATGTCAATCAAGTCTGCTGCCCAAACTTTGTCCACTCCCTGCACATAAACAACTCGCTTCCTGAACTTCCTGACTATAGGTTTATGTAATTCGTCAGCAAGTTGGTCTGTCCATCTCAGGGCTTTTTTTTCAACCCCATTCCAAAATGGGTCTTCGTTGATAATATTGGTTTAACTATAGATCTTTCAATTCGTTCGCGGAAAGTAGGATTAGATATATTATTTAATTCATCTATCATAGCTCTGTCAGCGACGTTTCTCCCTGCTGTATCAGTATGTTTAGCATAAGCCAGGTCATGGCGATAAGCTGCTGCATCAACCCTATCTACTGGTTTGCTCCAGTCTTTTGGCGTTCCGTCAGGGTTTAAACGCAAATCCAATCGAGTTCCTGGACCCGTGAAAGAATGTCCTGGAAGATGTAGTTCACCTGGGTACTTTGCCCATGGAAGTTTAATATTAGAAGTAGTAGAATTGAGCGCTGATACCAAATCACCTCCTTGTACAGTAGTGGACATTTTAGTAAACTGAGTTTTTCTAGCGCCACATTCAACGCATATACCTCTAATCATAGGTCTGCCATTCTTACTGACGACTCGTTGAACATCTTTAGATTCAGTTTGTCGCTTACATTTTACACAATACGAGTTGTGCTCCATTTTAATATAATATAATTAAAATGGAAGTCCAAGACCTATCGTGGAATGAAGAATCAAGTAAACGCTTTAACAGTCCTCTCTTACCAAGAAGCATCAGAGGTTTGATCGTAGGTAAGTCTCAATGCGGCAAGACAATATTACTACTTAATTTATTACTGAGACCTGGTTGGTTAGACTACGATAACCTGCAGATCTTTGGAAAAAGTCTTTTTCAATCAGAATACAAGATACTAAAGAAAGCATTCGAAGAGAAATTACCAAAGGAAGCAATTATAAGACTTTTCGATAATAGAGATGAGATAATGAAATTAAATGTATCACCGACCGCCGTAGTCGAGGAGATGTCTAAAAACATGGGGGAAACATCGGATATAGACTGCAAGTTCTATGAAACCTCTGAAGATGTTCCAGATCCACGAGACTTAAGTCGAGATAAGAAGAATCTCATGATTTTTGATGGTTTACAGTTAGAGCGACAAAATAAATGCGAATCGTATTATATAAGAGGTAGGCATAGTAATGTAGACTGCTTTTACCTAGCACAAAATTATTTCAAGCTACCTAGACAAACTATAAGAGAGAATGCTAACTTTATATGTCTATTCCCTCAAGACCTCAAAAATATTAATCATATATACAGCGATCATATAGGCGTAGATGATATGACTATTGAAGAATTTCGAAAACTATGCAAAACTGCGTGGGATGAAACGCATGGTTTTGTGGTTATAGACCTTACTAGTAAAACAAATAAGGGCAGGTACAGATCTGGATTAGATACATTTTACATTAAATAAAAGCAATAATAAAATGATAACAAAATTTAAGATTTTATATTCTAGGTTTAAAAATAGCTATCTAAAATGGAAACCCTTCTTGACGAAATTTTATCTACTACTCAAACGATTGCACGCAACACAGAGGCTAAAGAATCCTTTTGCATTTTGTTGAGCGAAAGGAGCACACGAATTCGAACGAAATTTAATCCACTAATCGAACTGGACAAAAGTAAAACGTATGAAATGGCCCTTGTTAATCTTGAAACGTACTACAGTTTTCCCAATATAGACGAAACAAATAATAAATTCGTATATTCGTCAGATAACGGTGTAACGTGGGAAGATTTAGACATTCCAACCGGTTGCTATGAAATCGATGACTTAAACGAATACATACAGAGAATTCTAAAAGAAGAAGGTCATGGACAATGTATAAAGTTGCAACCAAATAACAATACTTTGAAGGCTGTTTTGGAAATTGATGAGAACTATAAAGTTGATTTTACAGTAGAAAATTCAATTAGCACCGTTCTAGGATTTCAGCGTCGTGTATACTCCGAAGGATATAACGAATCCGAGCACATAGTCGATATAAACAGCGTGAATAGTTTACGTGTTACCAGTGATATAATAGGATCATCGTATGCTAACGGAACTACGGAGAACATAATTTATTCTTTCTTTCCATCGGTCGGGCCTGGTTACAAGATAATCGAATCTCCTCACAATCTCGTATATCTTCCAATAACGCTATACTCTATTTCATCGATGGAAACAAAACTAATAGACCAAAATGGAAAACTAATTAATTTAAGAGGTGAGGAATTGTCGATACGATTTCACATAAGAGAGGTTTAATTTAAAGTTTATATTTAATATAAGATGAGCGCTTACGCTAAGGTCAAAGTTAATATTTCTGAAGGGCAAAAAGAGAAGATTAAGCGAGCTGCTCAAGTAGGGACTGGAGTGAGTATAAGACTTTCTCATGGAGACATAACTGGTGAGCATGTATTAGCTCTAAACCAGAGGCAAATTAACAAGTTAACTAAAGCGTATCAGAATGGAACTGGAGTGACAATTAAAATGGGTAAAAAGCAATTAGAAGACAATGCGAGAGTCGAAGGCGGATTTATTGGCGCTATTCTACCGTTCTTAGCAACAGCCGGAAAGTTTCTTCTGTCTAGTGTTCTTCCGAGTTTAGCCACAGGAGCCTTAACAGGATTGGGTTCTGCAGCTGGTTCCAAAATTGTCGATAAAATTAGTGGATCTTCGATCTCACACCCGATAAGTGGATCTTCGATCTCACACCCGATAAGTGGATCTGGCGTGCTGTACGTTAAGAAAGGAGGAATATGCTGTAAGATAGTGCCTGCTGGGGAAGGTCTTTTTCTATCTCCGTGGAAAAAGGGTAGTTCGTTATCGGGTTCTGGTCTGTTTATGAAAAGAGGAGCAGGATATATCAGCGGTGAAGGTCTTATCTTGGGACCCAATTCACCATTTAAAAATATTCCTATTCTTGGAATGTTACTTTAAAAAACCACTTATATAAATGTCTGGATACGGTCACCCAATACACAAATTTATCACCAAACGGAAGCCTCGTGTGAGTCCGATAATTTGGATGCCTAAAGTGGTCACTCACGCTCCTGCAAGACAACGAGCAGGCGACAGATATGAGATTTTTGCTCAGCAAGCGATAACGATTGAACCAAAGACAAATATTACAGTAGAAGTAGGCCTTGGAGTCCGAATGACCAGTGGAATGTGTCTAGTCTCTCTCAGGCAGAAGTTGAAACAACTCAGACTGAGCCTTCAAGATGGTACAGTACTAGAGGACGCAGAGGATATAATAATTACAATACAAAACAACTCCGATTCACCAGTTACTATAAACGAAAAAGACTCCATATGTTATGTTAATTACTACGATGCATAAATTGTACGTTTTATGTTTACGTTTTATGTTTACGTTTTACGTTTACGTTTTACGTTACGTTTTAAACATTATACTTATAATAAGAAAATGTCACTACTGAAAATTAGTGATCCCGCAAAAAGAGATTTTATTATCGAAGAGTTTTTAAAAACGAAAAAAAATATTAAACAAAACTTTCTCTCAGAGAGAATAGATGATCTTGGACTTCAACGAGAATTAACGAAAATCTACAAACCAATAGTCGACTCTCAATCAGCAATTTCGAAAGAACAAAACGCTTTGCTGTCGACAATAAAGGATAATTCTGCAGCAACATCACTTGCTCTAAAATCACTTCCAGATTCGTTGAAAACTATTCAATTTCCCCAGTATCCGTCTATAGAGGCGTACGATGACGATGACCCAGTAGAAGACATTAGAAGGTTAGAATTAGGAAATATTGCAGTTGAATACCTTAAAAAATATGCTTCCGATAGAAGACTTGTGGATACAACATTCGGATTAAGATCAAGAGATGGAAAATTCTACATCGGTGACAGCGAAGCCTCAATCCAAGGAAATGATATTACAGTTGGAACCACAACTTATCAAGGAACTCCAGGATTATGGGAATTGTTAACGTTAGCTAGTCCAAACAGTTCAATTTATGATAATCGTGATCTCAAAGAATACGCCGAGATTCTAACTAAAACGAATGCCATGAGTCAGCCAAATAAACCAAACAAACCTAAATCGTCTAGAAGTGTAAAATATAAACAGATAATAAAACCCATATGGGACGATTACATAAAGTTAAGAGGTAAAACAGGAAGCGGAATAATTACCATTCCTTCAGATCCTAACGAATTAGTAAAACAATTAGAGTTGCGAATATATAGCTACAAAGCGGGAAATACAGGAGTAAGAAATGAAATTGTAGGTATGACGGATGAGTTACTGAGACAGGGAGTGATATCCAAAGATGAATATAAAAAATTGATGATCTAATTAAAAATTGATGATATAGAAATGCTGGTCGTTGCGAGAAGAAGTTATAAAAAAGTACACGTTGTCGGTGGAGCAGGAATATTCGATTCCATTGCAGGATTTCTCAAGAGACTACTGACATCGAATGCAGCCAAACAAATTGCGAGCACAGCTGTCAAAGAGATTGGGAGTGTTGCTAAGGATAAGGCGATCGACGTTGGAAAACGATTACTCAATAAGATACTCCCTAAAGCTCCCGTTCAGCAGCCGATAACTCAGGAAACTAAAGTCATTCTAGCTAGATTACTAGGATCGAATCCAGAAATGACGGGAGGAGCTATTAGAATTCAGGATCTCGTAAAACGCTTAAACGGAGGTGGTTTGAAAATGGCTTAAACATATTTTCTTATTTAAAAATATATGTATAATAAAATGCAATCCGATATTCTAAGATTCACAGAGCAACCATTGATCGATGAAGGTATAGAGCGATACGAATGGCATGAGTACGAACCTGTAGCGAGAACTAACCTTAACAGTTCTGGTGAAATAAGAATAAATATTGAATTACAGGACTTATATAGTCACCCAGCAGAGTCATATCTGCAATTCGAAGGAAGACTAATTAAAGCCGATGACACCGCATACGTTAATGCCGATTTAGTTGCTCTCACGAATAATGGACTTATGTATCTATTCAGTCAAATATCCTATCAGTTATCTAATCAAGAAATCGAAACGCTATTTCATCCGGGTCAAGCTACAACGATGCTCGGTTTACTTACGTATCCAAACGATTTTCAGTTGACTCAAGGTTTAAATCAGCTGTGGTATAAAGACACTGGAGCGACTGCTGTTATTGCGGACAACCCCGGATTTGCCACTAGACAAAGCTTTCTCATTCGCAAACCAAACACTAAAGGAATGTTCAGCTTTATTGTTCCGTTGAAGCATATTTTCGGGTTTTGCGATGATTACGACAAGATTATTTACGGCTTCAAACAGACGCTGACTTTAGTTCGTAAAGCGGACGATGATGCCATATTCCGAGATAACGCTGCGGCTGCTGGAAAAGTTGCGATAAACAAAATTTCATGGTTTATTCCACACGTTATTCCTTCCGATATGGAACGAATGCAGTTGTATAAGACGATTGAATCGAAATTAACGTTGCCAGTTGCGTACAGAGCTCGTCAATGCGACACGATAACAGTTCCTCAGTCGACAAGTTTCAGTTGGAGATTAAGCGTTAAAACTTCACCGGAGAAACCTAGATATATCATCGTAGGATTTCAGACGGACCGTAGCGGTAATCAGGAAAGTAATCCGTCGCTATTTAATCACTGCGATCTCAAGAACATATATGTGATGATGAATCAAGAAAGATATCCAGCTGTCGATCATAACCTGTCGTTTCCTAATCAACAATTCTCCAGAGCGTACAGAGACGCGTCCTCCTTTAGTCAAAAATTCTATGGTATGGATAAGTTGATTACCCAAAGCAATATAACACCTGTAGATTATAAAGAATTATACCCGTTGTTCGTGTTCGATGTAAGCAAACAATCCGAGCGTTTGAAATCGTCAGTCGTTGATATTCAGATTAAGGCTCTTTTCAATGCAGCAGTGCCAGCCGACACAGAAGCGTATGCTGTCGTAATTTCAGATAGGTTGCTGCAGTTCCAATCGGATGGACAGAAAATGAGTGTAGTGTATGGAAAATTGATTTAAAGAATACTTATATATTATGAAGCTACCAGAGCTTAGAATGTTAGCCAAGCATCACGATGTTACAGGCACTTCGCATCTCAACAAACCTCAAATGATAGCTGTATTGATTGAAAAGAATATTCTTCCGACGGACTACAAGTCTGTGTCATATCGACATGACACGTTGGGTAGTATCAGGAAACAACCGAGAAGAGTAGATATTATAGATCGAGAGACTGGCGTTGTTACCTCGTATCCATCGATGTATAAAGCTGCTAAGGCGCATGGTCAGAGTGCTGGCATAATAGCTTATCATAACGGAAATGTCTGGAGAGATAGATACGAAATTAAAGTGTTCGAGAGATAGATACATGTATGAAATTGAAGTGGATCTTCGATCTCACAGATAAGTGTTCGATTATGGATTTTAATATTTTTGCGTGGTAAGATAAAATGGATTTAAAGAAAAGTAGTTTAAGAAACATGAACCATGTTGAACACTTGCTCGACTCATCGGTTCCTGACATTAAGGTTCCTACGCTTACCCCCACACCTGGTAAATACAAACCAGTAGCGCCTAAGAGAAAATACAAAAATAGGGTTAGAGCTAAATTAAATGATTTTGCGGATTGGTTACTTAGTTATGTACCTGAACGAGATAATAAAGCAGTTAACGAAAAACTAGAATCGTTGAAGTCAACTGTTTCCAGGATATTTGATAAAATTAAAATTCTAGAAACGGCGTCGGCTATTAAAGGATTCACGAAGCAGTATAGAATAGATGGAATTAATGGAATGGATGCCTCGTCGTTTCTTAATTTCGTCAGACCGCAGGTAGTAAATCTGTTATCGAGTAATCGCCAAACAAAGGTTAATCTAGTTCTTACTTGTACTATGGAACGAGTAGATATGAAATCTGGAATAGTGACTTCTGAGGATATACCATTCGTTTCCAGGGCAGAAGTTATTTTAGAAGCAACCGACTTGAATGAAATATACAGCAGAAAGAAAGACAAAATCATGGAGTCTATTGCTAGTTTTCAGATGCAAGGAAGTAATTGGAGATTTAAAGCTGTTGTAAAATTAGATATCAATACGGTAAAATATAAACCCTTGAGAGGTAGTTCTTACATTCCACTTCCCGACTTTTTAGCTCATAAAAAGGCTATTATCAATATGAAAAACGACGACGAAGAATGTTTCAAATGGTGTATCACTAGAGCTTTGAATCCGGTGGATGACCATCCGGAAAAAATAACTAAAGCTTTGAAAGAACAGTCTAAAAAACTTAATTGGAGTGGCATTGAGTTTCCAGTTGCTGCTGATGCTAATGTGATAGGTAGGTTCGAGAGAAATAACAATATTAATGTTAATGTATTCGGTTTTGAAAAACATGTCTACCCGCTTTATCTGTCTAAGTGTGAAAGTAGTATTTGTGTAGATCTATTGCTTATATCTGATGGAGAAAAAAAACATTATTGCTGGATCAAGAATTTTAACAGATTGATGAGATTTCGGACTAATTCGATGTATTATTGTAAAAGGTGTATGAATGGTTTCACAACGCCAGGAGCGCTTAACAACCATAATGAGTACTGCTCTCAACATAACGCACAAAAAATAGAAATGCCAGAACCAGGAACTATGTTAAGTTTTAAAAATTATAACAATTCTATGAGGGTTCCGTTTATAGTCTACGCAGATTTTGAGTCTTTTGTAAAACCGATCGATACATGCCAACCAAATCCAGAGTTGTCGTACACTAATAAATATCAAAAGCATATTCCTAGCTCCTTTTGTTACCACATAAAATGTTTCGACGATAGTGTATATTCTCAAGATCCTGTGACGTTTACGGCTGAAAGCGAAGATGATGATGTTGGTCAAATATTTGTAGATAAACTAGAAGAGAATATAAAACAAATATATAATCAATTTAAATTCCCTAAGAAGATGATATTTACAGAAGAGGACAAGAAGTGTTTTGATGGAGCTACTATATGCTATATCTGTGAAAAAACGTTGGGCGAAGACCGAGTGAGAGATCACTGTCATCTTAGCGGTAAATTTAGAGGGGCTGCTCATAACATTTGTAATTTAGACTATAAAGTCCCCAAGTTTTTCCCTGTAGTGTTTCATAATCTTTCCGGGTACGATTGTCATCTGTTCATTAAGAAACTGAGAGGTAATAATGGAGAGAAAATTAATTGCATACCTAATAACGAGGAAAAGTATATATCTTTTAGCAGAGAGGTCGTTGTTGATAAGTTTGTAAATAAAGAGGGAAAAGAGATTACCGTCAAGCGACAACTGCGTTTTATCGACAGTTTTAAATTTATGGCTTCTAGTCTTGATGCTTTATCGAGGAACCTAAGCAAAGACCAGTGTAAAAATATTGGGAAACGATATACTGGAAAGAAGCTCGATCTTTTGCTGAGAAAAGGCATATATCCTTATGACTACGTCGATTCATTTACTACCTTTAATGAAACCGAACTACCACCAAAATCCGCATTCTATTCTAAGCTAAATGATTCGAATATTAGCGATGAAGACTACGAGCATGCAAAAACGGTATGGAAGGAATTTGGATGCAAAACATTCAGAGAATACCACGATTTATACAACGTTTCGGATGTTCTGTTGCTTGCCGATGTTTTCGAAAACTTTAGAGATGTGTGTATGAAGAACTATACGCTTGACCCTGCATGGTATTATACATCTCCTGGCTTAGCCTGGGATGCCGCTTTAAAATTGACAGGCGTGAAATTGGAGTTATTGAATGATTATGATATGATTCTGATGCTTAGGCAAGGGATGAGAGGAGGAGTGAGCACAATATCAAATCGTTACGGGAAAGCGAATAATAAATATATGAGCGATTTCAATAGTAACGAAAATTCTACATTTATTACTTACCTGGATGCGAATAATCTATATGGATGGGCTATGATCAAAAATTTACCTACTCACGGGTTCAAATGGATGAACGAAGATGAATTAAAAAATTGGAGAAGTATTCCATGCATATTGGAAGTTGATTTGGAATATCCTAAAGAGTTACACGACCTGCATAACGATTTTCCGTTAGCTCCTGAAAGCATTGAGATTGACAAAGTCAAAAAGTTAATTCCAAACTTAAACGATAAAAAGAAGTATGTGCTACACTACGATAATCTGAAGCTGTACGAGAGCTTAGGTCTGAAAATAACAAAGGTGCATAGAGGTATACTATTCGAGGAAAGTGATTGGTTGAAAAAGTATATCGATTTAAATACAGCTCTTAGAACGAAAGCTACTAATGACTTTGAGAAAGACTTTTTCAAGTTAATGAATAACAGTGTCTTTGGAAAAACTTGTGAGAACATTGAAAATCGTGTTGATGTAGAGTTAGTGTGTCAGGAGGAGAGGGCTATTGAACTAGCCGCTAAACCTAATTACGATAGATGTACTATTTTCGATGAAAATCTAATAGCCGTTCACATGAAAAAAACTAAATTGTACTATAATAAACCTATATATCTTGGCATGTGTATATTAGACTTGAGCAAAACGTTGATGTATGAATTTCATTACAATTACATCAAGGATAAATACGGAAATAGAGCTAAATTATTATTTACCGATACAGATTCTTTGACATACGAAATTAAAACTGAAGACTTTTACTCAGATATCGCAGAAGATATTAAAGCTCGATTCGACACGAGTGAATACCCGAGAGATCATCCATCTGGTATTGAGGTTGGAGTAAATAAAAAAGTTATTGGAATGTTCAAGGATGAAGCTAGTGGGAAACAGATAAAAGAATTTATTGGACTCAGAGCAAAGTTGTATTCTTATAAGATGGCTGCTGGAGATGAGCACAAGAAATGTAAAGGTATTAAGAAGAATGTTGTCCAGAAAACTATTACTCACGAAGATTATAAAGACTGCTTATTTACTAAAAAAGAACAACAACGAACGATGAATGTTATTAGATCTTATCATCACGATATTTATACGGAAGAAATTAATAAAGTTGCATTATCTGCAGACGACGATAAACGGGTAATAATGCAAGATGGCATTCATACTTTGGCATATGGACACTATTCGTTGAAAACTATTTAATAATGTAATGCAGGAAGTAAAATCGAATTACTTTTTAAAACATTTAGATTAAATATAAAATGAGTTCTGCAACTGTGAAAAACATCGATGTCGAAGGCGTAGTTCTTCCAAATCATCCGTTAACGAATTTTGAATTATTGGATGCCGCGAAGAAGCTGAATATTCCGAATTTTAGAGGCGTTTTCGTGCGAGACGAGCTGCCGAATAAACCTAGACGGATTGAATGTGGGATATTGAATCTAGACGATTCTAAAGGAACCGGTCAGCATTGGTGCGCTTTCTTAAAGAGCGGTAATGAGAAAATATATTTCGATAGTTACGGCCTTCCTCCCCCTCTGGAACTGATAAAGTATTTACGCCGTCCAGTGTTATATAACAGCGAGCGAATACAACCCGATAACGAAGTATTTTGTGGTCATTTGTGTCTGTATGTGACGAAGATGGTGGGTGATGGAATGAATTTTCAAGAAGTTATAAACGGCTTGCATTAAAAATGATTTTATATAAATATATATATATATATATAATGCCTGTCGATAAATTTGGTCACACCGCTGCTGGAGGAACATCACGAAGAGTAATCGCTGGAGGTGTAACTCTTAGTCAAATAAATGCTAATTTTCTTCGATGTGATGGAGCAAATCTGCCGACTGGAAATTTAAAAATGGGTGGTCACAAAATTAAAGGACTACCAACAACGAAACCTTTGACAGCAGCAATGGATGAGGCTTTAAGTTGGGGTCAAGCCATTGATTTGATAACGAATCACGACGATTCTCCGTCCAACGATAATCATTTGACGAATAAGAAATACGTTAATGAACAAGTTACATTGAAGGTGTCTAAAACTGGTGATACCATGACTGGTGATCTAATCTTAAACGTTGGCACCGATCGTCTGCGTTCAATGGGTTGTAAGGACTTGAGAGGAGAAAATAAAGAATTCACTATTTTCTTAGGTAGTATACGAAATAAACTACAATGTTCGTTAAACAATCCTATTACATTACAATCGATGGATGGATTTCGTTTTAGAATAAACAATGAAATCATGTTAGAGATGGTTAAGTCACTCGATGGCACTCCTCCGTCTAAAATAAATGTGTATAAGTCCATCTTTATGCATGATGCTTACATTACAGGACTACACGAACCCAACAACGCCAGCGATGCAGCTACGAAGCAGTATGTAGATTCTATCTCAATCGGTCCCGCGCTTAGCATTCATTCTTTAGCTTGGCAATTCTTAATCGCTAAAACTCACACAAGAGTTACTTTCGATAGTGTAAGATTCAAAACCGATGGTGTTATAAGTGCGGGAATGACCCGTTTCACTCCCGGAAAAGCCGGATACTATTTGGTTTCGACGTATATAGAATTTTGTGACACTAATACCGCTCATGGTAACGTCTACCTGTATAAAAATGGAGCGAATTACATGCAAATTGCGGGCGGAGCGGGTACGGGAGCTGCGCATAACAATTCAACCGGTTGTAGCATAGTTTTTGTAACCAACACCGATTTTCTCGAGATATTCGTTTATTCACACATCGCACTAAATATATTCGCTAGAGACTTTTCGGCAGTATTCTTACGACCTTAATTTCCTTGCTGATCGAAATAATAAAAGACTTCCAAAGGGCAGTGGCCAATCCTCTCCCTCACCGTCTCATCATCCACTGACCGTGTACTCATCATAGCTGAGTCGGCTTGTGGAACAGAAATCTCGTTACAAATTTCTACCCCGGCGGGGAATTGAACCCTCGACCTCTTGGTTGACAGTCCAGCGCGCTATCCACTGTACTACCGAGCACCCCCCTCAGGAAATAATAAAAGACCCCTAGAAAATTAAAAAGACTAAGAATTTAACTGGTTTAAACCCTATTTTAACTGGCTTTTTTCTTCAATGAAAAAATCCCAGAAAATCCTTTAGCACCATTTAAACTCATTTATTAGCTAATTGTTTCTTCAATGAAAAAATTCCCAAAGAATTAATTTTACATCTACTACCATCTGGTGAATGAAATGCTGAGTCAGCCTTTGGGAGGGTAGTGGGAACTTGTGGGAAGCGACCAGGACTGCATCCTTGCTGATCTTCTGCTCTTTGTGCCAGTGTTACCGACTTACCATTATATACTAAGTGGTTATAACACCCCACCCCACTGAATTCAAATGCAGACATTGCTACAGAAAGCACAGATATCCAACAACCAGATCATTTTATTTATTGCATTGGGTTGTATTGTCTCAATCTTAATATGATACAATACATTTTTATTTATTGTATATACGTTGTCTCAATCTTGATATAATTATGATACAATACAATTTTATTTAAATTCTATGACTGTGCGTTACACAAGAACCATGGCACTGAACCAAATGGTCACATGTAGTTTTCAAGGCCTGCCGTGTAAACCATCAATTATACTACGCCTTCTTACAGATGAGAGCTTTACTTTTGCATCGTGACTGACATCAGGCATTTTCCGCCATATTTTCGAAAAATTATCCGA
Organism: Lumbricus rubellus; assembly: GCA_945859605.1. Lineage (NCBI taxonomy): Eukaryota > Metazoa > Annelida > Clitellata > Crassiclitellata > Lumbricidae > Lumbricus > Lumbricus rubellus. The sequence continues at coordinate 36,342,727 of OX243812.1, forward strand.
TTCCAGTCTTTTTTCCACGTGATTTACGGCATCTGTTGAATGCGTTAACGTGGCGCCCTCTGTACGCCACCAGCGATCCTCCTTGCGTCGTCATAATAAAACTGCCGCCGATAGAGAGCGTTGTCATGTCGATGGAGAGAGAGAGAGGGGACGAGTTGTATATCATAGGAAACAGACGACATAGTCCATGAATTTATGGGCGCCCATCGATATGCACGCGTGGAAGTCGGTACAAACTCAGCGTTTGAACTTTAAAGCTTGTTTTCCTCGCTAGACGTCACTCGGCCGTCAATTCGAGAGCGCGTTTGCGACCGATAGGCCGCCTTGCATATCAGCTGATTACAAAACTGTATATCTTTCACGGTATCCTACATGTAGTAGGCGGCTTCAATGCCCGATCCGCTTGATTTAGGACCCTGTTCGAAAGCTGCACAAGACATGTATGCATACATAGGCTTATGTAGAGCTAGAGACCGCTCTCGCATTGAATCGTGTTTTATTACGTGTCGGTCTCAATCTCGATATGATGCAGTGAGGTTAGCGCTACGTTACTACGTAGGTCGTAGCCTACTCCAGTCGTAGCCCTATGAAGACCTATTATCCAGTGCATGCCTTGGTTATGTTTGGGGTGTGGTAACCATGCGGTCTCGCAAAGCAACTCCTAGGGTCCGAAATTGTCTCAGAAATTTGACATGGACATGACACTGTGGTTTCGATTAGGGCCGCCCTAATCCTTCTATTTGTCAATAAAATAACAGTCAATTGAATCCAGCAGTTTACTAAGGTAAAATTATTAGCTCTTTATGCCTAAACAATATCACATTTGTGATGAGACCACAGGCTCCGATACGATGCTGAGGGGCGGAACAGAATCTATTCTAAAGACATCATTTGCTCACTCGCCTAGTGCATGATGGTATTCCTGCAGTATTCTATGGGCCTGAGAAATGCACCCATATAGGTCCCATATTATGATACGAATCCTTATAATATTATGGGTTCTACATGTATAGGCATACAGTACCCATACTGGCAGGGTTAGCTATTGTGTCGGGGTTTCGAACATATGTGCTTATAATAATAAGCCAAGGGACTTGGTAACTATAGTAGGCCTATAGGTTAGGCCTATAACAATTGCTCGTCCCTCAATGACAGATTGATTATCCGGTTCTTTTGTGCACATGGGCCTAGATCCAGCTGACACACAACAAGGTACGGCTTCCTGGTTTAAGGCTTAGTTTAAACCTTTAGGCCTACGTTAATAGCCTACTTTTGGTTGGTCCGGTGGTCTGGAATAGCCTTTCTTTTTGAGCTACGCCTACATTCTGGGACTCTACCAGGATCGTTCCTTGCTAAACCTAAAATTGTTCTTTTTTGGGCGTGCTGGAATCGGGAGCGCCTCTGAGTATTTTTTGCTTGAAGGAGCGCTATATAAATGTCCAAATGAATGAATGAATGAATGAATGAATGAATGAATACGCAGGCTAAAACGTTTCCTTCCACTATGATTTGCGTTACTCGATCTTAATGCATGGCAAACTTTCATCCGTCAATCAATCAATCAATCAGAATTTATTGGTCCTTAGTGTCCCTTCAAGATCCGTACTCAGAGGCGGACAATCGTCATCATAAATTCCGAACTTCTAAAGCGGCACTTGAAATCTACGATTACGATGATAAAACAGAAGGCTTAGGCCTAGACCTAGACGTCCGTGTCTGGGACTTAGAGCCTATGCTACTGACTTTTAAATGGTCAGTTATTTAGTAAAATAGCAGGCTAGTCGGCTGCCTCCTCTGATCTGGTAACCGCACTCGGACCTCTTTCTAGGCCTATCCATTATTGACATAGACACAGCGCTCGTGAATAAGTTGGTGCCCTGCGTTTGGCTCTCGAGTAGCGCTTTAGAAGTTCGGATGTTACCATTAGGCTAGCGGCGCTAGCCTACCTTTGCTGTCTAGTTTTTTTTTGCACAAATAGGCTTAGGATGCGAGACTTCCGTGACTAGACCTACAAATTAAAAAAAGAATGTAGGCTAAGCCTAAGTGAAAGAACACACAACTGCATGGCCTAGCTTTGCTTTGCAACCACGCGCCGCCGTAGCCTATATGTCGCCAGATCTAGTTTAATAGGTTATCAGAAGGTCAGAAATGAGAACTTTGTGTAGTGTTTCGTGTTTCAATCAGCAATCGAGATCAACAATGGTTTCACCGATCCATTTGGTAATTAACCGAAATTTCTATTATTTAACGGCGTTAGATTCCAATCGATACGTCACGCTGCGTCGTTGCTGTAGCAGCAGCTGCGTTGCTGTATGAATAATTAATTAGACGGCTGTTCAATTTGGCGCCTCCGCTAACCGAATCGAATGCATGCATAATTAATCAGTTAAGCAACGGTTGCTTCGTTATGGCAGCTGATTATGGGGTGGTTTGTTGATACGGTAAACGGTCTTGTTTTGTGCGATTTCGATTGTCTTTCACGAACAAAAACAATTATTTTTGTAGCATTGTTCTCTTAGCAGCTTCGGCTTACTTTGGTGCTTTGATGCGCAAAAACGCGGTGCAGGAAATGCCCCACGGACGACTTCCACGAGCTTATAGTCCTCTGTGTCATACAGGACGGGGGCGGGACATTAATTTTGAGGAACCGTGACATTACTAATGAACTTGTAGGAACAAGCAGTTTATTTATTATGCGTGGATCCAACTGTTTCTTACGATGAAATACCGACATTACAATTGCAAAATATCCACTTGTTTTGTTGTATAGAATGCTGAGTTCATTAAGTTGTGACCCCACGCCTCCACGTGGTAGAAGAATAGAAAAATGGGGTGGGGTGGGTTAAAAGAGTTTCACTTTCAGATATATGCAGGGCTGAAAGTTAGCTGTGTCTGGGACCAGCATTCATCTTGGTCACTAGATTAAACACTCATATCCAGCGCCATATGACCTGCAAACAGACTTGTAATACCTTTCTTTCAAACCGCTTTCAGCACTGGATATATGAGGATGATTTGTAGACCTGTAAATAAGTAATGCATTGACCAAAATTAGTTTACGTTGCTCCTTTTTGTTTATCTTACGCATCATGTGAATTGGAGTAATCGAGGCAAGGTAGTGAGTGAATCATGAAATGAGCAACATATGGCAGACCCTTAATGTTTCGATTCAACTGTGCTAAATTGGAAATGGATAGGAAAGCAGTGACATGGATGCACTGCACACTATCCAACCACATTAGACTTTGAAATTTGAAACGTTTCTTTTGGAAGTCTGCTCCACTGGGACCCAAGAGAAGACTGTACGGGACCGGCAGCTGTCAGCAAACGTATCAGGTGGTCAAGTCCATGTGGAGTCTGGGGGCGAAGGGGGTTACTGCAGCGAGGATGGAGATTTTCCAAGTGGCTTGTAGAAGATAATGTGTTTCTTGCATAATGATGATGATGAGAGGCGTGAGAAATTGAACTGTAGAATTCACAGGGGATGTGGTTGCATCATCGGCATATGTGCTGCTGATGCAGATAATGAATAGCCTGCAGTCAGTCCTGATTAGTATGGAAAGTTATAAGGTTTCCCAATTTAAAGTTGTTGCTAGTTGTTTATTCGATGGTGGTAATTGTAAGGTTAGCAATTGCCATATTTGTAGACTGAATGATTGAGTGCATAGTGAATTTTGGTGGATGCCTATTGGAGCTTAAGCATAATTTATGTTCACCAACTAATTATGGGTTTTTAGATATACACAGGTTCCAGACTTTAAGATCTGGGAAATATCGGGCAAGCGTAAAGACCTTATCGTAATTATTGAATTTTATTGTTGGAATTAAAGTGTATGTACAAAGTGGAAAAGTTCTTGTTTATGCATCATGTGTTCATGGATGTCCACACATAGGGGTGTCTCAAGATGGGCAAGATGGAACACATGCTAATTAATGCCTGTAGTTAATTATCGGAATGCTTTAGGCCACATCAGATTGGGATGATGTGTCAGACTAATTTCTCATGTTCCTTTCTGAGCATATTTCTATGGTTGCCATAGATGAAACTTGAAATTTACTACGCACTCAATACTTAGCATTAATTATAGTTCTTTAATTTTTGATTTGGGGAATGTAGCATTAAATTAAAATAATTAAATCATTAAATCACTGTTTTAATATTAGATAAAAGCTGAAAGTAACTTATTCAAAAAAATCTAGGCCTCTGGTTGGTCATGTATGATGTAATAGTTTAGAAATTACACAGATAATGTTGAAGAATGCAGACATGATCTAGTTGCTGCCACACTTCAGTATAGATTGCATTCAGACATTTAAGCCTTGACCTGGCTTTCTCGGGGACATATCTATAAATCAATGAAGCTGGTTTGTTGTCTGGGAACAAATACCTCTCTCCATCATAACACTTACTCATACCAAAATGTCATTTGATACTGGCACCCATCCAGTCTAAGAAAAACAGCAGTTGAGCGCTTCTAATCTGATCTGTGCCTTGTGTGTAACTGATACAAATAATCATGTTAAAATGAATATGGATGAACTTGATGATACCTTGGGAGTTCTGTTACCCATTCAAACCTGCCTAATCCCTAATCTAGACTGATTAATTGCTGAGATTGGGTGTATATATAATCGCATATCAATTGCTTATAAATGTACTGTATATACAATTATACGTGTATGACATTGTATGTATTGTATATATAATATATGTATTGTATATATTTATAGTATATATATGTACCATCTTATGAAAACATTGCACAGAGCTGTGATATGTATCCATGCACTTGGTACAGAAAAATACATGTACGTAACACTAGCTGAAGAAAGAGTTGTTTGAAGTGTCAGACATGTTGGCAGCTCACCTCATTTTCCACTGGCGATATACAGTGTTCTGCTTAATACCTCCCAGTGATCGACTACTCACTTAATGGAGAAGGGGGTCAGTCACATAGTTGTGCAGTTTTGTAGTCAAGTGTTGAACTAGTTGTCTATAATCATTTGTGTATTGTGCATTGTCTTGTATTCACATCTGGTTGTCATGCATCCTGGTAGTTTGTATCCAGTCGTGTAATGACATCTCATTGACACATATATCATACAAGTAGTAGACACAGAGTCTGATAGTTGCAAGTCTCATGAAGTCTCAAAGTCTCATCTCGTTGCCAGATTGAAATTATGACCAGTCATAAAGTCGCTTACTCTTAGTTTTTACTCATTTAGAAAACCAATCCAATAATAATAATCCTATGATTAAATGACTGAGGAAACGCATCTAGTAAGCACCAGACTCTTTTAGTCTCTTAATCAAATATTCACGTACACATGTCGTAGCTTGGTCTGAGTAACAGTTTCAGAGTTGTTTAGTTGATGCTCTTAGGGTAATTAAATAAAGTATTCACACAGTCAATCTCATATACGAATTGTCATGAGTCTCATGACTGTGGTCTCAGTCATATAGTTGCATCCTTTTAGCCATGTATTGAAGGTGTTTAGTAACACTTAGTATGGTCTAAACGTCTTGGGGCCAAATGTCTTTCTGGATGGGAGTGCTTTTCATGCATTGTATTATGAGCCAGTTTGAACAACTGAGGAAAGCATATCTTCTTTATTTGTCTTATTTTGTAATGATTGGAAGTAGAAGTGGTTCAGTTGTGACACTTCACATGTATACAATATATCCATCAGTACATACTTAAATATCAACTTCTCTTGCTGCCTACTTCATCTGAAATTTGATTTAGGATTATGTCAGTGTTGGCAGGAGTGCTTTCAGCGTCAGGCCCACAAATACTTTATGATCTACTTCACTTTCGTGCTTCAGCCGTCTCTGTCAATGTTCTCTTAAAATTGCTAATCTAATCATGGTGATGTGTTCTTACCTTGACTGGTACTGTCATGGCATGGCATACCTAATACTTACTTACCTAGGGTGTTTTTCTGGGGTGAGTCTGTCGCTTTGAACTACTGCTTGAACTGTGGTGGTTATGAGAAATGGGACTGCTGGAACTTGAGGCTCAGTCACATTTTACTGTATGTGTAAAGCATCCTAGAAGTAACTTGCTACTAATGATGCTGTTGTCATTGCATTACACCATCTAAGCTGCCATGCTGAGAGCATTTAGACTTGCATATTTGTTGTGTTTAGAGGCTTCTTCTTTTTCATTCTCTGCCCCTAGGCAGGTTCAAATGTTTTGACGTCTCCATTCTTCCCTGTTCGTTTAGAGGCAATTGATGTAAAAAAAATGACAAGTGTTGCAATAAAATACGCAGGACACAATCGCTGTGACTGAATTCACGATTTTTCTTTGTTATCCAGGTACACAGCCGAAAATTATTTCCAGTTACCAGAAGGAGCAGTGGCTGTCGGCTGGTGACACACTACGTTTGATCTGCCCCGTTGCTTCAGATCCAGCACCGATTGTAACGTGGAAAAAGGATGGTGATGACATACACATCGGTTGGGAGAGATTCCGGATTCGTGAGGATGCGCTCCAGATCAGAGCAGCGGAGTCCGGAGACTCGGGAATATACGTGTGCTCGGCAACGAACGGCTTTGGAACAGTCAGTGCACAGTTTGCCATCTGCGTGTCAGGTATGATGGAAACATGCTGCTAGATTGTTGTTTTGTTTAAGCTTCTCTTACAAGTGTTCTTGTAGACGCAGGACTCTGTAACCGATACATGAGTTGCAATTCGATATATCATAATGCGAGTAAATGAGAAAGTTGATCTGGCCGGTAGTCTATTCTGATCTCTGTTGGAAAATATACAGACGGGTAATCTGACCCGTCTGATCGTGATGAGATCTGTCTTAACTGATCTGATTGGATGTATGTATTGGAACACTTACGAAGCACTGCACACACGGCGAACTGCTCTAAAGTGTATTTTGCTACGATCTCATCATAGCGTCAATCAATACTCTACTTGTTTTGATAACAGTGATGCGAGGCTCCAGACTGGATGCTGTAATCAATGATTAAGTGCATGTGGAAAGTTCATTAGTACTGAGAAAAAAGTAACAGAAGACGCAAAAACTAAAAATGCTGTATGGCACCGTGAGTCTTAGTGAGGATCTATAAATTATATTGACAACTCTGTTTAAATAAATTTATACAGACACAGACCATGAGCCTGTTGGTTTACATTTTCAAGCACTTATGTTAACTCTAAACTAGAAGTTTCAACTTAGAACTTTATCCTCTTGCACTTGTAATTATCATATTTTCGAAAGGTGCTGCATATTTAAATGTTTAATATTTTCTGTATACATAGGCAATGACTCCCTAGTAACAACACCATCTGTTAAAGATGTCACCTGTAACTTAAATGGCAATGGAGGTAAGAAAACACCAGGCATTCATTTATGAAAATCGTGGTTTTTTATATTGGCATTATAATTATACAATTATTGTTTTTTGTTTCCTTCCTTTGCGAGTTCAATAGCTTTATAATGTCCCAATTCCCAAAGTGTATATATGTTACATATCTTGTAAGCATTATGAGCCAGTTTATAAGATTACTTAGAGCTCTGTTTGGCTGTAAGGAAAGAAACTTACGTATTGTATGTTTCTGTTTAACAACAACAATCACGTTCTTTTAGTTATGAAGAATCAATAAAACCAATAAGAAAAGGATATCTGTTTTGCATACTTATTACTTAGTTTTCTTGTTTTTTGCCTCTGACTTTCTGGTTGGCAGTTTGCGTAATTATAGGATTTCAACTTGTCTTACCCACTACAAGCCATGTTTTTTATGTGCAAACTTTCTTATGAACCACTGAAATTTATTCTGGCCACTAGTGCAGAAGTAAATTGGTATTGTATTTACGATAATTTCTATAGCATTGTCGGTAGCGAGCTACTTCTAGTCGCTTTGCACGCTGTCAACAGTCAACATTAGAGTTCGACAGGAAGTGCAGTTGTAAATGTTTTAAAGCAGTTTGAACTGTTTTTTAAATGCACAAAAGTCTTTTTGCCTCCCGGATGATTAATGGAAGACTGTTCCATGCATGTGGGCAAGAGACCCGAAAGACCTGATCACCTGTTTTGGATTTTTTTCTTGAGCTAAAATATTCCAACTTTGAAATGTATTTACAATGGAAACTGTTTCTTTATTTGAAACACACACAGAATTGCCGTCGTTCGTCAACATGCACAAAATGAAAGATCGATACATCCAGCTGGTTGAAGGCGACACAACGCAGCTTAGTTGCCAGGCAGCGGGAAAACCTAAACCAGAGATTCGTTGGTTCAAGGACGGCAACGAGTTGTCGAGTAACTACAACAGCGTTGGCAACAACTGGTTGTTGACGCTGAGCGACGTGACGGTTGGCGACGACGGACAGTACACGTGCAACGTGTTTAACCGCGTTGGCAGCGTTAACTATACGTACGTCGTTAAAGTTACAGGTATGTACTTGAAATCTCGTTTACATTTACTAAGAAGAAACTTTGGCTGCTGCTGCTGCCTACTGGTATCTTCAGTTATGTTGCAATGATCTACAGTCATCTACGTATGCAAGTACCTATTTGTGGAATGAAATAATCTGGGCATGAACACTGCTGCTATCTGGTGAGCAGTATGACATGAAAAAGGTGCTTTTTAAAGAGGAAATGTTGGTGCTAAGTTCCAAAAATCCAGACGATTTTTGGCATTTACATTCATTGCCCAAAAGCTAGTGAAGATCATCCTATTCAATTCAGCTTGCAATTCTATCACAGAGCAGTTAGATGCCTGTATGAAGTTCCTTGTAACATAAAAATAGTCACAATCATCTAAAGTTACTTATACGCATAGTGCATACAAATGCCATACATACCTATGTGCATTTTGTTATTAGCAATTGGTTATTAAAGAATATGCTTACATAATAATGATAATAATAATAATATGTAGAGATTTAAGTGCCATGGGTTCGTAAGCAATCGATTAAAAACCATAGCAACGATTCAGAAGCACTCGGAGCAGAGAAAAGTTGGTTTGTACAGTGCCTTATAGATTTGAAAGGTTTCCTAACTTTGGTGTCACTGTATTATGCACTTGTAATTAGACAGTAATACAGAATTCATGCGTGCAACCAGTCTTGCCAGAGGATGGAACAGAACTGATGATTATTCATTCTAATGGTGGTGTAAAGTTCTTGGCATTAACTAATGATGCTTGAGCAAATTGGCTGACTGTACTAACTTAGGCAATATTTAAAATAGGAAATTGGTTTGTATTTTTGGACTCCTGATAAGGATGATTTGCTATTGAGCCAGAATTTCATGATATGCCCATGATGGATGTTTTGGTTGTAGAGAGGCAGCTGAGTACTCAGGAATTCCGATTGTTTGTTCTGAAGAATGTGACCGCTTCTGTTGGATCAACCGCTTCGTTTCACTGCGAAGTTCACAGCGATATCGAGACTCACATTCAGGTGCGGTTACCACGGCAACACTTTCCTATAACTGTACAGTAAAAGTATCAGTTTTTACGTGATGTAATCTATTGGTTTTGGCAAAGTGGTATTTCCATTTTTTTCTATCTGATACACTCCATTTAAACTCATGGCTTAAAGAATTCTGTATACATGTGTGTATGTATGTATGTATGTATGTATGTATGTATGTATGTATGTATATATAAAATTATATATATATAATATATATATATATATATATAAATATATATGAAATTACACAACCAGAGTTCTATTCAACAGTGATATTTCAGTTCTAAAAATAAATCCCAATTTCAGTTCAAATTCAGTTCTAAGACTCTAATTTCAGTTCTAATTCTATTTCTATTCTGAAAATAATTCCTATTTCAGTTCTAATTCAAGTTCTTAAATAATTTCAGTTCTAATTCAAGTTCTGAAATAATTTCAGTTCTAATTCAAGTTCTGAAATAATTTCAGTTCTATTTCAAGTTCTGAAATAATTTTAGTTATATGGGCCTAATACAAGTTCTAAAGAATGTCAGTTCTTGAATAGATAAACAATCTTCGACCGGTAAACACAAGTTCAACTGTTACGGGTGTAACGTGCACGTGAAGTCAGATCTTCTGTGTTGAGACTTGCGGCCAAAAGTTTCGCCCATCAGCAATATCTCTACTTTTAAGGCATATTTCCGAAGTCATTAAAATTTTATGGTATGGTATCTTGAAATATGGGGAATGATCTATCCACTGTGTAAAAATCATCTACCCTTGCAATATCCTAGCACAGGCCACGATCCAAGTGCTACGATTCTGCCTGCGTGCTGCAGTCCGCCAATTGTAATGTGTAGTCTCTGACCCATTAATTGAGATACAAGTAAATAAAACTCTGCACCCGTTCCAAAATCAGAGAAGTTTCAATAGCCAGTAAAAAAAATAGCCAATAGACACCTCTATTTCCCCCATCCTCATTTGTCCAATCCACAAACATCTAGGTTGGTTAGATCCTTATTGTATATATAGAGGTCTAGGTATTATGACTCTTACCCTATCAGTATAATTATTATTTCCAAGTGAATTGAGGTGTCAAAATGTCAAGCTCGATTTTAACACCCCTATGGGTGCCGCTGATGCTTGATATGTGTCTATATGCTCATGTTCAAATATCCCCCTTCCCCCTACCGTAACCTCATACAGGCTGTACATCAAATGCACCTGTAATTAACTTCGTTCGCCCTGTGTTCAACGGTGCCCAGTCATCCGTCACATTAAACAATGTCAGGTTGTTTGACTAGCGATCCTATGTCTTAGACCTGTACCAGGGACCCTTTGTTTGAATGATTAAGAAAGCAAACGTAATATCTTAGTTAGTTGTGGCAATATGCCCGGGGGAGGCGGAATTATATCCGAAGATTACTGATCTAAAGGGTTCTGAGAAATGGATTGCCTGACTTTATACAGACTTGCACAAAAATCATCACAGTGTAATAATTTTCGTTCTAAAATAATTCCTATTTCTATTCATATTTCAGTTCTCTCAGGCGTATTTCAGTTCCATTTCTATTCTCGTTCTCAAAATAATTCCTAATTTTCGTTCTTATTCTCGTTAACGGAATTCAATAATTTTACTTCTAATTTCTATTTCCGTTAATGAAAATATCACTGCTATTCAAAAACATGGTAATACGGATTACCGACCATAGACAACCCAGATATTCTGTACTGTAAGTGAAGCTGAATCAATGACTTGTAAACAGATATGCCTAGAGCTGTGACATTCCTGTATTGATAATCAATGAATATTGATTGATTGATTGATGTTGTGAAATGGAAGCTCTCTAATATAGAATGGAGAACATCCGACCAGGCTGTTTATACAGCAACAAAGAATCTGTAATACGCTGTATGCTTGATGTATCTTTGCATATGCAGCCAATGCATCTATATGTAACTAGAGACTCATCAATTAACTGAGCTACTGTATTTAAAACTGATAGATCAAAGTTGTTTAATGCAAAGAAGAGAAGAGGTCCACACGTTACCATAGTTGACCGTGGTGCATATGTTATGCACCAAGATAAATATATGCAAATACATATTATATATGTGTGTGTGCGACGCTGTGCGTGCATGTGTGTGTGTTTACAGGTACTGGTTATATATGCAAATCGTGAATGATCAATGTTAACTTCGTTGTTAATGCATTGTAATTGAATCTTTGTTTCTACTTTTAGTGGTTGAGACAAATCTTTCCGATTGTCGACAAACAGAATGCAAACTATACAATAGTTGTCGGTGGTCGGCATTTCACGGTCGTCCAGAGAGGCTCCACTCGAGTCCTATCCGACGGCAGATACCTGAGCAAGCTCACGATCCGCTCGGTTGGGATGAACGACTCGGGGGTCTACGTCTGCTCGGCGGCTAACTCAAATGGATTCCGACTGCAGAGCGCATTTCTCAAAGTAGTGCCAAGTAAGATTTTGTCGTCAGAATGTGTCGAAGGATGTGATTCAGTAGGTTTTTCTCGTTTAAGAGAAGGCTAAAATCTGGTGCCAACATTAGTAAGGGAGTTATGAGCATTTAAATCACTTTGTGAGCTACAGAAGAATTAAATGGTTATCAATGGAATAGTTCTGAACTGAAATAAATACTGAGGATGTGACTAATTGTTGTGTGAAAGGTGCAAAATCAGAGTTACTTCTATTAATTACCAGTCCTAGGAAGGTTGTCTTCAGAAATGGATATCTGCAAAGTGACTACTTTGGACCTTATCCATATTTGGCATTACCATCCTCCCAATCCTCCTTCCCTCCCTTTGTGATATCATCACTTATAGACATCTAGATACATTGCATCTAAAGATATAGGAGCCCTTGCATCACTCCAGGATTGTTACTCGGTAGGATATTTGATAGTACTGCAAATGGAATATCAGTGTACTCTATTACAGCCCCTGTCTACTGGTATCAAGCCCATTAATCACAATGCACATCTGGGTTTTGGAGCTTGGTGGCTACTGTCTTGTATAGAGGTATGCCACAGCAGCTGTCAGCATCTACTAATAATGAATGAACCAAAACAGTACAGACTGTGTGGATTGTTCTACTGAATATACAATAAGGCTGTCCTGAATGGATGCAGACATCTGTATAAGCTCCTTCCACGTTCTCCACTTTGGGTGAGCCTAGGTTTGAATGTGACTTTAGGGGAGGTCCCTTTAGTTTTGAGAAAGATCACTGTGCACTATTTAGGTCATAACAGTTACTGTACCAGTGTACCTGTACTAATGTACCGAACAAGCATGGTAAAACTAAAAAGAACTTTGCTGCAATAATGTTTGCTTATAGTTATTGCTTTTTAAGGTACGAATGCATATGCCTTGCAATGCTGTAAATACTCTGTAATTCAGTCAGCACAGGTGGTAAAGGGCCATCAGAGTTAACATCGACGTCACTGGCATGACACTCTAGCTTAATTCTAACTTTACCTAATGCCTATAAATGCAGAAATATATGCAATGATGCTTGTCTTTTCTCAAGTGGATACTGTGATGGCACCACCTAGATCTTTGAAGCTGTCATTTCTTCAGGCATTGATAAAATAAGTGAAATCTAAATTATGATGGGTCATATTGAACTTATATTTTGCATTGACTATGATTCTTTTGTCCAGGCACCGAAACATTTGACGGGGAGTTTTCTGGAGACAATTCATACAGCATGAGTCAGTTTCTTCCGATCGTTGCGACCATTACGACGATGTTTCTTATTCTCATCATCGGGATCGTCATCTATCTAGTCTTCCAGCATTGCCATCCTTCGGGCAGGTGTTCCTCATCATCATCATCAGCATCCTCAGCAGCTTCGTCAGCCTCTCATCATCGCTCTCCCTCCTCCGCATCTGCATACGTGGTTCCACAGAATGGCTTTAACAACAGTTGCGTTCCTCTCAAGTACCATCAGCATCCTCAGCAGCCGCAGTGGACTAAGAAGGATTGCTACAAAGCGGCGGCGCCACAGGTGATGGAGTGTGGCTGTTCAGTGCCTTTGCGGACGACGACACAGCATTTGGCGCCTGCTTGTCAGAGAGAGCATCTCCTATATTCACAGCAGCAAATGCCGCAGGAAGACCTTCAACTTCATTTCTACGAGCATTGTTAAAAATTTTCCCCAAACTGTGTAACTTTAGCGTTCGATAAATAATGGATCGGAGGAAGTCAGCGGCCTGTGAAAGGCAAAGAACCTGCAGAAGAAAGATTTGACAGTTATTTCTTGGATTGACCGTTGGTCGACCGTACCAAGAGTGTTTGACTGCATCGTGTGCAAGTTCTACCGATGAACGTGTTCAGTTTTTCTTGTCATTTTCAAGTTTGTAACAAGAATGTGGACTGTTGTTGTTTTCCGAGCTAGTAGGATATGTGACATGTCTTGTGTCTTGTAGATTTCTGTGACTTTAGCGTTTAGCCATACATTCTGATCACTTTAAATGGAAATTGGAAGAAAAACAACAAAAGGGCGGAGACATTTTGTGCTTCATTTCCTGTTGGGTGTACACTAGTATCGTATTTAGTATGAGGGACTTTTCAACCCTGAAATCGAGGTTCAAATCGTGGCCAGAGCAGAAAGACGCATTGAGATTTCTGATTGAAAAAATGAAATTGAATGTAAACTTTCTGAAGATTAGAGCGCAGAGTAGAGGCCTGGCCACAGAGTAGAGGATAAATTTATAGATTCCTCATACAACCAGACTGTAGCTTGACAAGATATTTTTGTTAAGTCACTTCTTATACACAGATTACTGCTAGCGTAAAAGATGTATCAGGATATTAATGTTGATTGTGTGTAAGGAATGTATCAAATGTCTGAACTTTGTTGTACATACGCATGTATAAATTGTATATGTGGAGTTGTAGAGGATGTTTCCAGTCATCACAATATCACTTACTGTTGAGTGGAATCACTGGAATGGGAGCGTCACAATATCCATTGTGAATTTGATGCTAGAGCTTTGAAAGACCTTTGTTAGAGATTTGTTTTTGAGTGCTGTTGCAGTGGGACGCGGTGGTGTAGTGGTGAGTTCGGTGCCTTGGAGCCGGAGGGTTCCAGGTTTGAATCCACCTCAAGCTGCCACGTAGGGACCTTGAACATAGGCGCAACCACCCTATGGGACCCAAGGGACGCGTCCCCCCCAACTTTTGAGTGGTCCCCTAACTTTATTATTATGGTCCCCCTCCAACTTTTAGAACGTGATTCATTACGGTCCCCCCAACTTTTAGGACATGATTGCACCTATGACCTTGAATAAGTATATTTGAACCATGTTTCAGTTCCTTGGTAAGATTCTTATAAATAACGCAATAACTGCCCAGATGCACTAGATGTCCACTTGCATGAAAACAATATACAAACAGTAGTCACGGTTTCATTAACACCAAACGACGGTGCCTAAGGTGATGTGATAGTTTGTGTGAAAGAGTACGGCATTAGTCTTTTGCAAATTCATTTCTTGCCAAGAAGAGTTTGATTTGTGATGTACTTTTGCAATATTTTAGCAGATGTAAATTGTTATGTTTAATTAAATTTTAAAAATCAGGTGTACTTTTCCTTCTGGTATTTTTTATGTGTGGGAACGATATTGGCTCACTTTTAACAACATCCACATTCCACAGTTCAAGCTAATAAAGATGCGCTTGGGAACCACAATGCTTGATGAAAGATTGTCGGATGCAACAGTTTTGTTAATGTATTCTGTTGGAGCGCATTCATTGCATTTGGACAATTGTTGCGGAGAAATTTGTTGCCCTATCTTATCATATTTAGATTTATATAACGCCTCTCGCAGAATGACTCGACACTGAAACTCTGGGGAATCCCCAATAAAACACCGTTTAAGGGTAAGAGATTGAGGAGCAAAAATGAGTTGTTGATTTAGCCTTTAGCGGGGGAGGAGGGTCATTCCAAATGGAGCGACCAATCACAGCAAACCTCTGATGCTGAGCAAGAGCAGTCCCTATAGTCCTGAGAGCAAAATGATCAAGATGATTGGCAGAACGCAAGTGAGACTAATATGCAGATATATGGCTTTGCATATAGTTCAAGAGGACCTTGCAGTGAATGCACCCAGTGATAGGAAGCCAGTGCAAGACTTCAAGTATATGAACCTAACTGAAGCATTTAAGACCGAAAGGAAAGACGCTGCTTCGGGAGATCCATTAGTCTAGGATGGAATGGACAAACGCATAAGCCATGGTGGCAATGTCTAATGCTGCCATTGATTGAGTATATAAGGAGATATTCCTCTTGGAAGTTCAGACTTGATTCGGATTTGACATCTAAAGAAAGCTGTTCCGCTTTCAGTCTGCATTGTGTAAAGATCTCGTTGCAAACTGCAGAGTCCTGGGTCCACCATTCTTCTGATTTCTGATGGCACGTGATCATGGTGCAATTAAACGACTGGTAGACTGGGGAGTTGACCCCAATATGTCGAATGGAGTCGACTTGGTCATCCCATGTTGAGTTGAGTTGTTTCTGCTTAGTGCGACAGACCACCCCTCCCCCACACACACAGGGCCCACACAACACAAATTGGTACAGAAAAGTTGCTTGAAGTTGTTTTTCCCACAAGTCAACTCAAAATGATTAGAGTCTAGAGACACAAGAAGAATATACTTACTTACTTACTTACTTACTTACTTACTTACTTACTTACAAACGAATCTAAATTTATCACGTGACTAATAATTAATTGGAAGGCCAGGGCGTCATATTAAGCAGTTTTGTATTGCTTGTGAAACAATTATTAATTAGGCATAGGCTGCCATTTCTAACTTCTACCGTGTAGGCAGCGGCGCCGCCAGGATTTTATTTCTGTACGCACAACTTGCACAAAATAATATGAAGCGAACAGCGATCGATACGAGCTTATATTCAGGGGCGGTTCCAGGGCCGTGTTTAACATAGGTCCATTCGGTGCGGTGCACCGAATGCCCCTGAGCCGAGAGTTTTGTTGCCATTGACCAAATGTCTTTTGCGAGTCTCAGTGTTGCTTAAACCTTTTGCAAAATCAGTAAGTGTAAGAAAACATTAATTTAACTATATAGGTGCACCGATGTTGCGTGCTTGCTTACTGCCCCGCCACAGCCGAAAAACCACGTAGGTTAGCCTATCGAACAGCGAATTTTTGTAAAATGACTAATTTTGTAAGACTGCCGAACGGCACTTTGCCCATACTGTAACACTGCACCGACCCTCGAAGAACCTTAAACACGGCCCTGGGCGGTTCCAGGATTTCTGGTTAGGGGGGGCGTAAATACTACCAATCCAATCCCATATATATATACATATACAGTGCTTAAAGTGTAAAAAAGTGCCAGGACGCTGTATTGTAGGCCTAATTGGTCGTCAGTGGCGGCGCCGAAGGCGGGAAGTTGCGAGCGCCGAAGGCACGAAGCCCATCCCGACTAGGGGTCTGGGGGAGCGTCGTAAGTTCCCCCAGCGGGGTCTGGGGCGGAGCCCCAGCGACCAGCGCATTTTTGGCTGTATCGACCTTAAATGGAGCCATTTTTAGGCTCTTGTTTGCCAGCTTTTTGTGAACGACAAAGTCGCGAAATTTTTAAGAATAAGTCGTTTTTCAGTGTCGCAAGCTACCAGGATAACAACAAAAATCAAAATGTTATTGTAAAAGAGAAAGGTTTTGTCTTTACAGTAAGCTCCCCCAGCGGCATGGGCGTACGAGGCGGTGGTGCAGGGGGGGCAATTGCCCCCCCCCCCCAAATTCGGGCAAGTTTGGTGTTTTTTTGGGCAAAAAACGACTAAAAAAAGTTGTCAACTTTCGGGCAAGTCAGGTTTTTCGGGCAAACACGGACCCGAACGACTAACTTTTTCACGGATGTATTTTTCGGGCAGAAGTTCAATCTTTGCCCCCCCCCCACTGCTGAAATTTCCCGTACGCCTATGCCCAGCGGGGTCTGGAGACGGAGACCCAGCGACCAGCGCATTTTTGGCTGTGTCGACTTCAAATGGAGCCATTTTTAGGCAGTCATGTTGAACCTATATAATAATATATTTAATATATATATATATATATAAGATATATTATATCTTTCTTTGGGCGCATAACGTATAGGCATGGTGTAGGTAGGATAGGATCTATAGGATTCTCTCGTGGTAATATGGAAATTCAAACTGTCACCCAATAAATTTAGATTTTAGACCATGTGACAATTATATAAAAGTTTGCGCCCCTAGAAAAATTCCTGCGGACGCCCATGCTAAAGGCTTCAAATTATTACCCCCTCCTAAACATTACCCCCTCCTGCAAACTGTAATTTGCATCAATCGTCGATATATTGGACTAAAAATATCAGAAAAATAATCCCGCTTCTTGTTTTGGTCTGAAGATTTTCATCCGTTATCCCACTTCGTGGTTTGGTTTGTTATAAATATTTTCATCTGTAACTAAAATACTAAATCGCCGCTGAAGTTACATGGAGAAATGGCTTCGAGGCTATTATTTTTCCCGAGTAAAATATTGATAACAAACCACAGTGGGATGACGGATAAATCTATGCAAATCTAGTGTCCGGGGGTAATCTGAAACCGGTTACGGTACAAGTTACCGGGAGGGTG
Source organism: Lumbricus rubellus (assembly GCA_945859605.1). Classification (NCBI taxonomy): domain Eukaryota; kingdom Metazoa; phylum Annelida; class Clitellata; order Crassiclitellata; family Lumbricidae; genus Lumbricus; species Lumbricus rubellus. The sequence goes on from OX243812.1 coordinate 36,360,780, forward strand.
ATGTTTATAAGGAGGTGCAATTTGATAGGCCTACCTTTAGATCGGCATATTGCTATGCTATCGTCGCCTTGAAGCCGGAATTTTCCAGGTTCGAATCCACCTCGCCGCGTAAGGACCTTGGGCAAGTCCTTCACTCACAATTGCTCAGCGCTTCGGCCGGAGTAGAGAGCTTGAAGGGGCGCTATAACCAGTGGCGGATCCAGAACTCTTCCAAGGAGGGGGGCAAAAAGCTTAGAACCTGGGATGGGACAGGTGAAACAAATTTCGAAATTTGGTTGTTGGTCGAACAAAAATAGGGATCGGTCTTTGGCTGAAGTACTTTTCATCCGCCAAAAAAGTTGATGAGGTTTTTTTAGTCATCTGCCAAATTTTGTTTTGGAGAAAATCATACCATTTCATCCGCCAAAAAAAGTTGATGACCTTTTTTTTACTCCTCCACTTGAAAACCGACTGGGGGGCCACGTCCCATGCCATTTTCCGAATAGGGGGGGGGAGGCAATATGCCATTACACCCATATGCATATTGCTAATTTCATACCAAATGAGGAGCCACGTCCCATGGCAGTTTTAAATGGGGGCCATGGCCGGATTGCCCCCTGGATCCGCCCCTGGCTATAAAAAGTGCACATAGAAACACATAGGCCTACAAACAAAAATTAAATTTAAAAAAAAGTTTTAACGGTTTTACATCCAGGAATCCCAGGATCCATAGACCTCTAGGGTCTAGGCGACTATAAGACGCTCAATGCCAAGATGGCTCTCTATTAGAGTGTAAGTAAGTAAGGAAGTAGGTATATTCTATAGATTATAAAATTTCAATAGAATTTCATCGCTTATAATAAATTTGCAATTTGTGAAAAAAAATTTTTGCCTTTCCGCGCTGTACGCACTTGCGTAAGTGCGTACGCCTAACGGCGCCCCTGCGTGTAGGCCTACTTTGCCTGCAATATTATTTTTTACCTTCAATGCCGACTGTGCTAAATAGGCCTACTTATTTTACGGGTGTAGTGCGGACTAACTATTTAGGCCACATAGGTAGGCCTAATCTTGCACGATCTTGCTACTATAATCTAAGTCGACTTAGAACAATCCATCGCTCTGTCACCTCTGTCTTTACCTCAATTGTTAAATTATCAATTTATCATTAATAATCAGAATTCTGCCTCACGGAGTCACGGGAATTTAATTAGGTCCTACTCTTAAAACTTTCCTCAGATTGCGCTACAGGAAACGCCAAGCTTTTATCTAGCAACAAATAAAACAATCGTAGAGATAATGACGTCATCAGCTGACGTCATTCTTCGCACAACACTTAATTAGGCCTAAGTTAGAATTCGTCTAAACATTCATGAATATTGTGAAAATTCAACTGTTCTCACGACCGTTACCGTTCGATTCATCTATCTTTTTTGAGAACAGCTGCTTGTGACTTCGAAGATCGTATTTCTTGAAGACGACCCATACATGATACAAAGTAATTATCGATTTTTAAAATCTGTTCGTCTTTCATCATCAACACGTTTAACGGTTTCGCTGATAGAAACGATGGTCACGTGACGGTCACCAATGGCAACGTATAATGAGAATAATTATTGTTTTAATTAACTGATAGAATATGATATAAGATAGATTTGCAGTCCTGACTCCTGAGAATAATATACTGAAGGTGACCGTCTTGTAGGCCAACGAAGGATGCGATAAACTCGCTGCTTTCTAGAATCTACATACTGACAGTAGGCTATACTTATCTTTAAAAAGGCCAGTCATAGGCCTACGTTCATTTCAGAGCACTTAAATAGCGCCTCTCCAACATAGGCTACATAGACGGATAGTCTGGATAGATCGATGGGATGTTAAGCGGATGAGTGGACGGATGGATTTGATGTGTAGGTTTATGGACGGATGGATTGGAATCATTGGATGTTAGGTGGATTGGTGGATCGCTGCATGAATGAGGTTTTAGTCATTTTCGTTCCTAATTATGTTCTTCCTTTTCATTTTCGTTCATTGTTTGTTCTTTCTTAGTCGTTTTCGTTCTTAGTTGTTTTCGTTCCTAGTTATGTTCTTTTCATTTTCGTTCATTGTTTGTTCTTTCTTAGTCGTTTTTCTTAGTTGTTTTCTTTCCTACTAGTTATGTTCTTTTCATTTTCGTTCATTGTTTGTTCTTTCTTAGTCGTTTTTCTTAGTTGTTTTCGTTCCTACTAGTTATGTTCTTTTCATTTTCGTTCGTTGTTTGTTCTTTCTTAGTCGTTTTTTCTTAGTTATGTTCTTCCTTTTGTTCTAGGCCTATGTTTTGTTTTTCGTAGTCGTTTTCGTTCTTTGTTTTGTTCTTCTTAGTCGTTTTCCTTCTTAGATGTTTTCGTTCCTACTAGTTATGTTCTTTTCATTTTCGTTCGTTGTTTGTTCTTTCTTAGTCGTTTTTTCTTAGTTATGTTCTTTCTTTTTGTTCTAGGCCTATGTTTTGTTTTTCGTAGTCGTTTTCGTTCTTTGTTTTGTTCTTCTTAGTCGTTTTCCTTCTTAGTAGTTTTTGTTCCTACTAGTTATGTTCTTTTCATTTTCGTTCATTGTTTGTTCTTTCTTAGTCATTTTCTTTAGAACTTAATTATGTCATTTTTTCATTCTTTGTTTTGTTTTTTCGTAGTCGTTTTCGTTCTTTGTTTTGTTCTTTCTTTGTTGTTTTCGTTCTTAGTTGTTTTAGTTCTTACTTATGTTCTTTCATTTCGTATCCTGTTGTTTCTTTTCGTTTTCATTCTTTGTTATGTTTGTTCGTAGTCGTTTTCGTTTGTAGACGTTTTCGTTCATAGTTATGTTGTTACTATTCGATTTCGTTCATTGTTTTGCTCTTTCTTAGTCGTTTTCGTTCATATATTGTTTTCGTTCCTAGTTATGTTCTTTCTTTTAATTTTCGTTCATTGTTTGCTCTTTCTTGGTCGTCTTCTTTCTTAGTTATATCCTTTTTGCGTTCTTTGTTTTGTTTTTTCATTACCGTTTTCGTTCTTTGTATTGTCATTTCTTTGTTGTTTTCGTTCTTATTTGCTTTCGTTCTTAATTATGTTCTTTGTTTTTGTTCATTGTTCTGTTGTTTCTTTTCGTTCTCAGTTAAGTTCTTTCTTTTCGTTTTCATTCTTTGTTTTGTTTGTTCTTTGTCGTTTTTGTTCTTAGTCGTTTTCGTTCTATCTTTTGTTCATTTGTTTTCGTTCTTTGTTTTGTTCTTTCTCCGTCGTTTTCGTTCTTAGTTGTTTTCGTTCTTAGATGTGTTCTTTATTTTCGTTTCGTTTCTTTGATTTGTTCTTTCTTTATCGTTTTCGCTCTTAGTTTTGGTTATTAGTTATGTTCTTTATTCTCGTTTTCGTTCTTTATTTAGTTCTTTGCTAGTCGTTTTCGTTCTTAGTTGTTTTCGTTCTTAGCTATATGCTTTCTTTCGCTTTCGTTTATGGTTTGTTCTTTTTTTTACGTTTTCGTTCTTAGTTGTTTCCGTTCTTAATTATGTTTATTCTTATTTTCATTGTTTTTGTTCTTGTTTAGTCATTTTTGTTCTTAGTTGTTTTCGTTGTTAGTTATGTTCCTTCTCTTCGTTTTCATTCTTTGTTTTGTTCTATCTTAGTCGTTTTGATTCTTATACATTTTTCGTTCTTAGTTGTGCTGTTTCGTTTTGGTTCATTTATTTTGTTCTTTGATAGTCGCTTTTGTTATTTATTGTTTTCGTTCTTAGTCTTTTAGTTCTTAGTCATGTTCTTTCTTTTCGTTATCGTTTGTTCTTTAGTTATGTTCTTTCTTTTTATTTTCTTTCATTGTTCTTTCTTAGTCGTCTTCCTTGCCGGCTATGTCTTTTTTCGTTTTTACTCTTTTTGTTCTTTATTTTCATTTTTGTTCTTAATTTTGGTTTTTTCCGGTTTTGTTCTTTGTTTTGTTCTTTTTAGCCGTTATCGTTCTTAGTCATTTTCGTTCTTAGTTAGTTCTTTTTCTTTCCTTTTCATTCTTTGTTTTGTTCTTTCTTTTCTTTTCGTTCTTTATTTTGTTCTTTCTCATTCGTTTTTATTTTTAGTTGTTTTCGTTCTTAGTTATATAAGCCCCTATTTTATTTTCGTTTCCGCTCTCTGATTTGTTCTTTCTTTGTTGTTTTCTTTCTTAGTTGTTTACACTTGTTTCGTTCTTAGTTCTGTTCTTTATTCTCGTTTTCCTTCGTTGTTTTGTTCTTTGTTTGTCGTTTTCGTTCTTAGTTGACTTCGTTCTTAGTTATGTTATTTTCTTTTCCTTTTCGTTCTTTGTTGTAGGCCTATTCTTGTTAGTCGTTTTCGTTCTTAGTGATGTTCTTTCTTTTCATGGTGCCAGTTTAGGAATAGGCCTATAACTGGCCAGATGCATAATTTGCACAACTAGGCCACTGGCTGCACTCTGCCAGTGCCAGTGCCAAGCTTTAATAACTGAGGAGGGCGATACTAATCATCTTTGAAATGGCAGTGTCATTTAAATAGCAGCAAGCGGTTTCCGTGTTGTACTGTTATACTTATAGCATGGATTCGCTATTAATCTGCGCATGGATAGCTGTCACGTCGATAGCTGTCACTAATTACTACCGGTTAG
>OX243812.1:36365563-36435563 GCA_945859605.1 Lumbricus rubellus
TTTGCTGCTTTATGGAACTGAGAAGTATAATGTAATCATTAGAGCATCTTAAAATTGCATTAATTTATAACAGTGTTCCTCATGTTTGTTTGTGGGTTTTGGACTATTGTTTTATTGTTTTTCAGCAGTAACAGCATTGCAAGATTTCTTTCATTTAATTTTAATTTGTTTGTCCAAAGACACAGGTGACGTGTTTCCTTCTTTAGAAATGTTGTCGTAAATTCGGAACTCTGCAGCGCCCACAAAAGCTACTTTAGTGCGTAGTTACTTCCTCCATCTCTGAGCAAGATGCAATGGCTTTAACTGAATGTTCTGTCATTGTGTCATGGTCTGCGTGTCTGTCCGGTTGGCTGGCTGGCTGTCTTACTAATAGTTACTTCTGGGTCAGCCCAGGTATGAGCGTGGCTGCTGTTCCACATGGATGCAGATGACTTGCAATATCATGTTGTCTCTCTCCTAGTGAGCCAAGTGCTGCCTGCCATCCCAGGATGGATGACTAATAGATGAGGCTAGATTTTGCAGCCACTACTAAGAAAGTTGCCGGGCCTGTGACATGCTTGATTGCATTGGCATCTTAGAGTAGAGACTGCGTGTCTATCACCTGACAAATCTACTCAATCCCACTCTTCAGCTGTAGACATTGAGTTTTCATCTTAGTCGGCGTGCAAAGCTCTGTCCAAAGTGTTCATTTCAATAGATGGAATTTAAGTGAGTATTGGAGAGCACTTGAGTACAGGCTAAGATTTCATATATGCAAATGGAACCCAAATGACAAAATACTAGCATTTGACCTAATGGGTTTTGGTGTGCGTTTTGTGATGATCAACTCTTTTAGATAGAAAAATAAATTTTCCTAGAATATAAAATTAATTAGAATAGTGATGTATGTACGAAATAAGAGTCTGGCAAGAGGCTGGTCGGATACAAAGGATCCATTATGGTGATTATGCGAGGATAACGAGGATAGCGGTACCTCAAGTTGCAGCACTGGTTTGGATAAACCTTCCTCGTTATAAGTAAAATAATGCAAGTGAGTGGTGCATTAAACTGTAGAAGAACATTATGCAATTTGTGGTCTTAACTCTTAAACAAGGCAACTGATTAATTATCATTAGACCCAACTGAAACGTATGCATGTGCCAATGTGCCTTTCCTTTCACTATTAAGCAAAGACTATTGGTCTCAACACATCATGTGAAACTGGACGACTGTCTTTGAGATTAATGGAAAAATGGATTTTGTGGAACAATAAGCATTCCGATCATTGTCTTTAATATCAAGTACCATTGTCTCTAACCGGTGCTTGCTTGCTTTGATCAGGAAGACAATTAGTGTAGCTTGTAGTCGTCAAGATCTTTGCAGCTTAATTCTGCTTGAAACTGTTAATTTAAGATTGAGTTTTCCGAATTGTTTGTTATATTGGCGTATATATACTTCTTATGTAGGATATTACCACTTATGGTGAAGGTAAATTTGCATGTTTAGTGTGTTTGCCAACAAGTTGCCAGGAGAGATGCTATTGTCATGCAAGCAATATAGGATTTGAAGTACAGCTTGCCTGGCGGCTGTAGGGAACCGAGCGTACAAGGAAGAAATCTGCTGCTATCTGCAAAAAAAAAACCTGATGAATTATTTCAGTAGTTGCTGATGGTGAAATGAGTTGGAGGCCAAATGAGTCAGTCGGAGGCCGAGGCACCTGTTTCTGGTGATGAGGCCAGAAGACTGTTGTGAGCTAAGGAATCCAAATGACTGTGCTGCATCAGGTGGACCCGGTCTATTGACCTATGAGTTAGTGACACTTGGCTGCAGCAGGGCTCTTTTGAAGAAGTGTCAACATCAGCAGTGCTCAGCAAACCCATTCTAGTGGAGCCAGATATCTAGAGAGAGGGAGGAGAGAGAGAAAGGGAGGGAGGGTCTTTGTACCTGATGTTTCCATGGCAACTGGCACACTGGATTGAAGTACAGCTAACCTTTCGGACTGATGTGATGAGATTCTACACACTTCTTCGTCTTCAGCCAACCTGTGTATGCCTCCTCACATTCGGAGATTCCCACAGAACCAACGACGACCTATCCCATGCCTCTGTGTCCGTGCACGTCTGTATGTGTGTATGTGTGTTTGCGTATTCACGTGTGGGCTCGTTTTTCTGTGTGCTGCTGCTATTATGGCTGGGCGTGTGCTGTCAACCGCGTCAGTGGCTGGCGTCGTCGTTGTCGTCGGAGCGAGGAGGACTGAGGACTGACTGGCTGTGGTGGTGGTGGTGGCTTTTATTGTCTCTTTGTCATTACTTGTTGCTCTGCATTCCATGCTTAGCTCAGCCATCTCGCGGATCTCTCTTTGGATGGATGAGGTATTTGCATCTCATGAGGAGGAGGAGGAGGAGGAGGTGGAGGAGGAGGAGAGTAGGAGGAGGAGGAGGCGGAGAAGGGGATGGGTTGGATGTTTGGCTAGTATGGTAGTTAGCAACTGAAGTGCACACACGCATACACACACAGGATAGGATGTGCCTGGGCATGCATGCACTTCTCGGCTGTGAGAGGATTCCCTTGAGGCTTTTTTTCACTGAAGAGAGTCATGTATGTTCACCAGTAGCAACAGAGGGATGAGCACTGTAGAGCTCTGGTCTTAGCACAATAGTCTTGATTAAAACTGTGTTTAAAAAAAGCAACAGACAGTAGCCAAGTCTAAGATTCAACCTCATTCACTACTAATCATTAGTGGTTACATTAATTGATTAAAAATAATTAATGTCATGAAAATGGACGTTGAATTAGAGATGACAAATTCATGTAATGTGAGTTCATGAAAGGCTATATAATATAATTGGCCATGATTACTGGCCTGTAAAAGGAGAATGAGTGTACCAGGTACGTGACTTGTTGATGGGAAGGATAACGAAGAACGAGAAGAAGGGGTCGGGCTTTACAAGCCACGCCACTTGCATCACCTAAGCGAGCATCATCATAATGTCTGATAAGCCAGGTGAAAGTTTGACCTGCCGATAAGTTTTGACTGCAGTTGATAATCAAGCGAAGTCCAATGACTCAAGGTAGTGGTGCGCACACACGCGCACACACACACACATGCACGCATTGCCTCAGCAATTCTATCTTCGACATCTTCAACATCTTCACGACGAAGAGATTAATATATCTCTGCATGGGCTGTAAAACCATTTCGCCTCCACAAGCGCACGTGAAGCTCACCGCTTGATGGGCATACCGATCGCGCCGCTTCGTGATGTCAGGTTGCAGCACGTCGTCGTCTTTCAGCGCAAGATGCGTCGTAGCTCTCTCGGCGGCTCGCCTCGGCAGTGTGTCCAGGGTTCAAGTGCCAGAGATAGGACATGAAGAGCCTGCCTGCACCCGACTAGAATTTTGTGAGGATGCTCTTCATCAAAGCTTTATAGACGTTTCTCATGGCCTGCGCAAACAAAGACATATAAACTGGAGAGAGCTCTGAGATCTCTTTTTGTCCAACTGTCCCCAGCATTGATAATTAACGTACGACGCGCGTATAAGATGCAATAAACCGCTGACATAGGCTGGCTTGCTGTTGAGGCAAGCTCTTGAGTTTTTGGCTTATCTCTTGTTGCACCATTGTCCTTTCCAGGTATATCGAGAGGAGGCAAAGTTTGAGATCTGAGAGTTTTAACGATTGACAGTTTCAAAGACTGTATGTACTACAGGTGTGACACAGGTGTGAGAGATGTGATGCATGGCATCAATGAGTACATGTTTCGCAGCAATAAAAATGGATGCAACTGGTTTTCATTCTGATGTTGTGTTTAGGCACGATACAGAAGATTTTAGGCTTGGGTGGGTCCCATCATTATGTAACTGTTTGAAGCATGTCTCACGTTTGCTTGAGAAGATGTTATCTCTTAATGTAATAACATGTTGTCCAGTATGTTTTCTCTGAGTTGTTGTGCTTCAAGGTCATGTTTTGCCTGTGCAGAAAGTTTCTTAACTGCTGAACACTTTGACTTGTCTGGTAAAACTTTGAAACAGAGTTGAAAGGTTTTCTTCTGCTGAAGTTACATGTGATTCCTTGTTAAGTCTAAAACAAAAGTTTTCAGTAGAATAACTTTATGTCATTGTACTCTGTGGCAAATGCACAAAGGTTCAGTTTGTTAAATTTGTCTAGTGAGATATATTTTGCATTTGTATGTTGTATTTATGTGTTGTATTTATATTTTTGGCATTTATGGTGCTTGTGGCAGCCTCTAGAGGCATCATAGAATTTACCCCACTGGGTAATTGACGGATTGTCCTCTGCAATATTTATTTGTTTGTACAAGATTCCTTATTCCAATTGCTTATAAATTGCTTTGGTATGATGATTGTTGTGGTTGACCTCTGGGAAATGGGATCCATACAAGACAAAGGGGAAATAGCCCACAGGAAAGGTCTTTCAAGCCTCGTTACTGTTGCTATTGAGTATATATTTCTGAATCCAAGTTGTTAACATGATTGCTTTGTGAGGTTCTTCCATTCTTTACCCATTCCTATTCATTTCAATTGCACTGGACTGGATGTGTGAATATGTGGCAGCACTGGCATCCAAGACAACAGTGGTAGTTGCTGTGAATGTACCCTGTAGGTAAGATCAGCTTCATTCCCTGCCTCCAGTTATTGTGACAGAGAGATGCACACCTCCAGGGGTATTCTAAGATTTTGTTTATTAATTCTCACATTCGTAAGATTTACTGTATGCCCACCTAGCTGCTGTTATATTAGGGGTACATGGTGTACCTCCTCACATCATGTACCCAATCTGTAATTTTCATCAGCCATCAGCATTGTAATTTATCCATCACTTTCTGCTGTGTCATCGCTTTTGTTAATATCATTATCATCAGTAATGATGGTGCTTTGGTACAACAAGATTTTAAAATTCTCTTCCGATGAAGAATGCAACCTAAAGTTGATTAGCAAAGAAAGGTTGCAGGTTCTCTTCGAAACAGCATGTCCTCACAATTATCTGGCTGCTTTGATACCTTGCACTACTCACTACTGTACATAGCATGCACAGAATATTTTATTATATAAAATACAATACATGTATATGATTTTATGTATTTAACTATTCAGGTTTTTACTATCATTTGAAGATGTTAGCCATTTGCATGTTGAAAAGCTAAGTTATGTGAAACTGCCACTCCAGGGGAAGCCCCCTCCAATGGCAGGCCCCACTATCCAAAGCAATGGAACAAGCTCATGGGAACAAAAGCTTGCCTCTAGCTCAAGAGTAATGGGGGGTGCTCATGGTCATAAACAGGGCAAGTGAGGTCACACAGATAGGATGCGGCACTGCGAAAAAGAGACTACCAGACTTGTGCAATATAACCCTGTGAGAGAAACACTGAGAAACAGAAAGCCAGTGCACGAAGCTTCATGCATACAGGCAGACACAGTGGCATATATTTAAGAATGTTTCGTAATGAAAATAATGAAGCAAATCGGTACATTTACTGACTTTATTTATGTAAGGTTAATCACTACATAATTTCTTTGAGATTTGATTTGGAAGAAGATAGGTTGCAATTAGGTGGTTTATGAGTTTGTTTAAACTTTATTTAAGTATTTAAATTAATCACTACATCATTTTTAAGATTTGATTTGGATGAAGATAGGTTGCAATCAGGGGGCTGATACAATTACTGACTTTATTTAAGTAAAGTTAATCACTGCATAATTTCTTTGATTTGGAAGAAGATAAGTTGCAATTAGGTGGCTGATACAAATGTCTGTACCTGGTCTTCGTTTGAACGGAGGACAATTTTATGGATGATCGTAAGAGTCGTTATTTATCTTTAAATGATGTGACGTGAAGTGGACGAAGTTATGGTTTTGTTTTGCTGCACTACCTTTACGCAGTGGGGGTGGTGGGAGGGTGGGGGCTATGATAAGATGATTACTGCATCTCCTGATAACAAGTCTCAACATGTTCCATCGAGTTAGACAGACCATTAAATAATCGAGGAAGTAAAAGTACATTACCATATCGCTTGATTGGGATGCTCGTCAATTTAATTTAATTTAATTTAATTTAGTATTTTATGCTGTGCCATTTTAGGGCGACATCATCATGTTAGTGCTTCAGGGAGAAGAATCTCCTTCATCTGTGATATACAGGGTGGGTGAAAAAAGTGATCCCTTATGGTATGGGGATTATCTCTTTTTGCCCCACCCTGTATTCTTTACAGAGTATTGATGATAATGAATGGTCATTCATGGCAGAGAAGTTGTAACTGGACCACTGTCACTGTGTCACTGTGCATAGTTGTCTCATAGTGCAGTGTACTCAATAGGGCTTCTAAACGGTTAGTCATTTTCGTTCCCTATGGTGACATCACCTGTGTCATGCCGCTCATGCGTCTTTCGATCAGAGTCATGATCTTGATAGTAGTCTTCGTGTAATAATGTACCAAATGATGAAAATCATGAATTGATTCATTTTTTGGATGAAATTAAATATAATAGGATCGTTGTACAACCAGACCTAGGGAATGAAAATACATATAGACCTAAAAACAAGCATAAGAACAAAATAAACTAAGAACTATACTCAGATCATACCTAGCAACTTAACTAAGACCGTAAATATTTATTAAGGGCATAGCTAAAAACATAACTAAGAACTTAGGCCTAGCTAAAAACAAACCTGGGACAAATATAGCCTCCCAAGTGTGGATCCATTTTGACCAGGAAGCAAGTGTCGTGTCTGTCTGTACATATGGGTGTGAGTGATGGTAAAACCAGCGCACCATGGCATGAGTCAGAGGTATTTCTTGCTCATGTTTGCCAACCCCCACAGTACCTGGTTGAAAGGTGCGGCCTCTCTCTCTCTCTCTCACCCCTTCCCGATTTGAGATGGGTCCATTTTGTGGATGTCGTGGCATGCGTTGATCACCTGCCCTCTCATGACAACAGCTGGGGGATGGCATGGCTGAGGCAGAAGAAGAGGAGGCGGTGGTGGTGGCGGTGGCGGAGCTACTGAGCCAGTGAGCTAAGCCAGCAGCAGCCTTGTGTGACTGTGTTTCTTTGAAAGACATGCTTGGCTGGACGGGCTTTCTTCGTGCCTCCTCTGTGAACCATTAGCCAACTGTTTCTGTCTTGCTCCTAGTCATGAGATGTAATATAAAGGAAATTTTTAGTGAGCACACGCTTTCAGTTCATTTATAATTATTTTGGGACTTGTTGTTGTCATCATCGGCAAGCCCCATCTTGTCCACAGAATCATCATCACCTCGTGTCTAACTTAGTTTGGGACTGATGATTGTGTGGCTGAATTGTTGCCTAATTATCTACATACCTGCTTATTGTGTCTGGATCCTTTGTTTGGCAGAGTTTCTTTCATAGTGAAAGCATAAGTGTAGAGTGATGGCTAATAGTGGACTGATGGCTAATAGTGGACTGATGGCTAATAGTGGAGTGATGGCTAATAGTCGACTGATGGCTAATAGTCGACTGATGGCTAATAGTCGACTGATGGCTAATAGTCGACTGATGGCTAATAGTCGACTGATGGCTAATAGTCGACTGATGGCTAATAGTTGAATGATGGCTAATGTCCATGAAATGTTTGATGGTCGATGTGTCCGTGAATCATTTGTCTGCTTCCCTGAGTTCATCAAATTCCAGACTCCACTGATGCAGTGATGCTGCTTGAAGTTGAAAGCTGAAGTCCAAACTCCATCATCATCAACATCATCATCATCAGTGACTGGAATGAAGCTTGAAGGGTTAAAGCCAACACACCTGAACTAATACTGAATCTATTAATAAATAAGTATATGTATAAATTGTATATGCAGTGTACATATATATATATATATATATATATATAATTATGTATAGTGGAGGAGGAGGTGGTGGCTGCCTGTGTGTGTGTATGTGATATCAGTATGTGTGATTCCTGCCTGGTCCGGTCAGCTGCTGTATCAGAGGTTTGTTTGCCAATTAGCTATCTCTGTTCAAGATCTTTGACCTTTCTTACCTGTCTGCACGAAAAAGAAGAAGTGTAGTAGACGGGGCTGATATTCACGGCAGAGGCTGTCATCTGCATATTAGTATTAAGATGATACAGGCGACCACCGAGACCGAATCTCACATGAGTTTGTTTACTCAGATAAAGACTAAAGACGCAAAGGAACGGAACGGATGGTGTCGTCCATGATGAGGAGGAGTTAGAGAAGGAGGATGAGAGTAGTACTGTGGCTGCCACTCTGCCGCCGCAGCCACCGCAGCAGCAGCTACTGCAGAATTTCATTTAGGCGTTTGCCTGCTGAAGCTGACGTCCGTCGGAGGCCTACCTGTGTTTTCGGTTGTCCGCTGATCTTCCTGGCTATTCTACTTTTCGATCGGATGATTAGAAACTTTGGAGAATTTGTAGAACTTGTAAAGGAACTGGACTTCTCTGTTTAACATTCTGGATGCTACTGTCGACTAGAGGTTTTAATTCAAAGTGCCACCTAACTGGAGCATCACTTGTGGTTCAAAAGATCGAAAGGTACTTTGTTTAGGGTGTCATGTTTGTGCTGCTGCAGGTGCTGTGACATCGTTAGCCGTGTGTTTGTGTTTGTTTACCTGTATTGGTGATGCGAGTGATTATAATTTGCTAGTTTAACATGACTTTCCAGTGTTCTGTCTGGGTTTGGGAAATAATGTTGATCGTAGTTTAATGTTGGGTTAGGGGATGGCAGAGGTTTTAGGGTGCAGCTCTACACAAAATGTGCAGTTCTAAATGGATTTGTGCAGTTGTAGAGGCACTTATGTGCAGTGTAAAATAGTTTTAAAAATTAATTGTAATCCGATTGGAGTGATCTACCATGGATAATGGAAGGGAAAGAATGGAGTGTGCAGTTCTAAAAATTGATTTAAAAATCTCTGGGGGATGAGGTGGTGTAACGCAGCAGAATGTTGTCCATGTCAAGGTTAGAGACATGGGTCCCAAGTGGAACAGCTTTTCTCTTTAAGAAATTTCTTTGACTACTCAGGAACTAAAATCAATAACTCGTTGATAATGCTTGATTTTTACAAGTAAATGTTAGTCTTGCTGTCAGTGAATAATATATCATATGGGTTTTAAAGTAGACTTGTATTCAGACATGACCATTCAAAAGCATAGGAAGGTGCCACTTAAAATGTAGATCAGAATGATGACAAAGCGGAAAACATTGATAACAAGTTTTGGTGATGATGATGATGCTGATGATGATGATGATGATGATGACTCTATTGTTGTTGATGAGCGAACTAATGGTTGGTTATGGCGATGATGAAGACGATGATGAAGACGATGACATGATTATTGACCTGATAAGGTTAATTTGTTGATGTTGGTTAATGATGACATCTGATGACTTGATTGTGATGATGACGATTGTAAGCTGATTGTGATGATGATGGTTAACGTGAGGATATTTGTGGGTGCACTAAGTGTACTCTTAAGAACTGAGTGATGATGACATCTACTTAAATAGAAGATCCATTCAATAATATTAAGTCATCGCTAATAAAATAAAGTCATCTGTGGGCGTGGGTAAAAATCCTGACGTCATATCAACTGTCGTTGTTATTGTGTGTGTGTGTGAATAAGGAAAAGCTTCGAATCATATTCACAGGCATAGCTCGTAGCTCTCTCAAATCTCTCTGTCTTCGGTATCATTGATCTTCAGTAATTTTGAGTCTGGTGTCTGTGCAGCCAGTCAAGCGTGACTTAATCAGATGACTTGTTTCTGTGCAGTTTCTCTGATCAACTGAACCAATAGACGACCTCCTCTTTCTTGGTCTCCTACACCCTCCTACACCACTGCCTCCTCGTTCATCCCACAGGTGCTTTCTTCTTCACGAACTGTTGACTCAGAGAAAGAAACGCCTTGGCCACCACCGTCGCCACCATCGGCGCCGCCACCGTAGTGATGGTAGAGGTGGCGTTTCTCATCGGCCAGGTACACCCGTCGGACTACGACGATCTTGGTGCAGTAGCCTTGTCAAAATCGCCTTTGCTGGGCGCCGCCTGTTATGTATTGCGGACACGTCTTCCACTTGCTATGTAAACAGACATCGGATAGGCCTATGTGCTTAAACATCACCTTGTCACAGACTGGGCCTGGCCGTCCAAGAAAAGAGAGAGGTAGAGCGAGAGCACTAGTGCGGCGATGGCACACTAGCGTCATCAAGCGTTGCCTCAGACTGTTAGGGATAAATATCGTGATGACTGTATGTGTCATGACATGTCAGACTTTTTCACCTGTATACGGTTTAAATGGGATGTATCAGGATGTAGAATTGGTTTCTGCTATATAAACTTTTACAGTCGGGCCATAGATAGTTGAAAATCTTTCAGAGCCTGTCGGTCTACCCATGCAGTTTTGACAAGCCGATCATAAGAGATACTTAGTGTAAATGTCGTATTATTCTGTAGAATATTTGTCATCTACATCCGCCTTTTGTCTCCTACCTGATAACCAGCTTGAAATCCATGTTTGTACCTGCCTTCTAATCTGATTTTGTGTTGATCTGTACAGTATGAGAATTGTAGAAAAATAACAGGGGGAGCTGTTAGCCTATATGATAATCTTCATGGAGTTGGGGTGTGAAAAAAAGATTTTACTATGTGGCACAGTGGCCGTAAGAAAGACTAGGGGGTTGAGCCCCTCAACCCTCTGACAATTCTTACCCTGGATCTGTCCCATATTTGAGCAAAATCTGTGTAGCCCTCTGAAGTTAATTCAGAAACATGTGTGACCAGTTTTTCACATAAAGTGTCTTTTGATTTTGCCTCTCGTGATGTTGACTCTCCTGAGTTTATCTGTATGATGAATATTAGATGATATTGGAGGTGGCCACTTCGCTTTCATACAGATCAGCCACCAGTGCATGATAAGAAGAAGATGATGAGGTCATCTGTAGGCCATCTCAAGTGATCCATTGAGGCTTCAGAGCCTAGTGCAGCGATGATCAGAAGAGCCTGAAGGAGATTTACAGTCCTCTAAAAAGCCCCTCAAGGGGAAGGACGTCTCTTCGTAGAAGAACACTTTAAGTGTTGAGCAATACAGGCTGTGTGTGTGTGTGGTGTGTGTGTGTCTGTGTGTGTGTCTCTCTCTATAATGTTTACCAGTTTGTTCACTTACTGTTCAATTGGCTGAGATGTTTGGAGGATTTACATAAAGTTTATCTAGATCTCATTGTAAGGTTGCCAAGAATGAACATTCATGTGGATTTGTAATATTGTACGTCTACAATAGGGTCAGTGACAAGTGAATTACAAAGCATTGCTCTGATTCAATTGAAATGGAAAGCTGAAATTAAGTTACATAGTTCAGTTAGAAGCAATTTAATGTAATGTAATGTAAGTCTGCACAATTTTCTTAGTGCCACATAAAACCGGTCCAGTGAGACAGGCTACGCTGTATAAAATGTAGTCTGCAATAGTTACCAGGTCAGAATATGGAACGGTCAAGCTGAATAGACTGTTGGACAAGTGGTTGCAGATTTGCTCAGTTTCTGTGCGTTTCTTGTACACGAAGAGCTCTGTGTAGGAAGGGGGATTGGGGAATAGCATTTAAGCGAGTGTTTGGGTTGCATTTTCACTTTGCCGAGATGCTTTGTCCAAAGTCCATGCCATCGAACGTTTTTAAATTGCTTTCGTCGCTGGGAAATAGTTTCCAGTCGCAATGCTTCAGGTGAAAGATCGACCTTTCATGAAGTGAATTTCATCTAGTCATCTTCCTCCTAGACCACGATGATGTATCTTTTATGTTGTTTCGTGGTGAAAGAGAGAGAGCGGCGATGCCGGCCGTCCGGTTGGTCGGCCTGCCAATGTCTACCTGCCCGAACGTGTCCTCCTTGATTCACTGGCTTCATTCCATCAATTCGTCGTGATGCGGGCCGCTGTGCGTGAATATTTCAGGATGTTGGGCAATCCCTCCTCCATCCGCAGACCGCTCGAGTCGATACCTGTCAGGTAAATGATGCCAATTATTGAGTCGAGCGCTTGGTCGGGAGATGCTCGCCGCCACCGGAGGAGGATTGCATCAATGCCACGGTCAGCAGCAGCAGCAGCAGCACAGTCAATAGGACACAGTATTGCATTTAAGTCTTTGTTGGTCGTGTATTCGCGCCAATTGTTTCCCTCTGTTCGCGATCGTGCATCCCGCTTGAGGAGCATCACCGAGTCCATTCATCTGTGTCAATGACGCTGTCTTTCACTCGCTGCTGAAAATATTTGTGTGCATGCATGTTCGGTTATTTTTGGTGATGTCCTTAGCCAGTTGCTGGCCGTACGGGTTTGGCTTCATGACATCAGCCGCAACACGATGATGCGTAAAGTTTATCACATGACAGAAAATCGTGTAAAGACTTTCGCTTGAATCAGAAGGCACCGTTTTCTTCTCTGACCGTTCTTTGTGTCAGAAGAGGGATTTTTGGATTTCATCAACAGCATCCTGCTTGCATCTCCAAACTGTGTAGGAACTCCAGCTGTGTAGAAACTTTCTTCCACGGCAGAGCATCGTTCATTAGCGGGGGATACGTATCGGCGCAGATTCCTAATTAGACTCGTGCACGTAAGCTTCTGCCTCTTTGAGCAATCATCATCATGATCATCTGATCATCATCATCATCATCATCATCATCGTCATCACCACTGCTTCCTCCTCCTCTTCCTCCTCCTCTTCTTCCTCCTCCTCCTCCTCCTCCTCCTCCTCTTCTTCCTCCTCCTCATATATATATTGATAAGGTTGACGGACATCATCAGCAGCAGTAGTAGCATCAACTTAATTGGATTCACGGTTGTGCCAGGCAACCGCTCTCTCTCCTTCATCGGCAGTTTTTGGCGAGGTGGAGGAGGCAGCGACGCCGCCGCCGCTGTCTTTTATCGATTGACGTGGTGCATGGGTCGTTGCACATCATCCTTCCCATCACACACAATTCAAAAGAATTGTTGGCCTCCACAATGGTGAGCGATGTTGTCCGTTGCCATGGCAAGTCGTCATGGGCTTTATGCGCACCTCTATGGGAGGCTGAATGATTGATACTTTGAGATGCTGTCATCAGCGGCGGCGGCGTTGGCGGCGGCATCGGATGGATTTGGCATCAGCCGCAGTTCCAGCTTCGCGCTTCGTTCTGGTCGGTCGATTGTCGATGCTGTTGCCGTTCTCTCTCTGTTCTCTGATGTTCGTTTTCTCGATCTTTGACAGTTTGCTCCTTCTGAGAACTTAAGTAAACATGAACACATGCTGCAATTGTCGCATTGTGTTTTGCTTAGGTTTTGTAGGAATTTGCAATTGTTGCATTTCGCTTCACTTGTGTTTTGTGGCAATTTAGAGCTCTTTATAACTGAAATGCAGGAGTGTAACTTGTAGTGTTGCTCCGTTGCAGTCGAGCATCATGAATAACTTCATCCTGAATAACTGCACTTGCTCTGTGTCTTCAGTTTTGCAAGTCTTTTTTTGAGTACGACTGTTAGCTTCGTATTTTCTTCCTGTCATATGGCTTTTGACTGATCATTTTGTCTTTGACATTGCAATGTGATATACATTGTGGAATGTGAGTAAAGTTGGCTTAGCAGATTGGTGAACCTGAAAGTTTTTTTTATGATTGCCAACGTTTTTGTCAATACAAGACTGCAGAATTTGTAGTGAAACTGAACAGATCGAGTCATTTTTTTAAGTTTCTTGAAAGTTGTCACCCACTCACCCCTGTCTCCTTTCTTGATCCTTGTCTTGTTTTAGTTGTATCTAGACTAACAGTTGTTAAATTTGCATTGTTGTTTTTTGTAGTGGAGGGGGATGAAATGCCAGGAACAACTGATTCTACCCAAGGTCAGAAGAGCCCATCATCATCTGCTCATGAACAATCTTGTAACAGAGTAAGCCATCTTTTGGTTTCTTACAGCGTTCGTTTTTGCTAAACAATATAACATTTAGATCATTCTCAATGTGAATTTTTTCTTTTTCAATTGTATTAATATAAGATATTCACTTCAAGTCTTTATTCTCTTTTTATATATCGGCCCAGAACCATATGCGCATTTGTTCAGATTATAATAATTGTAGTAGGTATATAACTTTGTATAAAATTAATATACATGTATAATATTCATTCATTCACTCACTCATTATGAAGCGTAAGCATATACAGCGCTCCTTCATCTAATAATATGTATGGTAATTGGCTTCAGGTTCTAATTTTAGTACTAGATTTTAATTAGAACTATTGCGAAAAATATTATTTTTTGATATCATCAATAATAATAAATTCAGTTATAACTATCACCTTGTTTATTGCTTCATTTATAAAGATTATGTTAATAATAATAATAATTATAATTATAATAATAAGATAATCTTTATATATGCATCAAAATAGCTTTTGTTAAAAGATTGAAGAAAGAGCATTGCGATCATAGCATTTAGCACTTAACAATACTGATATTAAATATGAATCAATTGGTAATTCAAAACTTCTAAAAGTATGATTTGAACTGGAATTCTTAGGAAAGCTCTGATATCGAGGAGGACGATGCCGAGAGCTTGGTGATCGACACTGGCAGCGTGCCATCAGCCGTGTCCGACAGTGCTGACCTCTGCGACCCTGTTGACTCTTCCGAGAAATACTCGATCATTGAACTGCACCGATCTGTCGAGATGGTTTACTATCCAGACGTAAACGTTGAAGATGCGGAATCGCAAGAAGCGATGTCGAGCGACTCATGCGACAAGGACATGATGAGTCTGTCTGGCAGCGTGAGCAACAGCGAAATCTCGAACAACTTGTCGAGCGTGTCGCTTGCAGACGTCTCCTTCCAGGACACGGAACAGATGTCTGCCGCCGCTGCTGTGAAGTCAAAGCATTCGCTGTCCAAGTCTCGAAAGAAGACCGATAGGGTGAGTGAGACTTTGTGATGTTAGAGACGATCAGTTAGGAAGTTTTTCGTGTGATTATAAGTCGTAGATGATGAGGCCTTTCTGATCTGTGGAGTTAGAGCTGATTTAGGTTAATCTTGGCGCTGTTGCTTATTTCTGTAAAGTCTGTCATTCACATGATCAGATCATCAATGAAGTTATGTGATTATTTTGTTTTGAGTAATTAGATATGAGTTTGACTTTTGGTGATCAGCGCTAAATGATGCTTGTTGAAGAAAATATAGAGGAATCGGTTTAAATGTCATTAGTGTCATTACGCTATGCTTCACTCTATTGCGATGTATGACACGTTGATGCCAAGTTTGTTAATTTTTCTCTTGTGCAGTTAATGGAGTTAGTTTCTTTAAGTGAACTGGATTTGATCAGATGCCAAGATAAAATATTTTATCATTGAATGAAATCTGACACAAGCAGTTTTGAATTTATAAAACATAATCACAAATATAAACACCAGCTGTGTGTCATGTTGATTTGAAGATCGGTTGTGTTAAATATAAATGTCTTTGAGTATTATTTTAATACATTTCATATTTTCTTCTTTAGATTCTTCCACAGACGGGTGTCGACGGTGAGAAGAAGTATTTCTGTCCCGTTTGCGAAGACGCGTTCGCATCAGAGCACGATTTCACGCGTCACATTCGGTCGCACAACAGTCCAACAAACGTGTCGTCGGTTAACATGTGTATGATTTGCCAGAAGGTGCTTAGTTCACAGAGCTCGCTTGATCGACATATGCTCGTGCATTCCGGTTAGTGATGCAGACTCGATTTTACAGATTAGTTCAATAAAAGAGTTGAAAATGTGTTACATACGTAATTGTATAAACATTCTATAAACACTTAAAAACTGTTCTGTTTGGCCGTACTGGAGTCGGGAGCGCCTCTGAGTAGTTTCCTTGAAGAGGCGCTATATAAATACTTGAATGAATGAATGAATTGTCCGATTCGCATTTTGAAGCCTATTAACAGGTTTTCTTTAGATTTTGCTGATGTGGTTTGTGTCCAGATCATATTTTACACTTTCGGAAAGAGTCTTTTGAGTGCTCTGCAGTTTACACAAGTTTACAAATTTCAGAGTCAGCAGTAAAATGCTTCTGGTTGATCAAAGCTGTTATGTACAGTCAGAATTCCTGGATTTTTGCCATCTTAGTAATATTTACCATTATGTGGTAAAGAATGCAATCCCGATTCTACATTTATGATATGATTGTCAATAAAACAAATAATGTCATTTGCTTGCTGTTTAGGATTGGTGATTCGCAAAAAATCTCCGAAAATAACATTAGTGAAATTGTAGCTTTACATTCTGAATTAATTTGCTCAGATCTCAGGTGTCAATATGTATATATATAATTAATAATTATTTATACATATATAAATATAAATATATATTTATATAAAGTCAATTTTACCTAAAAATTCATGTTGAAAATGAATTTTTCGTTCAGATTGCCTGCATTTGAGTAAGCACAATCTTGTTTTGGTGATTAATAGGAGAGCGGCCGTTCAAATGTGAATCCTGTGGCCAGGCGTTTACGACCAACGGCAACATGCATCGCCACATGCGGACCCACAAGAGCTCTCAGGCAAATGCAGACGGCCTTTCAAACGGACCGGTCCTTAAGCTTCGGAAGAAGAAGAAGCAGCAGCAACCGGTGATGCCACCAAATGCTGAGTATGCCAACCCGATTGATCAGCTGCAGCAACAGGTTAACCTGACTAATTCGGTTGGGCGCCCAGCTGTGAACAGAAAACGAAAGATGGCTGCTGCAGCTGCTGCTGCTGCTGCTGCTGCCTCAGGCGAAGATGTCGGTTTGCTTGAGAAGAGAAGAACCGTGGACAGCGATGTCGTTAAGTACCTACTCACTCTGGCCAGTTGTCATGACAACGCTAGGAAGAGCGCCATGGTTACTACTCAGGTAGTTCTCAACACGTCCTAGATTTTTGTTAAGGTCTCCCATTATTTTCTATTCATAAGGAATCTTTTATTTTGACCGTGCAAACAGTAATTTTTGACAAATGTAATTTAAAATCCTTGAGCATTAAAGATCTGCAAGTTGACAGCCTTTACCACATCTGAGGTGTGCTATTGGTGTTTTAAAACTTTTTTAACTGTATTATTTTGATTTATCTACTGAATTGCCGACATTATTCTAGAATTGTAGAATCTTATAGGATTATTCAGACATCCAAAGGTGCTTTCAAGAACCTCACAAAAGCTTCTTCTATTGTGCCTATATATCTTGTGCTGGTAGTTAAAGACAGCCATTGAGAGTACGGTGATTAATAGTTCGTTAGTTTATTTTGCCTTTATTTTTGTTACAGAGATTTGTTGTGATTGTTGTTGGCTTATGTTGTATTTTATTTGATCAATTTATTTATTTCTAGATTTCTGCAAGGATCGATCCAACGAAATATCCTCTGCAATGCTCCGAATGCCAGACTACGTTTTTCAGCAGATTCCATCTCCTCACAGATTTGGAAGAGCACGAAAGGTCTCAGAGAACCAGTCTACCTGTCACGTGTGTCGCATGTGACGTGAAACTCGGTTGTGTCAATGACTTTGGCGATCATATGCTGTCCGCGCATTGTTCACCAAAAGAAGGTGCTGCTGCTGTGCTCGAAGGATCGGAAAACATTAAACCAGCCTTCAACGAACTGATGGCGGTCGTGCCTTTCACGAGCGAACGCTTTTCGCAGATGTACCGAATCATAACGGAGAAACCGTCGAAGGTTCAGAGAAATTCCGCGAACTACTGCTTCGGATGCGAGCAGATGTCCGAAAAATCGTACGGTTGTCAGACGAGAAAGCTCGGTCCGAACTGCTCGGGCAGCTTTTGCGACTTTTGCCGATTCTTCTTTTACAAATGCGAGCAGCAGAAAGATCACGTGCTTTGGCAGGAGAGAGACGTCATTCTTTCCGGTTACTCTAATCAGAGAACGGACGGCGACGCGGCTATTCAGGACAAGATGGCGAAGACCGAGTTCTTGCATATGCTCGATTTAAAAAGTCTTTCCGAGTCGAAGGTGAAACATTCGAAGAACAACAGTCTGCAGTTCGATGCCAACCAGAACGTGATAAAAGTTCTTTCGAGCGGAGAAAAACCGCCGATGACTCTGAAAAGTTTGCCGCTTCTGAACGTTCTACAGAATTCCATCCTTCCGAAATTCTCGCTGGCAGACGGAGGAGGGGCAGTCAACCACGTACGATCTTCTGCAGTCGGCAAAGAGACGCTGGCGCCGAATAAGGCGCCGGTCTTGAATCTCGGTGCCATCTCTGCAAAACATATAGTCGCATTGATAGAAAGTGCTAAGGTATTGCCCCCACCTGGGCCCATAAAAATTGACCTTCCTAGACTGATGGGTGGTTCACCTGGTATGGACGAAGAGCGTATCCTGCCACGCCTTGAGGAGCCAATGAATTCTACCGTTAAACTGGAAGATGAAGAAAGAGACTGTTCAACAGGCAAGCGTAGTATATAATTGATTTTTTGTGAGAAAATTACGACCGGTAAACAATAGTTTTGAAAGAGAACTTTTGAAAAATTAGTTGACACGACTTGATGTTAATTTTGTGAAAAATGTCTGATTTAGACTAAATAGAAGTAAACTCAGGTGGCAGATAAATATTAATTTATGCAATAAATACAACTAAACCGGGACAGCCTTTCAGTAAATAGAAAAGCCAGAGATAAAAGTTGCCATGAGCAAAGTGACTTTGCTGACCGTGGTATTTTGACAGCTACATTTCAACGTATTAGTTGCTTCTGTTGTGAGGGGATTTGCTGTAACTAAATTGTGATTGTAATTTGGATGTTTGTCATTAGAAACCGCAGACCAGCCATTGTCTTCAACGTCTGGCTCTTTGCAGTTCAGATGTTCGCAGTGTCCCTACTCTAGCACAGACAGAAGCACTCTGGTGCGTCACATGCGCACCCACAATGGAGAACGTCCGTTCAAGTGCCTCTACTGCAGCTACCAATTCACAACAAAAGCAAACTGTGAAAGACACATCAAGTAAATAATTGTCTTACATCTTTTGTCTTAGGCTTATATTTGTTTTGGTTTTTTTATTAATCAACTGCATGATTAACCTTCTTGCCTGAGACCTTAGATTTACACAGAATCTATTGAAGAATTTTTAATCATTTAAGGTTGCTTGATGATGTTGCGTAAACATTTGGCTCCATTGTATTGCTTTCTTTGTTGTATTCTTTATTGTATTCTTTGTTGTATTCTTTATTGTCAGGCTGCAAGTCGTTCTATGAGAGATTGGCGTGAATGGTTAATTGTTGTCCATGTTATCTTTTCGGTAAAAATATTCAGCATTTTTCTAACTCTGGATTTGATACATTTGTTCGTTGCATTTGCAATTTTGCTCTGTGCAATTGTGCTTATAAGTAAGTACATATATTCTTTAATACAGCCAGCTACCAAACAGCACTCTGGCGAACAAGTATCACATTATGAAATTCACATGGAATATAAAAAACTATTAAAACTAAGAAAAAACTAAGTAGTATGTAAGTTACATTCTAGCGATAAATGTAAAAAATTAATTACTTTGAGACAGTTGCCAATTTAGCATCACATGAATTTAGATTAATTAACCGTTATTACAATTACTGTGATTTCAGAAAGAAACATTCAGCGGAGCACAGAGAGACTGGTGCAGACAATATGGACTGCACTCAATTGCCGGCAGATTCCAGTATCCGCGGCACAAGGTCACATCTAAGGGGTCACTATCAATGCAAGGTCAGACAGCTGTTCTTTTATCTATTCATAGATTGTAAATGTTCCTATCAAGTCATTCATTCAAACATTTATATAGCGCCTCTTCAAGGAAACTACCTACTCGGAGGCGTTCCCGACTCCGCAACGGCAAAAAAGGCGAATTGATTGGAAGAAGAAACTGAGATATATTTGATGGATTAGTTCTTACATTCAAGCTTACCAGCATATTTATTATAGCAGTCACAGATTTTGATCAATTATATTTAGTCTGATTGATTCTGTGTTTCAGAGACGACATTACTGATATTAGATAACAATATTCTGTTTTGTTTTTGTTTTAAACCAAAGATTCATTAATATCGCGCTCACAATACAAATTTGACCAAAGCTTCTCTTGATATACAAATTTTATTCTGGTGACATAAATTTCAAACCAGTTTTTACTAACGACAGTATTGTTTCTCGATCAACAGGCCTGCTTTGTATTGTTAACAGGCCTGTCCAAAGAATTTTGCGTCTCGAGCCAACCTGCTGAGACACCTGCAGCGCCAGCATGCGGACCTGGGTGGCAGGTCTGTCGGTGACGACGACACAGGCGTGCAAGCGGGAGAGTCGCTCCTCTGTAACGGCCTGGCGCTGCTCGCCAACGAAGCCGAAAACCTTTCCCGACAGTTGTCGTCGAATTCCGACGAAAACGTTCCGCTGCAGCTGACGATGTCAAACGGCGTGGTCGACGCCAGGCGACAACCTCAGACCGGTGGCGCCACCTATCGCGGTTGTTACGCCGAAAATGCCGCCGAGGACAGCGACGAGCCGCTCGACTTCAGTCTAAAGTCGCAGAGAACCAGTGCGCAGACCGACTGCCCCTCTGGTGGGCATTCGTGGGAAAGCGACGAACCTATTGACCTGACCATCAGAGGTCAAGGTCAGGGTCAGCTGCTGCATCGTCTACCACGTGAGTGCGAGAGTTCTGGGTCTGTGGTGCGTCGGTTAGCGGTGGTGCCGCAAGTCATGCTGAGATTGCCCGCGCCGGCGAAGGGAACGGCTGGCGGGAAGGCCTGGATAAAAAAGCAGCTTTTGCTGCCGTCTGTGGCTGCTACGAAAGGGCTTGCAGCGTCTGATTTGCGTTCTGTTATTGGTCATTTCTGTTGTGCAGTCTGTCAGTCAGTTTTCAAGCACAAAGCTGAGGTATGCATATTTTGTTTCATTTTGTTTCGGTTAATTTATGTTTTTTTAATTTGTGTGATCCATGCTTTTGTTTGTTTAGTTTTTTTCATTTATTTCTTTCGTTCGGATGACAAAATTTGTACTGATTACTGAACATAATGTCATCTGTCGAATTTGGTTAGACCTAAGCCATTTTTGGTTTCCACTTAAGTGTGCAAGAACGCAACTGGTTACTCTTCTAATTTTCATGAATTATTTACTTACTGATGAAATTTCTGTTCTAAGTGATGATTAACAAGGTCTCTGAAACAGAGGTATACAAAATTTATAAATACAATGGAAATTCGACTAAACTAAACTCTAATTATGTTTTTGGAGTAGAACTATATAAATTTATAAGCACAATTTAAATTATATTATATTATATATATATATCAATCAAATTTATTAATATTCAATATTGATTTGATGGTGAACACATTCACAATGCACACTGCACTGTGTAATTGAAGTTATTTTAATGTAACAAAATAGGAAACATTACCAGACAAAGTGAGGTATTCTTGAGAATGATGTAATAGCAAAGGATAATGTAGAGAGGAAATTCAGAGGCTTGTCTATTCATCCTCACAATAGTAAGACATGGGAAACAGGAATCAATCAACAGACAGACAGAGTGAGAGACAGACAGACAGACAGACAGACAGAGACAGAATAGGCCAATACAGACAGACCATGTCAGTTATCTTAATTTCTATTTCAGAGAGGGCAGGATCTCTTGTTTATTCTGATGTTTTCTAGTATATTGTTTTTAGTTTTTGTCTGTGGTTTATTTTGATTTTGTTATGCCGCATATTTTATTTGCTGCTGCCTACCACCGGGTAGTATAATCTTGACCTTTAACCAGCTGCGTTTATGTTAAAAATTTAAAATACTAGGTCCAATGTATGTTTTCATGCTCATGGCTCCTTGTTTGCCTTGTTTAAATGGTCCAGTGAGTATGCATGCATGTTGTGACAGACTGGGGTAGCAAGGTAAATTCCAAATTTCTTGAGCATACACATCAAAACAAGTTCAGTGTTCAAAGCAAACTTGTTGGGTGAGGTTAAAAATGCCAAGGTCAGCGCTTATCTCTGAATTTCTGACTTATTGCTGTTTAATGAGGAGTTTATTTAATGAGGAAATATGTCTTACGCCTTGCAGCAGAGTTGTGTGTTAAATGGAACTTCGGGAATGATCATATGTCTTTTCAGATAATTTCTTCTGTTCTTGCACAATTGTGTATCATAATATGCAGTAGCAAGTTGAATGAAGGTAGTGAGACTATCGGGATATCATAGTCACCCGAAAAGATTTGAGGTATCATAGCCCTTGAAATCCCAACAACCTGTTCAGTTAATGTGCTTTCAAACACCTGTAAGAGACAGGTAGAGAGTAACATCTTATATATGTAATATCATTAGGTCTGTAATATCGCTTGTTACGCTACAATGGTCTTCATTTTCTTGTGTATGGCAGCTCTCAGTTCATATGCGTTCACACAATACCAAAACGGATTCACAGTTACATGGTGAGGCAAGTTCCAGCACACTGGAAGTGAAGCCTGACTCACAAGTAAAGAAGACCGCACATCCACAGGTAAGCTGCATGTCAATTTAAAGTTTCAAGTAGTACTTCTTTATTCAACTGTCAGTATGGTGAGGAGAAATACTGGCTAAAGCATCCGCAGCAATTTGTAGAGCTTTTATGTTATGGTTAACTTTCAGTCTTTTCTTTATTTCATGTTGTGTGTTTGTTTAGTAGATATGCATAATAACACGCATCAATAAAAATGAGAACGACATTTTATAATGGTGCCGTAATGTGACCATACCACGGCAGGGGCACCTAAGTGTTCATAAACATGTTGCTATATGCAATATTTTCAAGTCTGAGTAGGTTTCTTGAAGAGGTACTATATATAATGAATGTATGGATGGACTTGTGTGAAGTTGTCTTGAGTAGCTTTAAACAACTTGTTGAGCAGATAATCATGCAGCTGCTGTATACCTTGTTGCAAACGTTTACTGAGTTTTGTCTTTGCCTTGTTTTCAGTTCACAGTTGTTGCTAGCAGCACCTTTTCCACTTCTTCTTCGTCTCCCTTCCTCAATAAGAAACTGGACTTTGACATTTCACCGATAATACCTCCGAAGGAACCAAACAATAACGTTGCCAGTTCAGTCAATGCCAACTTTGTCAGCATGCCCGTGGAAACAACGCCGCTCAGTCTGTTGAAGGGTGATCTTGCTTCCGTCAATCAGATCTTGGAGTCGACAAGCGGAAAACAACTCCAACCATTACTGGCGATGAGAAGTTCCACCGCATCACCATCCCTGTCACCGTCTCCCAGTCTCCACGGTCGACCGGATCTGGTTCTTCCTACGATGACCGTCGACCACAGTTTCGTCGATGCCATCTCAAAATCCATCGCACAGAATATTATTCTGAAGAACAAAGGGGTAGGCTGTGATTGATTTTTTCAGCTTTGTTGATGGAAGGAAGTATACTGAAATCTTCTCTGTTATTTCCAAAATGAAAATATGGTTGACACTTTAATGATGAGCTGCAACATCCACCAAGTTACTTTTACTACTTGTCGGTAAATTGTTAATTGTTGATGCGCTCAAAACAAAGTTGTATTAAAGCAATAAACCTGTACTTTTGATTTTTAATACCGCCAGAGATCCAGACGTGTTGGTACATTTTGTCCGACAATTACTGTTGAAGTATTTCTGAAACAGTGTTTTAGTTGCACGAGTTTCTTCAAATTTTGTTTCTATTTATTTAGTCGAGTGGCAAAAGAGAAGCA
This sequence comes from Lumbricus rubellus, assembly GCA_945859605.1. NCBI lineage: Eukaryota > Metazoa > Annelida > Clitellata > Crassiclitellata > Lumbricidae > Lumbricus > Lumbricus rubellus. Next base: position 36,389,252 of record OX243812.1, read on the forward strand.
GACGTGATGAACGACGACGATGATCAGGGAACCGAAGCCAGAATCGTTAAGAAGAAACGCAATTCTTACGCCGACTCGCCACGCAAGTTGTTGTGCGAGTTCTGCACTCGCGCCTTTCCCTGGATCAGCTCTCTGAAGCGCCATATCCTTACCCACACAGGTAAATGAGCAACTGTTTGGGATAATCGTTTTTATTTATTGTGCATGCATGACTTTCCAGAAGAGGCAATTAGACAGACGCTTGTGCATGATAATTCATTACGGTAAGGTTACACTGATGATGCTACACAGAAAATGTAATGTAGTGTTTTTGAAGTACTTGAAAATCACTGATAAGTGTCCACGTGCATACGTACATACGTGCGTACATACCTACATACATGCGTACAAGCCGTACATGCATGATTGCATGCATGCATGTATGCTTAAACACGAAATGGTCCTTACTGTCCTTTGTAGCAAAACTCCACAATGCTTGTTTCCCAGATTGCTAATCTAACCAAAGCAATGTGTATAAAATTCTTTTTTTTACCAAGTTCCTAGTTCTACCACGTTCTTACATGTGGTCTACTCCGTTATTATGTCCATAGACACAGTATTGCCTGTTACACATTTCTTTCAGTAGACATTTGATCAGCCATAAATGAATTTTTGCTTACAGGTCAGAAGCCATATCGTTGCAAGCAGTGTGGTACGACGTTTTCAACAAAGTCGAACAGAGAGCGCCACATGATACGAAAGCACGGATTGGATGTTCACGACCCCACGACCCGACAGACCATGGATCGACCGTACAAGTGTCACCTCTGCGTGTTCAGTTCGTTCACTACATCAGGTGGTGTGTTGCTGGGTTTCTCACGAGTTTAAACTGAAAATAGAATGACTGTGTGAAGGAATTAATGTATGCAAATGTTTCACTGTTTTTGCTGGCCGTTATGTTATTAAAAGAAATGTTAAAAAAAATGATTTTAAAAATCTTATATATGTATGTATGTGCACTTGTTATAGCGCCCCTTCAAGCTCTCTACTCAGAGGCGCCCCGACTACAGCACAGCGCTGACGCTGGACACTGCATCAAAGTTTCATGCTGAAGTGCTGAATACATGTAATTGCGAGTGAAGGACTTGCCCAAAGTCCCTACACAGAGGCTTGAGGTGGGTTCGAACCTGCAACCCTCCGGCTGTAAGGCAACGAACATACCTAATTATAATACACCATCGCGCCCAATAACGCCAATGAAATGAATTATTGTTTTCATTCCCATATTAATATTTGGAAAAATTACTAGAAAGTTCCATTAAAAGTAAACAGCACGAAAGCATTTTGTAAATCGTCTTCTGTTGATGAATTTTAGGCAAGCTGATGCGCCACTACAAGGTGAAGCATCCGGACAAAGAAGTTCCAGAGACGCTGTTGACCACTGGCGGTTCCGAATGCCTGGATGAGTCAGACCTGATGTCTAGAAGTGGCATAGAATTGTTGACAGCAGAGGAAAGGGCAGAAATGCAGTACAGCAGTGACGTAAGTGCTATGCATTCTGAGAACCGCCTCCAAGCGGAGACATTGAGGGGATCTATGTAAATTTCTACTGATTGGTTGGTTGATTGATTGATCTGATTGATTCATTGATTGATTGACTGATTGATTCATTGATTCATCGATTGATTCTGGATCTGATCCTTCATTTCACCTGTTGGAGTAATAGCAGCACCTGCTTTGAAACCAACTGAGGTCCTGTGGCAAAGCCGAGCTTGTGCAAACTTAGTATTTTGGTACTTGAACACTTTGGATTTGTGAATATTTATCAGCACACATGATTTTTGCTTATCAAATGGAAACATAGTACATGGTAAGCCTCTTGCTGGGATTCCTGATGCTGTTGTTGTTGTGGCAGAAGATGAAGATAAGTGAGACAGGAGAGTGTGCTTTCATTATGGCCTTTCTTTCAATTGACCACTGTGTTATGTATGCAGTTATTTGACGCATTCGTTTGTTACTCATACACGCAATGGTTTGCTTGCACCAGCTGTAACATTTTGTTAGAACTACTTTCTTAACTGCCAAAACTTCAAGTACGTAATCTTATAGCATAGCCCTTCTATGCTGGAAATTTTGAAGCAGGACAGCAAAATGCAGTTAGCTGTTTGCAGGTATAACAGAACGTCCAGTTGGATATTGTTTAAGCAAATAGAAAACTCTGTTGCTACATATAATTGCAGTGGCAATGTGCCGATCTAATTTGAATGCTGGTTTATTTCTAAAGGACGATGAAAATGAAGATCCAACGGACGACGAAGTGAACGAGTTGACGTATCAGATGATGGCGAAGAGTCGACTGATGCAGGCGATGAACCAATCGGACGCGGCGGCCGCAGCGTCGTCGTCGTGCTCCGCCATGACACCGGTCAACGGAGGAACGCTGTCGCACCTCTTCATGGTGGCAACGACGAAGGACGCCGCCGCGGATGCGTCCGGGGAGAAGCACATCAACCCGGAACGCGACAACTACAACGTCGACAAGATCACGGACTGCTGGAAGTGCAAGCGCCCGTTCACCGACCGCAAGACCCTGCTGCGGCACCTCAAGGAGCACAGCATAGACCTGCCCTTCAAGTGCTACCTGTGCGACGCGTCGTTTGAGGACCGGCTGACGAGCCTGACGCACAAGCACGACGAGCATCCACTCGACTGGGCGACGGTGCAGGACAAGAACAAGGTGAGCAACCTGGAGGAGTACTCGGACTTCATGGAGGCCGTCGTCAAGGACACGCTCGACGGAAAAGTGACGAGGCGGACGCACGAAGGAGTCGAGCTCGACATAAAGCCGGAGCCGGACTACGCGCAGCGCAAGGTGTTCTGCACGCTCTGCCCGAAGCGCTTCTGGTCGCTGCAGGACCTTCGGCGACACATGCGGTCGCACACAGGTGAGCTACGTTGAAATCTCGGATTTTATTTTTTCTAGTGGTTTTTTTAAACGTTGCTGCTGTAGCTTGATGTTATGGTATGGGAATCTATGGGATGGTTGTTGTGGTAAAATGGTCTAACCATTTCATCTGGAATGAGAGAAGATACCCGCTTCTCTAGCCGACTTATATTATTCTTTTATTGCAGGTCAAAGCAGGCCGTTATATTATCGGAAATCACCAGCCCCAGTTTATGTCCAAAAGGATAAACAACCTAATTCTGGCAGTCGTGCGGATTGGACTACCATGCCCTCCTCCCACCTCTCATCAATTGGTGGTCACCACTGAGGAAAAGTGGGGTTGTTGCCCTCGTTTATTAGGATTGCTAGTCTGACAAAACTGTGTGAAGCATAGGTTTTGGGGACGTCTGGATGATAAACAAAGAAACTGAAAACTATGTATGTTACATTAGAATTGTAGGAGTAGAAAACACGAATCTTATTTGTTTTCTGCATCTCGTAAATCATTTGGCAACGAGCTAATGAATTGTGCAAATGGTGTTTTGTCTTTGTGATTGACTCTGGCTTGCAATATCTCAAACATTTTGTGACACCTATCTAATATTGCTTTCAGAGAATAGTAATGAAGTTAACAATTCCAATAGGATGCTACATTATTAGACAATTTGTGTAGTTCTATATGTGAGTTTTTCCGCTGTGTTGGCAGGTGACAGACCATTCGAGTGTGACATCTGCTTGTCACGATTCACGCTGAAGCACAGCATGGTGCGACACCGGCGCAAGCACATGGCCGAAGATCTTGGTGCAAGTGGTGAAACTCCGTGCAGTGCAAGCGACGAAGAAGACAGTGTGCACACGTCAATGACACCAGTGGAAGGTGAGATACTGATATGGTGTCATTCTATTTCCTGGTGTATCTCTTGTTTGCATTTATCGTAGTAGCGTCTTGTCTGTGTTTCCATCATTTATTCGTTGATTTATTATTCTGTATTTGTACAAGGCATTTTACTTCTCATTGGGTGGCATTCGTTCATTCATTTAAGAGATTTATATAGCACCACTTCATGATTATCTACACAGGAGCACTCCCGGACCAGCAAATGAAAAAGCATGACACTGCATAATGGAAAGTCGCCCAGAGTTTTAATGGTTCCTTAAAGTGATGTTGACCTTATACTCCAAACATAGTCTTTCCTTCAATTGGAGACCAGTGCTGTATAATAAACAAGGTTAGCATTCGGTTGCACTTATCTTTTTCACCCATGGGGTCATGGTAAAATACAGTACGTTATTTACATTCGTTTGTACCCCGTGAGTACCGCATACTCCCCACTGAAGTGTGACTACATGGCTTTCTCTGCTTTTTCCTGCCATCTTCATGTGATGTGATCCTAGCATACGCATTGGCACCCAATATCTTTATCACACAGGTGTCTAAACAAAGTGCAGTATTTTTGCAGGCCAACATTTGTTTGTGCAATTCGTTTACGCCAGTGGCTGATGGAGATCAGAGTTTGATTGGGACCTGGCATTTAAATAAGCTTTTTGTTGGTAACTTTACACATGCAACAAGTGCCATCAATAAATTCAGAAATAAATAATCATTCTTTGTGATAAGGTGAACTTATATTTAGCTTGACATTAAGAATGGTGTTGCTAATGGTAATAAGCTCATTACAATGTACGTGGACAATGCAGTAGATTGACATTTTGTGTGATTTTAGGATGCGCACAATCTCCGTCTAAGATGACCGCTGATTCTCCAGATGAATCAACGAGGGTCAGTCTTTCGTTGGACCAAGTTCTGCCAGACGTTGGTGCCACTGCATCGTCCACCCACCTTTTGGTCAATGCCGAAAATAGTACTGAGGTAATCATCTTATAACATTACAGAGGTAATCAACTTATAACATTACAGAGGTAATCATCTTATAACATTACAGAGGTAATCATCAACTTATAACATTACAGAGGTAATCATCTTATAACATTACAGAGGTAATCATCAACTTATAACATTACAGAGGTAATCAACTTATAACATTACAGAGGTAATCATCTTATAACATTACAGAGGTAATCATCAACTTATAACATTACAGAGGTAATCAACTTATAACATTACAGAGGTAATCATCTTATAACATTACAGAGGTAATCATCAACTTATAACATTACAGAGGTAATCATCTTATAACATTACAGAGGTAATCATCTTATAACATTACAGAGGTAATCATCAACTTATAACATTACAGAGGTAATCATCTTATAACATTACAGAGGTAATCATCAACTTATAACATTACAGAGGTAATCATCTTATAACATTACAGAGGTAATCATCAACTTATAACATTACAGAGGTAATCATCAACTTATAACATTACAGAGGTAATCATCAACTTATAACATTACAGAGGTAATCAACTTATAACATTACAGAGGTAATCATCTTATAACATTACAGAGGTAATCATCAACTTATAACATTACAGAGGTAATCATCTTATAACATTACAGAGGTAATCATCTTATAACATTACAGAGGTAATCATCAACTTATAACATTACAGAGGTAATCATCTTATAACATTACAGAGGTAATCATCAACTTATAACATTACAGAGGTAATCATCTTATAACATTACAGAGGTAATCATCAACTTATAACATTACAGAGGTAATCATCTTATAACATTACAGAGGTAATCATCAACTTATAACATTACAGAGGTAATCAACTTATAACATTACAGAGGTAATCATCTTATAACATTACAGAGGTAATCATCAACTTATAACATTACAGAGGTAATCATCTTATAACATTACAGAGGTAATCATCTTATAACATTACAGAGGTAATCATCAACTTATAACATTACAGAGGTAATCATCTTATAACATTACAGAGGTAATCATCAACTTATAACATTACAGAGGTAATCATCTTATAACATTACAGAGGTAATCATCAACTTATAACATTACAGAGGTAATCATCAACTTATAACATTACAGAGGTAATCATCAACTTATAACATTACAGAGGTAATCATCTTATAACATTACAGAGGTAATCATCAACTTATAACATTACAGAGGTAATCATCAACTTATAACATTACAGAGGTAATCATCTTATAACATTACAGAGGTAATCATCAACTTATAACATTACAGAGGTAATCATCAACTTATAACATTACAGAGGTAATCATCTTATAACATTACAGAGGTAATCATCAACTTATAACATTACAGAGGTAATCATCAACTTATAACATTACAGAGGTAATCATCTTATAACATTACAGAGGTAATCATCAACTTATAACATTACAGAGGTAATCATCAACTTATAACATTACAGAGGTAATCATCAACTTATAACATTACAGAGGTAATCATCAACTTATAACATTACAGAGGTAATCATCAACTTATAACATTACAGAGGTAATCATCAACTTATAACATTACAGAGGTAATCATCAACTTATAACATTTAATTATGTCTTTTACCACCAATGCAAAGGATGTCTATCAATCAGGATATTGATTATTAAGTCCACAATTTTTTTATTTTTCTGCTTTTAGAAGTCAATTGTAATTTGCAAATGGGACTGGTATGTCTAATTAAATTATAAATTACCTTGCCGTAAAATCACTATTTCCTTGCCTAAGTTCAGTTGGTCCATAGGTGTTTAGGAGTTTAGAACTAATGGTAAAGATTACTAATAAAAATATTTGTACAAGTTCTACCTCTGTCATTTAATCAATAATAAATAATTTAATACTAATAAATATTTTTTTATCATTGTACTTTTCATTTTTTCCAGCAGATGAATGCCGCTCTCGCTTACTGGTGTAGCTAACTAGGCCAGTAATAAATAATTAAATAATAACAAATAATTTTTTGATCATTGTACTTTTCATTTTTTCCAGCTGTCCAAGTCTTTGTCATCATCGTCTTCGTTGAAAACTGTTGTCAACGCAAGTAAAACCACGACAGTGTCGGCTGACCAGTCCGATCTGCTGCAGACGCTTCTTGACATCGACGATAAATCAACGATCGACCGAATGCTTGAATCTCCCACCAACGCGGCAAGCATGCTAGGCATTCGACGACCAAAGACTGAATGATGAACTACATGTTTGCCCAGCCACGAAGAAAGAAGAAATCGACGTGTCTGCCGTTGGCGTCATGTTGGGCTGGCTGTGTTGGCATTCAATGATCTTATATGGCAACTTAGGAGTTATTGCTGGGACAATTGCAAGAACATATTCATATATCAGGGATGCTTTTTATATTCTGAGAAGCAGCTTTTCTATCATGACAAAGTTGAGATTAAATGCTTGATTAATTCCAGTCAATTTATGTTTAATTGTAAATTATTCGAAAGTTCGAGCGACAAAAGTTATTGAAACTGTGCCGGCAGTGTGCATCATTTCGGCTACGAGAACGACAAGGCTGATGAGGCTGGATCATCCTTTCAAGAATTTATTTTCAGTACACTGAGGATTTAAACTTACAGCCTGTGACTATGATCCAAAACAGAGAAGAGAGAAATTTGGCCAGGCTGCTTTTTGCTTAATGAAATAACTGATGTGCACACTGTTTACGTGTTTTGACATCTACCTACATTTTGTACGTATCGCTGTAAGCATCAAACAAACTGAGCCCGTACATTGTGAATCATTACTTTTTTATGTGTTTGTGAATGCTTGTGTGGACAGCCATGATGATCCTACTGTCACTATGTTTATACTAGATGATGAATTACTAACTGTACGATCAACATAACACCATTGGAATGGATATGCATCTAAGATGTTATGGAATGATAGATATTTTGAGCAATAAAATTAATGCTTCATATTAGGTGTATTTGTACTTTTATATCAGCTGCTGATGAGATAATGTGATTGCCATCCTGCCATATCAGCTGCTGATTAGAAAATTGCCATGTTGTCATATCAGCTGTTGATTGGATAATGTGATTGCCATGTTGCCATATCAGCTGCCGATTAGATAATGTGATTGCCATCCTGCCATATCAGCTGCTGATTAGAAAATGTGATTGCCATGTTGCCATAGCTGCTGATTAAAAAATGGGATTGCCATCCTGCCATATCAGCGGCTGATTAGATAATGTGATTGCCATGTTGCCATATCAGCTGCTTATTTACATGTAGATTACATTCCTACAGATGCTGCTGTTTCATTTATTTGTCTATCTATCAGTTTTTGTTTTTCTTTTGCCATTTGAATCTAGACAGTGATTTCTATCAGTTCCTATAAGACAACAGCAGCACATTGAGGTATAAGCTGTAAAAATGTTCCTTGTTTTGAATTGTTTTCCGCCTTTACTGTCGTTAGTATTATGCAGTTTTTTCTATGGCATGAGACATTGTGAGTATATTGATATGATTTATTTCAACTGCTGAACTTCTAATTTAGACCATTATTTTCCGTTATAAATCTGAACTGCTGATGCTAGTTACGACGTGTAAACTGGGAACTGCAATGCCTTGCTTTTTAAAACACATGTAAATATATTATACCGTAGATGACATAGGTGTTTGTGATGATGAAATTTTTCACTCCATTCCGTCCGCTTTCCGTCTGTTGTTACACGGGAGAATTTTTAAACGCATAACTTACACTGGCATTCGTCGTTTCGTTGAGTTTCTTTTGAGTTGTTTTGTGTGATGTGGTAAATGTATTCCACATTTGAACTTCATGACATTCCACTGTTGTACTATGCATTTCGTCCGTCTGCTTCTTTTGATTCCATGTTTTGATAAATATATTATATAGAAATCTACATTCCGCACCTTGATTCATTGTGATTTGTTGTGTAGGGGAAGTTTTCACATGTTGGCATTTGGCGCATGTTGACTCCTTGTTTCGTGATTTGCGATGCAAAATACTGGCATGCTGACGTCTCACAAAAACTGCAGCACAGCAGGTTTTCTCCAACATGTGTGTGCTTGTGTGTCCTTTTCTTCCCTGGTCGTTTCCTGCAGCTGCAGAAAAGAGAAGTTATGTATGTGTCAAGTATGCACAAATCGTAATATTTATGTGATTCTGTAAATCATTGTCTGTCTTGTGTAACTTGTACTTTCTGCCGCACAGTAGATTTTTTATAATGCGAACAGCGCGTTTAATTGTACGTTGGGTTGTCTGCTTTATCTGGCCTGTTGCACTCTCAATAGGCTGTTGCATTATTTGTTTTTGATGCCATGCAACAGATAAATATTAAGTACTAAGTGATTTAATCTTATGCTCAAACCCTGTGCTCGCAGGTTAATCAGTATTTGCATTTGTTTAGAGGACGTTAGGGTCGAGTTGTAATTTTGTCAGGGGGTGGGGCCCGACTGATGCGTCGTAGGTCATTCGGTGCGCGTCCCATCTTCACCGCTGTGTTTTTCGTGCACTGACAGGTTTTCAAGTTAATGCACTCGAATTTAATTGCTTTGATTGTGAGTTGATAGGACATCAAACGTATCAGTGGACTTTGTTGATTTTTCTTGTCAGTCCCGCTGCTGCAGTGGTCCAACGAAAATAGTTTGGGCTGGAAATTAATCGGTGGAAGTTACCATGAGTTGAAATAAACAAGATGTGTACAATTATGGTTGGTGCCGTTCTGTAGATGTGTTTTTCAAATTGATTTGCAACGTGTTGTATGTCACAGTGTGTGTTGTGTGCCATATGTTGATAGTAGTAGCATATTCTTGGCTACACTGCTACGCTAGCAGCTACAGTCATTATGAAAGTGGCTTAATACAATAACTTTACAGTTATTTCCTTTCTATGGCAATGTATGTGATTTCTGGGTTAACTGTAACACGCATATTATCACATTCTTCATCTTCTCTTTGCTATTAAATACTTGTTCAGCTTTATGGCTGGGTCAAATGTCTAAACTGCCATATTGCAATTACTCAACTTTACCCTTTTTACTGCACAAAAGGTCTTCTACATGTTTGAGTAGTGCGTTTATAAGTATCGTCCACGAACATAAACTGCAGGTGTTTGTGCGTTTGATTTGAGAACTCGCGCTATCAAAGATATCAGATTTTTTTAATCAGGTTTTATGGAGAGTTTGAAAGGAGTTCAATCTTGAAAGTCGAGATTTCTAGCTCATCGTAGATTGGAATATATGCAGCTGTGGTATTAAGAAATGGCTAGTCTAAATGAAATTGAAAGTTGATATTTACAGAGTTTGAACAAGTCGTGTGTGTAACTGTATTTGAGTAATCTGCGAGGAGGAGTCTAGCACCATGTACCATAGGTATCAGGGCAATTTTTATAGTGCATTTTTTTTACCTAACAGAAAGATTGTTAGCATCCAGTAGTGTATTCTTGAAATGGTAGGCTCCCCACAAATTTTTCAAGGACCTAATCATAGTCCCTTTATCAGATTCCAGCCTGGGTCCATGCAAATTGAGCCCTTAGTCACTTACCGGTAACTGTCTAAAATTAATGAGCTAACCATGTGTGTTTTAAAGCAATTTGAAATGTATGCGGTACAGAGCAGTGATATTTTACTTCAGGAAATAATTTCCGTTTTACTTCTATTTCAGTTCGGATGGTCTCAATTTCAGTTCTAATTCGGTTCCAGTTCTTCAAAAAATTTCAGTTATACTTCTCATTCAGTTTTCGAAATAATTTCAGTTCTCAATTCAGTTCTTTTGCTTGCGTCTTTCTGGAGCACTCATGCTTTCTCCGTGGTGAAGTCGCTGACTCGGATTAGGCCAAGTCGCATGCAAGTTTTCAGCCATCCATGATTTTGCCTGGTCCGTTTCTTAATATATTTCTTAGTATTCTGTGTGCGCAGAGGCAAAATGTTAATTTTTTTTATCATAGCCTAATATGTAGTTCCGCAGTCATCCGTTTTAGGGTAGGCTAGACCCACGAAGCCTTGCATGGATAGGCCTATGCACATTTATTTTGTCTATTTTCTCGAAGCAAACCTACTTAAAAGTCCAATACATGATTTTCGTCATTTAGCCAAGTGATTTCCAGTCTTATCGCGAAGTTGAAAATTATAAACTTACAGAGAAAGTCCAAATGAAAATTGTTTTAAAACTAACCGTAATAAAGCACTTGCTAGGCAAAAGATATAAAAGCTGTAAGAGTCAGAAAGTATGTGTGTCTTTTAAACAAACACAGCTGCATCGGAAAACTGCCAACTAAAATTTCCATTTTTTCATTAATTTCAGTTCGAGAATTAATTTTCGTTTTTATTCTAATTTCAGTTCGGTGTGCTCAATTTCCGTTCTATTTCAGTTTTCGTTCTTAAAATAATTTCAGTTACAGTTATAGTTATACTTAACGGAAATCAATATTTTCAGTTCTAATTTCACTTATCGTTAATGAAAATATCACTGGTACAGAGTCACATCAAACAACGCGTAGAGTCTAAATGCAATTTATTTTTAAGACTCATATTAAAAATATGAAAAGGAACTATGGACTTCAGGTGAAGTGTGGCAGATTGGCATATATAATTCATATCATAATATACATAACATCCTTTACATTATGTGAAATAACATAACACGTTTCATTTTGGCAACCAACATAAAATGCAGTAATCACATCAAATTTTATATTTTTAATAAGTTGTCGGTTTACCCAGGAGACCCAAAAGGGGTCAAAGGTCCAGCAAACCAGGGCCACCTGAGACAATTATTTTGGTTGAGAGAAAAACTAATCATGGCCAACCATAATATTATGTTAAAAACTAAGAGATAAATTCTTAACAACATATAAACAGAATATACTTATGCACAATGCACAAACAAGTTAAGTTCATACACAATGTTATGGTTTACAACAAAAACACACTTAGTGATGCTATGGAATAAAACCATAATTATGTATTGCACTGCCACTGGGAGGGAATGGTGTTCGAATTTTAAAATAAGTGCATGGACAATACCCATGACCATCCAGCCACACTTTAAACCCTGATAGCCACTGAAAATAAGTTGCTGTAATCCCAAAATTTTCAAAGTGCCACTTGAAAGCCAAGTGCAGGGCACCAGCTTATTCACAAGCACCGCGTGTAGTCAGAAGAAAAATAGCATTCCGAAAACCGAAGGAGTTTGTAATCCACTGCAACTGGCTACGGGACTTATTACAGCAAATCAATAGATAATGCATCCAATAACTAATTGCTGATTGCCTGTTACTATCCAAAAAACTAATTATTTGGTTACTACACACGAATCATTGACCTCAGGTAACAAAAAATCTGACAGAGAGAACAATGTATTGTAGGCTAATCAACAAACACGTCAGATAACTCGAGAGTTTATTGCACCGATTTATGATGCCAACCAAAAATTGTAACGCTATAGAGTTCCATATGGAACCCGATTACTTCAGTTCTGAAGTCGGCCGTTAAAAACTGTTTATGATAAGAATTTGCTCTTCGATTCGCATAACTTTCAAGTGGCCGAGACTTCTGATTTTCTTTGTGTGTTGATGTATATGGCTCAGTCCCAGAAAAACTCGACTTAATCTAGCTTGGCAGGTATTGGCAGCTCCGAAAGAGAGACATGGCTGCTCTCTGGATCCTAGAACAAGAACAACCTTGGAAGTCATGGAATTAGGCTTTAAAAAACTTATGAACTGGAAAACAGGCGTTTCCAAGAAAGGTCTTGGTAAGTCGTGGAATTATAAAATAGTGGATTTTAGCTAGGCCTAGGTCATGAAAAGTCGTGGGAAATTGAAAACTCGTTAACTGCTGTAGTAGGCTATGTATTTCTAATCATATTTTAAAATTTCGATAAAATACTACATCGATAAGACAAATAGAAAATATTATGTTCTTTTTGTCTAAAATGATTCCAAGAAATCATGGAGTTTTTTTAGTAACCTTGTGGCAACGCCAAGTTCACTTGCAACTTAGTTGTGCTTCCTTCTCTGCCATACTGTGCATAACTTGCACTGCATGGATAAGAAATTGACCTTTATAGGCCTATCTGAACAATTGATGACAGCATATCAAACATGCTTTTACAATTAGGCCTATCTATCAAATCACCACTATACGCCATTTTTTCAACACCGAGTGGTTCCGTAGTGCCACAATTTAAACGGCAGTTTCAATGTCTTTTGAACCAATAAAATCTCGTTTTATATTTCATTTGTTATGGTCGGCCTCTCATTCTGGTACTATAATCTATAATAGTTGCCCTTCAACCTTGTAACGTGAGCTTTTGCTGTGAGCCCGTATCTATTTCTGCTGCAGTTGAGGTCCATTCTATAATATCATAAAGGTATTGCATGGTCTGGTGGGGGCATCTCCGACGTTTTTCTAGAGCCTAGAGGAGCCATAAATATGTACGTGAACCTAAAAATTGTAAAATTGGAAGCAAGACTCCTTGTTGTGTGTGTGTGTGTGTGTGCGTGTGTGCGTGTGTGTGTGTGTGTGTGTGTGTGTTTGTGGTGTTTCAGTGAAAAGTAGGCCTATAGGCCGTGTGAGAATAGTCAAAATTGATTAGGCCTATAAATTATAGTGCATATCTTTCTACTGAACGTTGAGCTTCATTGTACATGATGTACAGGCTGGGCCCCCCCCAAAGAAACCCTGAAATTTTTACTTATAATTTGGCCAAAGTAAGAACGTTTAAATCAGGTTTTACAGGCTTTGATATTTACGTGCAACAGCTAGATTTCACCAAAACATTTAAAGCAGGACAAAATTATATCAAAATTTCAGTGAGTCCGACCACTGTTTTTTGACAATCCAGAAACACGACGCAACAAAAAAGTATCAATAAACAATTTTATTAAGTCATCTCAAGTAAATTTTGTTGGTTTTTTGCCCACCCTGTAGATTACATTAGTTTGACCAATGTTAATGTAGCTTTTTTTCTGACAAAATCGTAATGAAAGTGCCACCTGGCGATTGACCGCTGGTCAGCGTCAGCTTATTACATTGTATGAGTAGGCCTTAGGTCCTATAACGAAAGAACGTGACTTAAGTGCAAGTAGGGCCTAACTTTTTTCCGGACCTCGCTGCAGTAGGGCCTATAGAGAACAGCAGAAATCCTTAATAATCAAAATATATCTGATCTAACTGGATTTGAAGCCTTACCTATCCGTTGATGATTCAGCACGCTACCACTTGACTAGCATAAGCCTATATTTTATAGGCCAGGCTAGGTCCTAGGCTATAGTTGACATACTAAAAATTAATGTTTGCATTTCCTTCAAACTTTCGTTGCTTTTTCTTATTATTTTGATTCATCGCTCATTTAAACGATTTAAAAAAAATTAAAACGTGCAACTAAAAATTAATTAGAAAATTATTTTCAGAGCAGAGGAAATGACAATCAAACTTGTAAAAATGATAGCTAGGCCTACTAAAAGCGAATCTCGACTATAATAATTTCCTTAATTCCTGTGAGAGTAAATAGGCATATACTATTAGCTTCCAAATGCTAATATCACATGAATGTAACATTTCGAACATTCAGCAGATCAGCAGTGGCGCAACTAGGGGGTGCGGGGGGGGGTGTGCTTGAGCACCCCCAGGCCAAGGCCGTAGCCAGGATTTTATTTCGGGGGGTGTTTCTGAATATTGGGGAAAAAATTCCATTTTGGCCCCCAAAATTTCTGATGACTTTTTGTAGTCATCCGGTCGAAATCTTGGAAAAATGTCCCATTTTCACTGCAAAAATTTCTGATGACCTTTTTCTTTAGTCATCAACTTCCATTTTCAGATGGAAATTTTATCTATTATTTAATTTCGGGGGGTGTTTTCATGGCTTTATTTCAAACTAGAAAATGCAATAGATTTTTTCTGCATTTTCCATTTCGGGGGTGTTCAAATACCCAAAACACCCCCCTGTCTACGGCCTTGCCCCAGGCTAAAAAGGTGACCCACGCAATTTTTCCAACTCCGATGAGTTTTTTGGATGCGTGGGGGGCAGGGGTCATTCGGTCTTTAAGATTACACAATCAAGCAAGTTCCCTTGGCACTCGCTACTTCGCACCATCGGCGCTTACAATAATAATTCTGAGCACCCCAGGAACATTTTCTGGTTGCGCCCCTGCAGCAGATGCGCAAACAAGCGCGGTTATGATCGCCGACATTAGGCCTATCTATTTTAATCTGCCCCCGATTTTACGCGCGCGGTTTTGAGTGCGCGGTTTTTGACCGGGTACCGCCTATTATGATGATATGACGCGAATATATCGGCGGTAGCCTACATGGGCCTAATCATAGTTATTCACAGTGGTTTTTCTGGGGAAAGGTGCTAGTGTCATGAAATGGAGTATCCCCCTCGTATTAATCGTATTCCCCCAGATGAAGAGAAGTTGAAAAAGACACTTCCACGTGTATTTATTTTTCAAATTAACTTCGCTACTTTTTCTCTCTCGCTGCATTGATCTAAAGGCTTCTTGAAACCAAATGGACTTTTGAAATGGGAGGGGGGGGTGGTAATGGCCGGATTGGCCCCTTGCTGGATCCGTCCCTGGGTCTAGTAAGTTACTAATTATCTACATTACCATTAGTTCAGGATAATAATTATTTTTGCGTTACTCTAAAAAGTGGGAAACATTTGGTATTGGGGTACACTTACATTCCAATGACCCTATATGAGTAGTGTAAATATAAGAGTGACGGAACCTCTGTATAATATAAGAGTGACGGAACCTCTGTATAATATAGGAGTGACAGAACCTCTGTATCATATAAGAGTGACAGAACCTCTGTACATATATAAGAGTGACAGAACCTCTGTATCATATAAGAGCGACAGAACGTATGACTAATTGGGTGTATAGTATTTCAACCCCTCCCTCCCACCCCTCCCCTCCCACCCCTCCCCACCCCTCCCTCCCCTCCCCTCCCCTCCCCTCCCCACCCCACCCCTTCTTTGTGCAGCAGCAGCAGCAGCAGCATGCACTTAGTAATCATATACCCATAGAAGACATTTTCACATACCCATCAGTATTGAGCAATGGCGGAATTTCCCCAGCCCCATCATTACAACACTAGACATGGGCACTTATGCAATGTCACCATACCCACACACACACACACACACACACACACACACACACACACACACATACACACACACACACACACACAATATATATTTTATAGAGTATTATAAGTGGCATACGGCTTCATAAACAGTCATTACATATTCTGACCTTCTACTAAAGAGCTGCACCATTCGATATGTGTCCAAAAATTAGTAAATGCAAAATGGATGTGTGTGGAAATTACAAATGCGAATGCATAATGTGCCAAAGCCAAGATGAGGAAAGTGTTCAAAGTGATGACGAAGGCGCTGTAAAGTACTGTACTATGAAACTTAAAGCGGAGAACGAAAAGCTAAAGAAATCTGTTATTTGCAAGGTCTGTAAGGAAAGACAAGTGCAAATATTATCTCTTCCTTGTGCGCATGTGAATATGTGCGAGCCTTGTGCAGACATTGCCACCCACTGCCCCTCGTGCGGAGAGCGTATTCTTGGGACAGTTAGAATATATATGGTATAAAAAGCAGAGAGCGCTGAAAAAGACATTTACTTTTCGCTATGGACCCGACATTGCAGCATCCATTCTCTGCTATAATCAGTGGCCCCAGCGGATGTGGAAAGACAAACTTCACTTTACGTTTTATTGACCATTTAGACTACTAGTAGTGTAAATATAAGAGTGACGGAACCTCTGTATAATATAAGAGTGACGGAACCTCTGTATAATATAAGAGTGACAGAACCTCTGTATCATATAAGAGTGACAGAACCTCTGTACATATATAAGAGTGACAGAACCTCTGTATCATATAAGAGCGACAGAACGTATGACTAATTGGGTGTATAGTATTTCAACCCCTCCCTCCCACCCCTCCCCTCCCACCCCTCCCCACCCCTCCCTCCCCTCCCCTCCCCTCCCCTCCCCACCCCACCCCTTCTTTGTGCAGCAGCAGCAGCATGCACTTAGTAATCATATACCCATAGAAGACATTTTCACATACCCATCAGTATTGAGCAATGGCGGAATTTCCCCAGCCCCATCATTATAACACTAGACATGGGCACTTATGCAATGTCACCATACCCACACACACACACACACACACACACACATACACACACACACACACACAATATATATTTTATAGAGTATTATAAGTGGCATACGGCTTCATAAACAGTCATTACATATTCTGACCTTCTACTAAAGAGCTGCACCATTCGATATGTGTCCAAAAATTAGTAAATGCGAAATGGATGTGTGTGGAAATTACAAATGCGAATGCATAATGTGCCAAAGCGAAGATGAGGAAAGTGTTCAAAGTGATGACGAAGGCGCTGTAAAGTACTGTACTATGAAACTTAAAGCGGAGAACGAAAAGCTAAAGAAATCTGTTATTTGCAAGGTCTGTAAGGAAAGACAAGTGCAAATATTATCTCTTCCTTGTGCGCATGTGAATATGTGCGAGCCTTGTGCAGACATTGCCACCCACTGCCCCTCGTGCGGAGAGCGTATTCTTGGGACAGTTAGAATATATATGGTATAAAAAGCAGAGAGCGCTGAAAAAAACATTTACTTTTCGCTATGGACCCGACATTGCAGCATCCATTCTCTGCTATAATCAGTGGCCCCAGCGGATGTGGAAAGACAAACTTCACTTTACGTTTTATTGACCATTTAGACTACGTGGTCAAACCTGTTATAGAAAAAATTATATGGTGTTATGGAATCTATCAAGAAATATTCGACAAATATCCACAAGTTCAATTTCATGAAGGCCTGCCCGACTTGAGTATTTTCGACGGCAAGCAGAAGACTCTACTTATTTTAGACGACCTTATGAGCGAAACAGACGAGAGGGTTTCGAAATTATTCACAAAGATTAGCCATCACATGAATGTTTCTATACTATACCTGACGCAGAACCTTTTTTACAGCGGCAAGCATACAAGGACCATCAGTCTGAATACACATTACTTTATTCTTTTCAAAAACGTTAGAGACAGCACCCAGGTTGCTATACTTGCTAGACAGATGTTTCCTGGCAAGAGCAATTTCATGATAGAAGCATTCCACGATGCGACCATGACGCCTTTCGGATATCTTTTGATTGACCTGAAACCAGACACTGACGAACGTTGTCGGCTGAGGACAAATATTTTTCCGGGCGAGACGCATTATGTCTATGTAAGGAAATGAATATAAACTCCAACACGAACATTATCTCTCATTCGTTCAAAATGACTGCTCCCATCGAAGAGAAGTTTGAGAAACTCAGACTGCTTAAAGAGGCCTCGCCTAAAGTAAGGAAACAGATTTTGAAAGACTGTAATTCTTCTCTCCTTTGCTGTATTTGCGAGTGTGCGATCAACATTTTAAAAGGCACTGTACCTTTGAAAGAGGCTCAGAAGAAACGTCTCGCTCGATTCAAACACAAGTTGAGGAAACTTGCATCTAAAAAGACTCGACGAAAAATCAAAAAGCGTATAGTGCAGACTGGAGGATTCATAGGGGCATTACTTACGCCTGTGCTTTCTTTTCTTGGTACATTGCTAAGTAATAAAATATAGTATGGAACATACGAAGAAGATGGTTTTGGTAGAGCCTAGACAGATTGAAAAGTGGAAAGAAACAATGTTGGATAAAACCTTGTCGAGATTGGATACACAGATGTACGATATTCTGCATAGAAATATTGCAGACGATGATAAAGCCAAACTATATACAAACAGTTTGAGTCGTTACTTGCACATTGACAAACCCGCCAAAGTTACCAAGTTCGAAATCAAAGAAGAGGCAGTGACAGCGGAGGCGGCGGCGGCGAGGGCGGCGGCGGACGGTACTACGGACTCTGCCAAATCTAGCAGCAGCAGCGGCAGCAGCATAGAGACGCAAGTATTGGAAACGGCACCAAAGAAATGGAAAACTCAAGCTGCTAGACTCTTGTCGCACATGAAGAACAACCCCGATGTGTCTTGGACGTCTAAAGGTGAACTTATTTTTGAAAGATGCAACTATTCCCAAGACGCACATGGTCGACTTGGTGAACGATCTGATGAGAAAACGCACGACGGCCTCCCCACCAGCCGGATGGCGCCTTTTGGCCGAAGCGTTGAAAGACTCAAACATACCTCGCGAGCTCATAGGAAATCAGGAACGTTGGACGTATAATAATAATCCCATCGAAGAATCGTCATCAGTCACACCGAAGAGCAGTCGCGGAAAACAGCAAAGTCTGGCGAGTTGGGTAACTTACTAATCGGCGAATATCGATGGAGACGTACTTCGATCCAAAGGTTCCTGGGAGCTTTGCAGGCGTGTCGTCATTTCAAAGACATCTTAATGGACAATTTAAAAATAAAGACGTTAAGAATTGGTTAATCAAACAAGACACATATACGCTACATAAACCTGTTAGACTGAACTTTAGACGGCGAAAGACGTTCTCTGTAGGCGCTCATGACTTGTGGCAGGCCGACTTGGCCGATCTTTCTGCCTTGTCCAAACATAATGATAAAAATAAATATCTTTTAACATGTATCGATGTTTTGTCTAAATATGCCTGGGTTCTTCCGCTTAAGTCAAAGGCCGGTGCGGATCTGGTCGAGGCTTTTTCCACCATTCTTGCACACAAACAGCCGGCCAATCTGCAGACTGACAAGGGGACAGAGTTTCTTAATAAACCATTTCAATCCCTCTTACGTAAAAATTCCATTCGTTTTTACACGTCTGAAAATAGTGACATAAAGGCCTCTGTGGTAGAAAGGTTTAATCGTACACTTAAGACGAAGATGTGGAAATACTTTACTTACAAGAATACGTATAGGTACATAGACATTTTGCAAGATCTCGTACATGCATACAATCACACGTACCATAGAAGTATAGGCATGGCTCCCATTGAGGTGACTAAGGAAAACGAAGGTATTATTGTAAAACGTTTGTACGGTGAAAAAAAGCGCCCAACCAATTGGAAATACGAAGTCGACGACAAGGTCAGAATAGTAAAGGCGAGGATAGCTTTCCAAAAGGGGTATTTACCAAGTTGGTCAAGTGAAATTTTTAAAATTATAAGGCGTGTGCCTACCGATCCAGTAACGTACGAATTGGAAGATTTGCAGGGCGAAAAAATAAAGGGGAAATTCTACGAATTTGAGTTGCAAAGAATTTTAAAGGAAGATGATGTTTACAAGATAGAAAAAATTTTGAAAAGTCGTAAACGGCGTAGTAAGACTGAATATTTTGTAAGGTGGAAAGGGTACGACAACAAATTCAACTCTTGGACTCAAGATATATTCAAAGTATAGCAGCGTTTTCTTACAGTCTGACAGAGAGCACACACACGCATGCAAGTAGTAACGACAATGTCGCACTTCTATCTCACTTTACCAAGCAATTCTTCAATGACTCATTTCCCCGACAATACTACTGCGCACTTTACAACGAAATTGGAAAATGCCATTTCCCTTTCTGGCCGATGGGAAGTTTCTTTGATAGAACTGCAATACCCACACACGTGGTACAATGTGCAAAGCGGGCAGGGCGACTTTATGTATAACCATATTCCTAAAAGAACAAATCCCAAAGATGAGTGGTATTCTATACAAGAATTGTGTAATGTTCCTGCCGGCTATTACGAAAGCTTGGAGGATATAGTTCATACAGTGAACGCGAAAATAGAGGCTGTAGCCAAATTGCATTCGCTCGTCCGACACCCAAAATTTGAATACGACAAAGTAACGAAAAGACTCACGGGTAAAATAAATCTCGCTACAAGCGTAGGGTTCTCTTCACATCTGTGCAATATTTTTGGCATAGAAGAAAATCAGAAAGTTATAGAAAATTTCGATTACGGTCGTTATGTATACGAAGGTCGATACGAAGATTATATCAAAGCATGGGACGAGATGCCTGACAAGGAATGGATTTCCGAGAAGGCCTGCAATATAAATCCAGAATTCTCATACATGTACCTGTATTGTAATATTTTGGAATCTGTAGCGCTTGGCGATGCGAAAGCCCCTTTGCTACGCGTAGTTAATATAGGTGGCAAAAGCGGTGATAGCGTGCATGTCATGTACAAAAATGCAATATACGTACCGATTCAGCAAAAGTCTTTTGACGCTATAGAAATATATATGAGAGGTGACAATGACAAGCCTATACCATTCGAGCATGGGAAGTCGTTCGTTATACTTCATTTCAGACAGTGTGGCAACATATAAAAATGGCACATTTCTATCTCACCCTTCCAAGTAACAGTTCAATGCAATTCTATTCACAAAATACCGTAACAAATTTTATCACAAGATTGGAGAATTCCATTTCTCTAAGCGGTGACTGGGAGGTCGGACTTGTGGAGATTCAATATCCTCATACGTGGACTAATTTAGATAGAAACGACAGTAGAATATCGTATACGCATGAAGAGATTTCGGAAAATGGTGACATACTGCCAGGGACCATGCATAGAACGACCCGTCTGCCCGCTGGATATTACGAAACTGCACAAAATCTTATCGATTCTATAAACAAATTTATAAGTCTTGTTGCCGCCGAGTTGGCCATGTCTGAATTTCCAAAGTTTAGCTACGATCCTGTAACGAAGCGACTCAACGGCGATGTGAACAGGGGTGTGAGCGTACAGTTTTCACCCGTCATCTGTTCAATGTTGGGCGTTGCTGCGCGTCAGAATCCCATTCTCAATTACGACGAAGATGAGGATTACGTTTTTGAATTCATGGGCGCTAATGCATGCGATGTAAATCGTGGATTTTCGTCTCTGTATATTTATTGTAACGTTCTCGAGCAAGTGCCGGTGGGTGACACAAAGGCTCCGCTGCTGAGAATCGTAAACGTTAGTGGAAAAAGCGGTGAGAGCGTGCGTACGACATACGAAAAGCCCATCTATGTACCATTGCAACAGAAGACTTTCGACTCTATCGAGATCAATATAAGGACGGACACGGGCGATCCCGTTCCATTCGAAAGCGGAAAGTGTATAGTGACGTTGCATTTCAGACATTGCAAGATACCATACCTTTTACAATGAAAAAGCCATTCTGCTGCGATGCAAGCCGATTGGCGTACGAAGATTACTATTTGCAACAAAGTGGAAATGGCATATCTGTTTTTCAGGGCGCGCGCCTTCAGCGTGGCCATGGTTTGGGCAGTTTTCTTAGCGGGTTGTTTAGAAATGCCTGGCCTCTTATACAGACTGGCGCTAAAGCACTTGGCAAGCAGGTCTTGAGAACAGGGCTTCAGATTGCCAACGATGTCGCCGACGGCGACCAGTTCATGGATGCCGCCAAGCGGCGCCTGCCAGAAGGTATAAAGGCATTTACAAGTTCGTCCGATCTCAATACTCAAAGTGGCAGCGGACGAAAAAGACGTAAGCGATCTCTGAGAAAAAATAAGAAAAGAATCAAGGAAGATATATTTGGCATAGTTTAACATGGCGTTCGTTCACCCTCAGTCTTGCGAATGTGCAAAGAGCGAACTTGACCTTTTTAGCGTACCTGCTACACAGACAAGCATAGAAGCTGGTTGGTTCGTACGTTGAATATAACCCAATAGCAACCATTTCCCAGGGAACGCCAATAGAATTTAGCATAACAGGAGCTGGTCAAGATTACCTAGACCTGTCGAATACACAGCTGTACGTCAGAGCTTCAATAGTTAGGGCAAACAACGAAGCTGCAGACGCTGGCGATCATGTTGGTCCCGTCAACCTTTTCCTACACAGTCTTTTTTCGGAGGTGGACATAACTTTAAACGACACATTGGTCACAGCATCAAACAATACATATGCATATCGCAGCTATTTGGAAACCCTACTCAGTTACGGCTCTTCAAGCAAAAATTCTCAACTCACCTCTGCATTATTCTACAAAGATACTGCCAGTCGATTCGAAGAAGGCAATCCACACGACGATGCAGGCAGGAACGTTGGATTTAAGAAGCGCAGTGCTCTTACCGACGAAGGTCGCATTGTCGACATGCTTGGTGGCATTCACAGCGATCTCTTCTTCCAGGAGCGATTCTTACCAAACGACATTAATATAAAAATTCGGTTCGTCCGTAATAAGGACGCATTCTGTCTTATGTCCTCTGCGGCGGGTGCTGCATACAAAGTAAAAATACTAGAGTGCAAATTGTACGTTAGAAAAGTCAGATTGAGTCCGTCGGTCTTCCTTGCTCATGCCAAGGCTCTAGAGATTGGAAATCTGAAGTTTCCCATTCGCAGGGTTGTTTGCAAGACTTTTACAGTACCTAGAGGAAATTTGGATGTGACCCAGGAATGTTTGTTCTCGGGCCAGCTGCCTACGCGCATCGTATTCGGATGCGTTGACAACGACGCATTCAACGGCACGTACACGAAAAGTCCATACAATTTTAAACATATGAATTTGTCTCAGCTAAAAGTATACCTGGACGGTCAGCAGCAAAGTATAAAACCCTTGGAAACTAATTTTACAACTGGTCAGTTTGTGAATGCCTATGCTTCGCTCTTTATGGGCACTGGTAAATGGCAGAGAAACGACGATAACGACATAAGCAGAGAAGACTATGCCAACGGGTATTGCCTGTACGCATTCGATTTAACTCCAGACCTGGCCGAAGGTGACCATTTCAACTTGCTCAAATCGGGGAACGTTCGTGTGGATATGAAATTTTCGCAGGCTTTGGATGCTACCATAAACGTGATCGCCTTTGCCGAATTTGAAAATATCCTTGAGATTGATAGATCTCGCAACGTCATTTTCGATTACAACAATTAAGAAAGATGGATGGTATTACGATAGAAAATATACTACAAAGAGATTCAAGATGTTCACCCATTTTCGTTGGAGTCTTTGCATGCAATCGTCTTCCCAAGTGGCTTAATACAGAAAGTCCTTCTCTTCTCGTCTGCAATACAGACACGTATGGCCGCCCTGGAATACACTGGATTGTGCTCTACATCGAAAGCCCAAATTATGGCGAATTCTTCGACTCTTTAGGCAGACCGCCAGACGCGCACTTCAGAACTTTTTTACACAAATATTGTTCGCGTTGGACATATACGGACAAACAAATACAAAGTGTTGCCAGTCGTTTCTGTGGACATTACTGTATTTTTTATTCGCTTCATGTAGCTAGAGGTTATAATATAAATGCTATTTGCAACAAGTTCAGCAGTGACACTGGCTTAAATGATTACCTTGTGCATTCGTTCTTTCATAAAGTTAATAAATAAATGTGTTTCAATGAAAAAGTCTTGCGTTCTTTCATTCATATATAATATATTGTGTGTGTGTGTGTGTGTGTGTGTGTGTGTGTGTGTGTGTGTGTGTGTGTGTGTGTGTGTGTGTGGGTATGGTGACATTGCATAAGTGCCCATGTCTAGTGTTGTAATGATGGGGCTGGGGAAATTCCGCCATTGCACAATACTGATGGGTATATGATTACTAAGCGCATGCTGCTGCACAAAGAAGTGGTGGGGGTGGGGTGGGGAGGAGAGGGGAGGGGAGGGAGGGGTGGGGAGGGGTGGGAGGGGAGGGGTGGGAGGGAGGGGTTGAAATACTATACACCCAATTAGTCATACGTTCTGTCGCTCTTATATGATACAGAGGTTCTGTCACTCTTATATATGTACAGAGGTTCTGTCACTCTTATATATGTACAGAGGTTCTGTCACTCTTATATGATACAGAGGTTCTGTCACTCTTATATTATACAGAGGTTCCGTCACTCTTATATTATACAGAGGTTCCGTCACTCTTATATTTACACTACTTATATGCTCAACCCCCTCTTCAGCGGCGCCGCCAGGATTTTATTTCTGTACGCACAACTTGCACAAAATAATATGAAGCGAACAGCGATCGATACGAGCTTATATTCAGGGGCGGATCCAGGATTTCTGGTTAGGGGGGGGGGCGTAAATACTACCAATCCAATTTCATGTATATATATATACATGTATGTACAGGGTGGTCCAAAATAAACTGCACAATGATAAATTGATAGTACTTTATTCAGACCAATTCAAATATAACCGTGAAAATTCACAAAAACACAGCAATTATTTTTACTGTAGCATTACATGGATGGATTTCGTTACATAAAATTTTCAATGTGTCCTCCTTGCTGCTCGACCACGCATTGAAGCCAACGACGCCATTGATCAATTGCGCGGTCAATGAAACGCAATCGCTGTTCAACTGCTGTCCAACTTTGCGCCTGTACTGGTTAAGTCCGAGATCTTTCTTTACAATACGTTTAACAGTAAGTGTTGAACGTGAAATTCCGGTTTCACGTGCGATCTCCCGTGGGCTCTTATGGCTTAGCGGTTTGTCTTCCTGGCTACAGATAAGGTCGCTTACCAACTTGATATTTGCATCTGTTCGAGCTGATTTCGGACGTCCGCAACCCGGCTTCCTAGCTGTGGTACCTTCGGTATCAATTTTTTTAATGAGGATAGTACGACGTTTCCATGTCTTATTTGGAAATTCTTTCATCATACGCAAGAAAAATGGCATTAAACATTGAATTGTTATACATTATATCAAGAAAACTGTCACTGTGCAGTTTATTTTGGACCACCCTGTATATACAGTGCTTAAAGTGTAAAAAAAGTGCCAGGACGCTGTATTGTAGGCCTAATTGGTCGTCAGTGGCGGCGCCGAAGGCGGGAAGTTGCGAGTGCCGAAGGCACGAAGCCCATCCCGACTAGGGGGACTGAGGGAGCGTCGTAAGCTCCCCCAGCGGGGTCTGGGGCGGAGCCCCAGCGACCAGCGCATTTTTGGCTGTTTCGACCTTAAATGGAGCCATTTTTAGGCTCTTGTTTGCCAGGTATTTGTGAACGACAAAGTCGCGAAATTTTTAAGAATAAGTCGTTTTTCAGTGTCGCAAGCTACCAGGATAACAATAAAAATCAAAATGTTATTGTAAAAGAGAAAGGTTTTGTCTTTACAGTGAGCTCCCCCCAGCGGGGTCTGGGGGCGGAGACCCAGCGACCAGCGCATTTTTGGCTGTGTCGACCTCAAATGGAGCCATTTTTAGGCAGTCATGGCCGGTCGTCCGTAGCTGCATGGACGCCGTCCATGCAATCATGGACGACCGTCCTGTCCTGGTAGTGCTGGCCAAATAAGTCATAGGACGGCGTCCTGCCTCGAATATAAGTGCCAGGACGCCGTCCATTACCGTCCTGGCACACTTTAAGCCCTGTATAGCCTATATATGAAATTAGGTCACGCCACACTATAATGATCCTTTTTATAGAAAATGTTGTGTAACTTTAAAAAAATTTTGTTTCTCATATAAAACCACTGGTTTCCACTGAAGGTTAACAGTGAAACGATTATAAATTTTTTCCGAGTAACATATTGATAACAAACCACAGTGGGATGACGGATAAATCTATGCAAATCTAGTGTCCGGGGTAATCTGAAACCGCTTACGGTACAAGTTACCGGGGGGTGATGTTTAGGAGGTGCAATTTGATACCTTTAGATCGGCATATTGCTATGCTATCGTCGCCTTGAAGCCGGAATTTTCCAGATTCGAATCAGGGGCGCAACCAGAAAATTTTCCTGGGGGGTGCTCAGAATTATTATTGTAACCGCCGATGGTGCGAAGTAGCGAGTGCAAAAGGAACTTGCTTGATTGTGTAATTTTAAAGACCGAATGACCCCTCCCCCCACGGACCAAAAAACTCATCGGATTTGGAAAAATTGCGTGGGTAACCTTTTTAGCCTGGGGGGTGCTCAAGCACCCCCCAGCACCCCCTAGTTGCGCCACTGGTTCGAATCAACCTCGCCGCGTAAGGACCTTGGGCAAGTCCTTCACTCACAATTACTCAGCGCTTCGGCCGGAGTAGAGAGCTTGAAGGGACGCTATAACCATTGGCGGATCCAGAACTCTTCCATGGGGGGGGGGGGGGGCAAAAATCTTAGAACCTGGGATGGGACAGGTGAAACAAATTTCGAAATTTGGTTGTTGGTCGAAAATAAATAGGGATCAGTCTTTGACTGAAGTACTTTTCATCCGCGATAAAAGTTGATGAGGTTTTTTTTATTCATCTGCCAAATTTTTTTGGAGAAAATCATACCATTTCATCTGCCAAAAAAGTTGATGACCTTTTTTACTCCTCCACTTGAAAACCGACTGGGGGGCCACGTCCCATGCCATTTTCAGAATAGGGGGGGCAATATGCCATTACACCCATATGCATATTGCTAATTTCATACCAAATGGGGGGCCACGTCCCATGGCAGTTTTAAATGGGAGGGACATGGCCGGATTGCCCCCCTCTGGATCCGCCCCTGGCTATAAAGAGTGCACATACAAACACATACAAACAAAAATTAAATTTTAAAAAGTTTTAACGGTTTTACATCCAGGAATCCCAGGATCCATAGACCTCTAGGGCCTAGGCGGCTATAAGACGCTCAATGCCAAGATGGCTCTCTATTAGAGTGTAAGTAAGTAAGGAAGTAAGTATATTCTATACATCATAAAATTTCAATAGAATTTCATCGCTTATAATAAATTTACAATTTGTGAAAAAAGAATTTGCCTTTCCGCGCTGTACGCACTTGCGTAAGTGCGTACGCCTAACGGCGCCTCTGCCCCTCTTGCTCAAACCGTCGATCGATGGGCTGCCGAGGCTGGTCGTTAGTGGCTATAATAACCTAAAAGTCACATAAACGCCACATAAACACCACTTTAACCGTTGACGATATTTTGTTGGTCGTAAACTGGAGAATGACTCAAGGGTTAGCCTATTCAGAGCTTTGGCGAACTACTCCTACACCAGCGCATTCAGTCGGGAGCCGACTGATAATAGGCCTGCTTGCGACAAGAGACTCTCTCTCTCTCTCTGCAAATTGTAAGTCTTAATCAATTGAATCAGAGGATGCAGTAAAAATAAATTACGATGATATGCATGACTATGTCTATTTCTTAAATGTTGGGGCATATGAGCATCTCAATTTCACCACCACAAACATTGGAGGGATCGTCCCTCTGTTCCCCTAAGTCTCCGCCCATCATATGGCGCGTCAACGGTAGCCTATCATACCACCATCCCCTCCTCAATCTCTTGGCGTCTTGGCCATAATCAGTCTGAAAATTACAGAGAATGAAGGGGACAGGTCATGAAACACGTGGAGTTTGGTGAGCAATAAAGACTTAAAAATATGGGATCCTAACTTATTCCTAAGAAAAAAAAAACCAGGGGGTTGAAACCCCAAGGATGGGAAATTCTCAACATGCATGCTACCTAGACCTACATTCATCGTTGCGTGGGCTGATGTGGCATATAAAATAATATTATATTGGAAATGCTGAGTATATAGATTGAGATGCGACCTTGAAAGCGGGTTGCCGAATTAGGTCGACCGCATAGCAGCAGCAGCGGGCGTCTGGTGCTACTGCTGTTGCTGCTGCTGTTGCTGCTGCTGCGATGACGAAGCGCGATTTAAGCGTTTGTTTATCTGGCGAACGACCGGCAGTGAAAAACTCTGCGTCGTCAACTGGCCATAAACGTCCCACGAAATAATAATATACCACTTCGATCGTCCCACGAAGTTTAGGCCGACGACTCGAGGAACCATTTGGGCCATTTAACGCAGACGGGACACTAATCGCTGCCTTACTCAGAGTCTCTTCTTCCCTTCATCCCTCCTCCTCCTCTCCTCCTCCTCCTATTCCTCTTCATCCTACTCCTCCACCTCCTCCTCAGTCTGTCCTGCAACCAGATCTGTAGGTCAACATGTATGGCCAAAAATTAATGCCTGCTGTCTTTAATTCTGTAATGCTGAATATTATCGTGGCTCTCGAATCTCGCCAATGAATCAATTGATCGAATTCAGTTACAAGAGAAAACGCACTAAACAATATTATACAAAGGTCGTCGCATTCAGGCCATTCACATTGTGCCGTTGTTTTACAATTTTTCTGAAGCCAAGAATTAATGGTCTGCGGGCTGAATATATAAGCTTAGATATACATAATCATATATGTGTAGCCTACATTGGCGGATACAGCACTGTTCGAAAAGGAGGGGCCAAAATCTTTGGTCTTGGGTCGGGCAGGGAAAAAAGTGATGATCTTTGTTTAGTCATCCGAAAACCGAATGGGGGACCACGTCCCATGCAATTTTTCAATGGGGGGGGGGGGGCATGGCCGGATTGGCCTCCTGGATTCGCCCCTGTATGTGTATATATAATGTATATATTTTAAAGGCCCAAATTAATTTGGGTCCACGTCTATAACTTACCGGAATCTCTGGTGTGCGTACTGCTTATGCACTGCGTAGCCCACGCTTATAAGTATACCCACCTTGACCACATTGACATCAGGGACCAGGGTGAGAATAATTTTTTTAATGCATCATTATATTGCAGTAGGGCCTAAGTGGGTTTCGCGGGCAACCAAATGGGGGGCCACACCTTCGTTCGCGTGATAATTAAAATTTGACTTTAGGTTGACTATAATAGCAGATATATAGCATACAATCCTACGTGTAGGTCTCAGATGAAAAGTCTTCAGAAATGCCATGCGCAAAATTTATAAGTAGCCTACATTTTTTATTACCCCAAGAAAAAGTGCGTTGGATCCCACTCCAAACCGTAAAAGTTGGAGTAGTTGAATCCTGCCTTTGAAGCATCCTATTTCCTGCTCTATGTAGAAATCAGTTTGTCAAGAGTTAAAATAAAAGTCTTATAGAGTCCTACCCAAACACGATGATGTCGACTGTGGGTCTAATAAGAGACAAGAATAAAAAGATAAAACCATATTTTTTTAAGCAGAACGGGAAGGAGAGTTTAACGTCAAGTGATGACAAGGTCCCATTCATCAATGCCTAGGCCTAATCCATGACACAGTTTTCGCCCAACCACCGAGAGCGCTAACCTCAAACATATGTGATCAGCTGCAGCTTTACTGCTTTAGGTTATTGTTAGAGCTCATTTTTATACAACCTATAGGCTATATACTGTTTCGAAGATATTTTCTCTTCTAAGAGAAAGTAATTTGGTGAACGCTGCATGAGCGTAACACAATAATCTGTGATGTAGTAGTCTGAGATTTGAATTTTGGGTTACGCCTTGGTTGGCGTATATATCTACATTCAGTCATTCCCACTGGTAGTAGTGGCAAAAGATATAACAGCCCCTGTGAGTAATGGTGATATCCTTCTGAAATTGAGCCGAGTCGAAGTCGTATACGGTCACTAGACCTATATGGGGCCTACACGAAAGCCTTAAATGGCGTGGCACCCATTTCTAAAAGAGGGTCAGTGGTGGAGAATGACCTAACCTTGTAAATTCATTGCAAATGAGCAGGTTTGACCGTTTGAGGCCGTGTATACGCATTGTACAGACACCGTCACACCGTACATGGTGTAGTACCCATTCAAACGGACTGCTTTGGTGAAAGGTCATGTTATGTATACTCGCCATAGATAAAGGTGTTGAAATTTGCACTCAACAGCCAAAGAGGATTTCAAACTGGGGCTAGCATGATCTCTATCGGAAACACAGTTTAACACACTCAGTCACTCACATTAAATTTTACTTTCGACGGCGGAAGCCTCGTGGGGATGGGTGGAGGAGGGGCAAAGTAGCAACGGATCTACCCGCTCCTCAACATCATGGCCCGAAAGTGGATTGCTAACTGACCAATAATTACTTCAAGTTGCGGCATGCACTGGGCATTTCTCAACTTATAATCGTTCGTCATCAGCAAGGGCAAAACAGCTTCCGTATCTCTAGAAATTGCATGCCACGCTGTTCAGTAGGTCGACCATCTATGGCTCTATGCAATGAGGTAGGCTTACACTTCACTGGTGAGGCGTCTGTCCTCAGGCTATGGCCAACGTCAATAGACGAGGTGGTGCAGAGCATGATTGCTTTGCTTTGTAGAAATCTCTGTCACCAATAATTATTGCTCAAATGACAGTTGTAGCCTAAGCGTATAAGATTATTTTGAGTGGAATCATGCAGACATGGAAACACTTTGCATCGAGGTCCATGGACTTCTCGCAACGTTGACCCAGCTGAAGCATTAGACTCAAGGGTTGGCTGCAGTGTGTGTGTGTGTGTGCGTGCGTGCGTGCGTGTGTGTGTGTGTGTGGCGGTGGTGTAGTGGGTATGTTCGTCACCCAGCAGCCGAGGGGTTGCAGGTTCAAATCCACCTCAAGTCGCCGCGTAGGGACCTTGGGCAAGTCCTTCACTCGCAATTGCTTAGGCGCTTCGGCGTGAAAATCCGATTCAGTGTCCGCGCTGTGGTCGGGAGCGCCTCTGAGTAGGGAGCTTGAAGGGGTGCTATAACAAGTGCTCATACAAACAAATAATATATAAATGCATACCGGTACCGGTATAGTATTATATACAATAAGATTATGCTTTGAAGAGTGTTTTCGGTTAAGTTGGCGCCTGGTAATCGGGGTGGGGAGGTGGGGGAGGCACGGGGGGGAGAGGTCTTAAGTCCATTATCAGTCACTTAAACATGCACACAGTCGATGTACAGTCGCTGCTTTGTCATCATGCGTTCAGAGGAGTCGCTCGTTCTATGCAGTTAGGCTACTGTAGATCAGCAACGCCTTAACTAACTAGTCAGCAAGGAGCGACGAATAGGTTTCAGTATTTATGCGAGGTTTCAACACGCTGCTCCTTCTCCTTCTTGTGAGTAATGTGCCACACATGCATGCAGCAGATGCCGCGTGTGCAATGTGCATACGTCTTCTGCAAGTGATTATTATACTGCAGTGGCCACGACCTGCTGCGGTGCTGGAAATGGTCCCTTCGGATAGTTTAGTGCGATGGCGGTCGTGTATATGTCTTGGCTAGGTTCTAACGAAAGCCAGGCTCCCAATTGATTGCATGCGACCTGTAGACCTATATTATGGTTTCGTTCCAAACAGAAATCATGGCAAAGTCTCGGTTGCATTATGTCTGTCCAACCGGCTGAGGAACTGTCTATCTGTCTATCTGTCTATCTGTCTATCTGTCTCTCTGTCTATCTGTCTCTCTGTCTATCTGTCTCTCTGTCTCCCTTCCTTTCATTCGTTCTCTCTACTTTGCCACATCCGTCCGTCCGTCCGTCCCGCCTTTTCTGTTTGGTCGTCTGCTGGTTGAGAGCAGTTTTATAAATGGCGAGAGTGGAAATTGACAGTGTATAATTTAGGAACCGAAGTCTCTGTTTCTAAAAAGCACGAAGGCACCTAGAGACACTTAAGATGCTTAAGATGCAGTTGCTAATACGGTTTACCAGACAAAGATATAGGAACGCTGAAGCGGCGGTGAAACTGGATTCCTGTGTGCACCCGTGCACATGGCACGCAGTTTTAAGTGATGCAGTTTGTCAACATGATAACCTCATTCATGAGACGTATACGACCCCTACAAATGCACATCCAGATCTATGATATATCTATCATCTAGACGACGACGACGACGTGAGACTCGCAAGTGCAGTAGACCTATTATAATTATAGTAGTTTGTTCAGACAGTCCATGCAGTCTGAAGCAGAAAGCACTGAACAGAGAAAATTGATATGCTTCCATGTTTCTGCCTCACTTGTTATCGTGGCAGCCATTAGTCGTATAGGCCTACAGCTATATATGTATAATTGTATGGATCTATACGCAGTGCCGATGTGAAAAATTTCGGGTCCCTGAGCAGAGTAAATGACTGACCCTAAGCTATTTCTATAGCTCTATGAGAATAAACAACGGCGAGGGCTTAGGCTACAGTTGGGTGACAGGCTACAAATTGAAATAATAAAATTGCGGATTCAACCAACGGCATCATATTCATATTTATATTTATATTCATATTCATATTTATAATCATATTTATGTTTACAACCATGATTTCATTTAGTTGCTAATTCGATGTTAAAACTGATTGCAGTTAGGTGTCAGTATAGCCTAATGCGAGGCATAGGCCTACAATTATAATTATATTTATTTCTTTTGCATTTGTAATTATAGGGGCTAGGTACGCCGGACCCCTACAAGTCGCATGGATCCTGGTCATTTCACCCTCTGCCCCTCTTGGCGGCCATTGTCCAGGCCAAAATTACGGCGGGTGCTAAGGGTGCTGCAGAACCCGGACCTGCAGTGTGGAGAAACCCGCACAGGGTCGAATTAACAATTTGCCAATCCTGTTCCGGTTAATAAAAACTGTGCCCACAGAATCACAACAAAAGGACACATGAAACCAAGGCCGTAAATACGGGATGTTTCGGGTGCTTGAACACCCCCCGCCAAATGCAAAATGTAAAAATTATATAGGCCTAATGCATTTACTAGCACATAATGTAAGAACTACAGTGTGTAACTGTAATGTATTGGCCGTCCCGAACCCGCCGCGGTGAATGTTTTCGGGCGAAAAATCCTACGGGAAGCATGTGATGACTAAAAAATGTCATCAAAATTATAGGCGGAGTTTGTCTGTCTGTCTGTCTGTCTACATCTATGATCTATGTCTGCATGGTAGGCTCAGCCAGTGGCGGATCCAAAACTGTTCGAAGGGGGAAGGGGGGCCAAAATCTTTGGTCTTGGGACAGGGAAAAATTTCGTAGTTGGTCGCCCAAAAAAGTTGACGACCTTTTTTAGACATCGGTCTTTGGCTGAGGAAAAAGTACCTTTTTCATCCGCCAAAAAAGTTGATGACCTTTTTCTAGTCCTCCGGTCGAAAACCGAATGAGGGGCCACGTCCTATGCACTTTTTTTAATAGGGGGGGGGCAATGTGCCATAACACCCCTATTCATATTGCTAGGGGGCCACGTCCCATGGCATTTTTAAATAGGGGCCATGGCCGGAAATGACCCCTCCTCTGGATCCGCCCCTGGGCTCAGCCATGCGTCACGTAGACGCAGAGAAAAACTCTATGTATACTTGATGACCCGGACACAACAGTGACAACATGCATGGGTTAAGAAGCACCGCGGGATCCAGCCAGTATACTGTATAATACACGAGAGGAGGATGTCCAGCCCTTCCTTCCTCTGCGATAAGTTCCAGGAAATCGGAGTCATTGAGATAAGAGACAAAACATCGGAGAGACATTATTTTCAGAGCTGCGTCCCCGTTTGTAGCTAACTATACAGCACCATTACAATTGCAAGGTCACAACAACAATAGGCGTGTATACTTTCAAAGGATCGATATTACACGCCATCTTATATATATTTATATATTTATATATATGCATATATGTATTTATGTATATATATATTATATAGGTTCATTCATAGGCCTATGTCCATACTGTAGGCTACATAAGTACATGTAGGCTACATAGGCCTATATTCGCATGCACAAGTGAGTGTAGGGTTATTTCTACGCATTATACTGCAATTACTGCAAGTAGGGCCTAGATGATCTATTATATGCACTAGGCCCTTGTAATATATACATATATATACAATTATATATATAGGCCTATACACTGCAATACAGTATACGAAGACCAAAGGTCCATATAGCCTATGTTCATGTATAGGCTAATTTGTTTATGGATGTAATGTGCAATTGTATATATAATTATATGTGTATATATACAATTATACATGATATATAGGCTGAATTCTTTATGTATGGACTAGCAGGAAATACGATTAAATCGTAATAAGCTCTTATATTGCGGTCGGATTTAAGTTCGGCGCATGAATAGCATAGATATAATTTTTACGACTGCTGTCATAACCTTAAATCGGCTTCCATCGTTTTTATCAACAACTGCGCAGCCCAAAACAATTTTCCATAGATTAAATCTTTAAAAAAATGCAACGAAAATTCTGATAAAAACTTTAAACATAATTTTTACACTCGGCTTCACTCATCGTATCTTTAACGATCTTCAATTCAAAGTTCAGAAACTCTGAATGGAAAAAAACAAGGAATAGGCGCAGCAGAGAAAGCAGCTTTTAAAATATCAGCTCTAAGATCTCGTGCATGTACTGAATGTTTTCTTAGAGTTTTATGCCGATGGGCCTAGGCCTATGTGCGGACATGATATTTTCTCGAAATAACCCATAATTCCCATAATTCCTTGAACCTGTTGCTTGTTTTAGGCCTAGGCCTATCTCGTGAATTTCAATCCAGAACAATGGGCATGGAATTGCAATGTCATTAGGGGACGCCAGGAAGACTTTTTCCGAGGTGTGCAAACGAAAGTTTCTACCACCTGTGAACTCTTCAAATGCCAACAAGGCAACAACAGCTAACAACTGCTAACACTCTGGCAGACGAAAATAGTATGCTCACCTGTCTGCAGCCGACTCAAAAATTTTAAAATCTGATGTTTATGTCTAAGGTCAGGTAATAAATTACACCACATTATGCAATGTCTACAAATGCATGCATGTCTATACACATATGTTGTGAGACCTTGGAGTTTAGTGGTGGGCTCGATGCCTTGGAGACGGAGGGCTCCAGGTTCGAATCCAGCTCAAGCCGCCAAGTAGCGAACATGAACAAGTCCCTCATTTGCAATTGCTTTAGTCCTTCGGCTTAACTGTAGGGCCAACTGTGACGAGGGCCCACTATGAGGAGGCCCAATATAAATGGGAACCATTGATGGCAAACAACTCAGACCGATCCAGAGAACGGAGAGGTCGATGGGAGGATGCAGAAAGAGGAGACGGAATGAAATCCTGATACATTATATACTTATGTATATGCTGCATAGTATGCATACATTACAATTACATAATATACATTACACATGTATTGCGTGCCCTATACTGTAGGTCTATAGATAGCCTACATGTATACACATAAGATAAACGAATGTATATACATAAATCGCTGGATGTCCAAAAATCTATTCTTCCGTAAAAATTTATGATGATCAAATCACAATATAAGGTGCAAGAAATGAAAGGCACGAAGTTCACTGGCTTTGAAGTAGGGGGAGAGTGGGGCTAGAGAGGTTTTTGGAAATAGTTGGACACGAAGACCACCAACGATTCACAGCGATCGAACGAACGAACCAACCAACCAACGTGAAAGAGAGAGACAGAAAGAGAGACAGAGAGAGGGAGAGAGCCTCAGAGAGGGAAGGAGATGGAGAAAAGAGGGAAAGAGAAAGAAGAGTGAGAGAGGAAAGAGAGACAGGAGTGAGAGAAAGAGAGAGGAAGGGAGAGGGAGGGAGGGAGGAAGGGAGAGGAGAGGGAGAGGAAGAGGGAGAAAAAGAGATAGAGGAGTGAGAGGGGAGAGAGGAGTGAGAGGGGAGAGAGAGACAGGAGTGAGAAGGAGAGATAGGGGGATGGAGAGGAGTGAGAAGGAGAGAAAGAGGAGTGAGAGGGAGAGAGGAAGGGAGAGGAGTCAGAGAGTGCGAGAGAGAGGAGAGAGAGGGGGGAGAGATGGAGTTTTTATCGTAATTTGCCTACAACTTAAAAAATATTTAAACTTTTCGGTAAGACTTATTATCATTTGAAGTGCGTGTGTATCCAATTTATCTGTGCATGTATAGACAGCCACATATATCAACGCTCTGTCTTACCCTTCCGACCAAGAATATGGAGATTGGAGAGTGACTGACGACCTATAGGCTCTGTAGCTATGTGGGGTCTACAGATGTAACTGTGTATACACGTTTGGGCAGGAGGGTGACGGGAAGGTGATGGGAAGGCACCCTGCAGAGATGCGGGCAACAGATCAATGCCCTTATGGGGAAGGGAAGGGCGTCCATTTATGCGCAGTGGAGAGAACATTGGGAAAAGTTGGTAAATATTATTTGAAGTGAGTGCTGCAGAGAGGTGCTGAGTGCACACTATACCATAGTGGAGTGCCTAGTGGCAGATTTGCATGGGGTCTGTATGCGCATGACAATAACTTTGAAGACGAGTAACTGTATTATTTGTTTTATTGACAATATTATTATATACATGTATAGACTATATTATTATGAGAATTTATGAAGCACTTTTACAGTACGAGCTATTCAGAGACTCTCTCATGAGCAGCGTCACAGCCCCCGAGGAAATAAGAAAGTCTTTAAGCGGCGAAGGGCTGAGGACGACACCCCCACCGAGACCTTACTACGGACAAAGGGAGGCGCGGTGTTAAGCCATAGTATAGTCCTTGTTGAGGGAACTAGGAGACCAAGTAGATCAGCCGACAGGAGAGAGAAGAGGGCATGAAGAGACTGCGGAGAGGCTTTTGCGCATCAAGTCACAATGGTATTTAGGAGCTTGTCCAATGTCCATGTTGAGTTCTTGAGGCTAATTAAGAGCAGTACCTTGAATTGGATAGAAGAGGCAACAGGAAGCCAGTGCAGGACATCAGTCATGCAGTTATACAAACGTGTATCTATCTATAGACTGTGTAGCGAGGGAGACGAGCAGTGAGTTCAGCGCAATAATCTTTCGTGAGCTCAAAGCCTATAATTATCTGAGTTTGCCAGACGCGTCAAGCAAGTAAGCAGACATTTCCTTCTGCGCCATGGTCTGAGCTCCGAATCTCTGACCTCGCCATCGATATTCCTACACTCATACAGGTCGCCAGATAATCATGTACCCAAGTGCAGCTGAGCAATCGTATACAGCAGTCAGACTAAGTCGATGCGTAACTATTTAGCTTTTCTAGAACCGAAGTCGTTTGGTCCAAACATCGACCACCAACGATTTTAGAGCGTCAAACATTTTTAAATTTCAAACGTCGGATGATTTGTGTGTTTGCGATTGGCGGTCGTTGCCATTATGCCTGGCTAAACCAGACATTATCGGACAAAATTTATCGATCAAAATTGAATAGTTTGACCTAAACTTATAATATACGCACATCTATATACATAATATACATGTACATGTATATAGGCTACGTAACATAATAGGCTACATATAAATAATTTATATATAAAATATTATATATTATATAAACAGCTCTTAGTATATGCTATCATGGCTAGGTCCAATATAATCATTGTCTAATGAACACTATAGACTGGACCTACATGCATGAAGGCCTAGGCCCTATACAATAATTATTGTACAATGTACATGGTCCCAAAATGGGTTCTGCATGAGAATGTGGGTCCTATATATGGGCTCCTCAAGAGGGCCTACGGGCAACGTTACATTGATAGCAGCAACTGCTACAAGGTTACATCGGGCGCAAGCACAAACAAAGCGAAAAATTCAAGGTAAGAAGAACTTTTTGACTACTGTTGTTGTTTCAGTTTGCGTGTCTGCAACTTGGCCTCTTACCCTAGTCGTGCTCAATCAATCGAAAGCGTTAACACAACGATAATTAATGGGGCCTGAACCTGGCATGAAGGATGGATCGGCGGTGGGTGAAGGATAGGCCGGTGGGCGGGTGGGGGATGGATTGGCGGGTGAGAGTGAGGGTTAAAACCGAGCCCCAGGCTAATTTTTTATCACTGCATCCTGGGAGGTTGGCGTTTGCACCATACATTCAGTAAAACTAAACTATCTGCATGTGACATTTTGGCAAGCAGATTCAGATTTACAGACTGCGAACGCAATAAGTCTTCTTCAAGTAAACAAATAAAGTAAATCAAGCACGGGCTTCATTTATTCTATTTATTATGAAGTAAATGAAGCGCAGGCTTGATTTACTTTATGTTTACTTTGTTGTCGTCGTCGCAATCATCATCATCATTATCAGATTCATATCATCATCATCATATCATCATCATCATCATCATCATCATCATCATCATCATCATCATCATCATCATCATCATCATCATCATCATCATCATCATCATCATCATCGTCATCATCATCATCATTATCATCATCAGATTCATCACCACCACCACCATCACCATCATCACCACCACCATCACCATCATCACCACCACCAACACCGATACTCGCTATTGTGCATAGACCTACATTATTTGCAAATGTGCAAAACAAAAATCATGTGCATGGTTGATAACTGCAGCAAAGGCAAGTTTTGGGGTGACCATGGCCGCAGATAGGCCTAGGCCTAGGCTTTATGGGCAAGAGAGGGAGATATGCCCCCCCCGAAGATTATTGACGCTTATTACCTAACAACAGCTTTTTGGCTTCAAATTTTTTCGCACCAAAGCATTATTACTAAACAAAAAGAAGCTGAGAAATTTAGATTTAGAATTAGAAACTTCATCGAAACAAACTAATGTTCTTAAATTCCTGCTTTGAATTTTTTAAACTCTTGTTAACAAATTTGACCGTGATCATTAACATTTGCCCCTTATACAAAAATATATGCGGGCTCCCATGCTCCCAATGGGGCGGGGGAGTCTGATCTTCTCTTTTAGGTTGCGGGTCTCATACTTTGAGTGGCAGACGATGCGATATCTGATTTGCAAGATCTGAGGGGATCCATGGAGTGACATAATCCTGAATTTAACCACTATAGGCCTAGGTCGAAACATTGAAAAGAGACAAGTTTTACTTGCAATAGCAATACTTTCGCAACAACCAGAACTTAACGAGTTACCAAACACATACAGGGCTTTTTTAACGTGCAGTTGTACACAAAATACTCAGTTCTAAATGGATTTGTGCAGTTGTAGAAGCACTTCTGTAGGCCTACAGTTAAAACTAGCAACAAATGGTCATTATCCTCCGATTGGAAGTAATTTACCATAGAGGATGGGAAAGGAAGGGGTTGGACAGTTCTAAAAATTCCTTAAAACAGCCCTGTTACCAAACCGCCAAGACTTTGGCTCAAAACCTCAC
Source organism: Lumbricus rubellus (assembly GCA_945859605.1). Taxonomy (NCBI): domain Eukaryota; kingdom Metazoa; phylum Annelida; class Clitellata; order Crassiclitellata; family Lumbricidae; genus Lumbricus; species Lumbricus rubellus. Next base: position 36,428,900 of record OX243812.1, read on the forward strand.
AAATTTCTAGGCATCACCCCCAGTGGCCCCCCACACGGAAATAGCCCTTTCGAAGGCAGAATCATCACGCAATGCCAGAGCATTTCTATTTGAGAATCTTGGGGATCATCGGATTCCTTTCGGAAATGAACAGGCCACACAAGTTACCATACACCCCCCCCCCCACACACACACAAAATATATACGAACACACACAGCCAGAGACACGGCGACTGTTTATCACCGCAGTCGTATACAGTCCATAATAGGCGCAACATATACGTCAACATTCCAATAATTAGGCGTCGTAAATACGTTTAATGGCGAACCGTCGAAACGTCAAGCGAATCTTCATGCCGACTCTGCTGCTGCCTCTAGGCTCTAGGCCTACATTATGGACTACATGATAATAATATATTATTATTATGCTGCGAATTGAAACAGCATTCGGTACTCGTTAAATCACGACAACAAATCATCGACGGAATCAGAATCTGTCAACGCCGCATCTCCGCCTGCCCCGCCCTGCCCTTCCTCCTGCCCTTCCTCCTCCTCTTCTTCTTTGGTTCAACGATCACGTGATTATATATATATCGAGAAACAAGATCAAGAAATGTTCAGCGCTGCAGAGGGGGTGGGGAGACTCCGAGAGAGCGAGAGAAAGAGGGAGAGCGGGAGAGGGGGTGGGTGAGAGGCCTTTCGTTGGCGATGAAATGCACTTGCTTTACGGCGTCGTGGCTCGAAACGACATCGCTGCTGCTGCTGCTGCTGATGCTGCTGCTGCTGCCAAACGCCTTTCTTTTTACTGTGTTTACGTATGGATGATCATCGTCTTTCAAGCATCCTATTAATCAACCTCAGTAGTGACACCTCTCGCAGAAGGTCAGCCGAGTGCTGCTGCCGCTGCCGCCGCTGTTGTCGGCTCAAAAACGCCTCACACGAGGAGGCGAGGAGCACACATATCCTTCGCCGCCGACCAGTGTTCCGTGTCCCGGGGTTGTGCCGTACGTTGCAAGTGTAAGATACGGCGGCGCCCGCGTATTTACTAAATGCTATTTCAAAACATTTATAGGTTCAGGCGGTGTCGGAGGCGGCGCTCTTGCATTTCATTTACCAACCTATTTTGTCTTTCGGTGCAATTGGAACAACGCCGCTGAGTATCTAGTAGTCTAATTCGATCCACAGAAGAAGAAGTAGAAGCGGGGTGATTGAGCGACAGACCGGCGCCATCTTGGCTGCAGTATGTCGTCGGCTGAGGTATTTAAGATGATCTGCCTTTGGCAACTCATACATGCACCGCGGGTTCAACAAGTGCAGGCACACTTCGACGCGTTGACAGGCAATATCTTTAGACGGATTGCGTTATAAATCTATTAGCAAAATATGATCCACATCTACCACAAGACATAATTATATAGCCTACGTTGTAGTTTGATACCAATTTTTCAACTGCTAATTTTCTGTTTTTGACAAAACTAATTTCTTTGCACTAAAGCACTGACAATGGATAAACCTGCACAAAGTGAAACTGATAAATTTACAGGTAGAAACTTCCCTGCAAATGACCATTTTCTTAATTTTCTGTGCATTGCATTTTCAAGTTCACGATAAAATATTTTATCCGTGTTTCGCCCCATTTGCCAAAATGTATGCGGGCGCTCCCATGCATGCATACGCGTAGGAGACGGGGTCCAGGGGGGGCAAATGCCTCCAAATTTCGGGCAAGTCTGGTTTTTGGGCAAGCAGACGAGGAAAAAAAATCTATCTAAAACTTTCGGGCAATTTCGACCGGACGACTAAAAAAAGTTCATCAGAATTTTCGGGCAAAAGAAACAGGCTAAAGGGGAATTTTCGGGCAATTTCGAACCTTTAAGAATTTGGTCTCAATATTAAGACCAAGGCCAAAATTTTTCATCTTACGACCAAAGCGAAGGCAAGATTTTGAAACATCACAATCATTCTCAGACTTCTCTTCCTTACCGAAAAATTGCTAAGTCGCACAACCTGCAATAATTTTTAATGAAAACATGTTTCTTCAATATTTCATTCAAGCGAAAACAACTCTAAACGTGAACAACACAGAGATTTCCCGATTCACCATTTCACAAAAATCTGTCGTGCGAAATGTCATTCTAATGCCTGCTGCATGCGTTTTCTAAAAATCAATCGGCTCAGATTTTTCTCGCCAAAACGTACGTCCCCTTTAGAGACTTATAAAAAATTCTGCCATGTACAAAAAATACGTTATATACAATAGAGGTGGTGAAGTCACTGACAGCAGTTTGTCAAGCACTGGATGTAGGCCTAATTGTACAAATCATGAGTCCTTTGAAATCCTCCCACGGCTTATTAGAGCGTCTGCCTTCTGATACAAGTCTTGGCCCTGCACGGCTTCCAGGTCATTGCCGCACGTCAGCTGCTGCAGCCGATGCTTCTTCCTGACCCACAAGAATCGCATCTGCCCGTTATAATTATTATTATTATAATTATATTTTTATTTCATTTATTATTTATTATTATTATTTTTTTTTACCCGAGGAATCTATGATCCCTCAGGTGTCAGATATTAATAAGAAATTTAAACTCTGGAGTGGCCATCCATGTCAAGAACAGGAAAATTATTATTATTATTATTATTATTATTATTATTATTATTATTTTTTTTTTTTTTTTTTTTTTTTTTTTTAACCCGAGGTACCTAGGATCCCTCGGGATTTCAAAAAATTATGATAGGAGCTGTTATTCAATGTAAAGAAAATCAGGCCTCGTCCTCCGTGACAATATTAAAGGGACCACGAAAAGCGATGGCATTGTAGCGCTGCAGACAGATGGAAATGCGCTGGAAGAGAAAAGTTGCTTCTCGCGGCTCACCAGAAACGACCGAGAGACGCTGACCAACCTCGCGGATGAAACTGAGCCCGGCAGAGTTGATGGGACCCAGTGTTTCCAGGGCAATGGGAACAAAGATGTGTGATGATGGTAGCCCCGCGTACTTTTCGGTTTTACGTACGGCGGCTTGTTCCGCAGCAGCACCCGCCGCATTCGCTGTGTGAGCGATGTAGGATGCCGCGCAGGTGTGGACTACCGTAGCATCCCAGGCCAGATGTTTGCCTGCCGCCCAGGGGATCAATGTGGCCCCATCAGGTCTCTTGCCGTCTATGCGAGACAGACCAGACGGCTCTTTGGTGCTTGGGACATCGGCTCTCTGCAAAGCCCGCCAGACTATGTCATTGATGGCGTGATGACGAAGGGAACGCCCAAAAGCCAATTTACATGCGAGACCGTGTTGGCCATCGGGGCCCACCAGAGCACCGCAGCCACATTGATGTGGGCTGCAGAGGCTCAGACCCAACCGAAGGCCAACTGCCACGCGCACTGCCTCATTGCTGAGACAGAGGCCGCACGATGGGATTGGAAGGGCTGTCAACCAGTCGCCGGAGTGAGGGGAACTCACAGCCAGCAACCGTGCTCGGTCAGTTGGATTATTGCTGTTGCTCCAAACTGCCGATTTGTCTGCTTCGATCACTGGCTTGTCCCAAGTTGCCTGTTTAGCCGGCAACGGATCGACACACGATGGAAGTGTATCCCTACGGGCCATCAAGATATCACCCAATTGCGGATCAGACGCCGCTGAGCTGAGACCAAGAATGGCTGACTGGAGTGCAAGGGTTGTCGCAGCTGATGCCATGTAGGCAGAAGAAGCCAGCGATCCAACCCTCCTCACGCCCAGGCCGCCATGTCTGATGGGCAACGTGGCCTGCAGCCATTGGGTGTTGTCCAGCTTGATGTTTACGATGGATTCAAGGCCATCTCTCATGATGTTATCAAGCCTTTCCAAGGTTAAGTGGTCAGAACAAGGGGAGCAACGGAGCAGATGACTGATTCTAGGCGCACCAAATGAAGATCTTAAAAGTATGAGGGCGCTTTGAGAAGACAAGTGCTGCAGGTTTTTGATGGCATCGCTTAAGAGCCCACATTGTTGCTCAAGCGCAGCGTCTATTGGATTATTGCTGTTGCTCCAAACTGCCGATTTGTCTGCTTCGATCACTGGCTTGTCCCAAGTTGCCTGTTTAGCCGGCAACGGATCGACACACGATGGAAGTGTATCCCTACGGGCCATCAAGATATCACCCAATTGCGGATCAGACGCCGCTGAGCTGAGACCAAGAATGGCTGACTGGAGTGCAAGGGTTGTCGCAGCTGATGCTGATGCTATTATTATTATTATTTGTGCTGCACAACAACGCGAACAGAATTGACCTCATTCGTGGCGGAGACGACCTTAAAACGACGCTGATTAATCACTGCTCTTAATTATCTACACCACTGTTTGCACTCTGACAGTGCCAGTCCCAAGCGTGGATGAAGGAGGAGGAGGACGCTAATGAGGAAGAAAGGACGGAAGGAAGAGAGGGAGGGAGGGAGGGAGGGAGGGAGGGAGGGAGGGAGGGAGGGAGGGAGGGAGGGAGGGAGGAAGGAAGGGAGAAAGGAAGGAAGGAAGGAAGGAAGGAAGGAAGGAAGGAAGGAAGGAAGGAAGGAAGGAAAGAAGGAAGGAAGGAAGGACGGAAGGAAGGAAGGAAAAGAGAGACAGAAAGAGAGAGAGAGTCAGACAGAGAAAGAGAAAGAGAAGGAGAAGGAGACAGAGATAAAGACAGAGACAGAGAAGGAGACAGAGACAGAGACAGAGAAGGAGACAGAGACAGAGAAGGAGACAGAGAAGGAGACAGAGATAAAGACAGAGACAGAGAAAATGCTGAAACATCTTTCAGTTCGGCTCAGTTCAAGTATTCGATTACCTCTTCAAATTTTCCATCGCTTGGAATGTTCAACTTTTTACTTCTCCACGATTCCAAATGACTCACAGCTTTCACGCGATGTCTCGATAATTATCATCTGCTCCCAACATTTTTACGATCCACCTTTTTCTCAGGATATCATGATCTTAATAGATAGATCTATAGCATCTCGACTATTTGGCGACCTCTCACCTTAAACCCCCTTCTCCAGTGCTAATCGTGTTTTATGGCTTTCCATTTGTATCGTGACGCGTGGGCTCCAAAAAGTTTTTATGCTCAACATAATTTCGCCGATGGCGGTTTGCACATGCATACACACTTAGCCTACCTACATAATAATTATGTACTTGTAGAGTGGCCTGCATGTATTAGCAGCGTTGCAAATCCTCCGATTAACTCATTTCTCGACTCTGATAGCCTATTCGTCTGCAAGACATATAAACAGACGCCCGCCTGTCTGTCTGCCTGTTTGTCTGTCTGTCTGTCTCTTTGTTTGTTTGTTTGCATCTGCTCGAGCACACTCTCGTTATTTATGTTGCACCATTAAAGTTTCTGTCCAAGGTCTCAGACATTTTGTCTGGATAATCACTCATTCCACAAGAGTTGAACGGCGGCCATAATATGAATGAGACCTGTATACACTTGTTGACTTGAGTGAATAGTCTCAGTTTCCGTCGGCTGGGGGAGGTGGGGGTGAGCCGGTGACACGCTTTCGTGACCTCTATAGTCGCCTCCAAATTGACGATGTTTGTGTTTATCCAGATTTTTTTTATCTCGTCCAAGCTCTCGTTAGGTTCTTCGTTTGCCTTCGAAATCCAATTTATCACAGCACTTTGTTTACCACATCTACTCGTTTTCGCCCTCCTCCCTTCCCCCACATCATTTCCCCCATTCCTACTCTTCATGCTCTTCTTCCTTCAGCTCCCATGCCTCAGTTTCGCCTCCACCTGTTTTCAAGTGACCGCTGACACACACGCACACACAACACACGCACGCGCACACACGCACACACGCACACACAACACACGCACGCGCACACACACACACACTCACACACACACACACGCCCGCGCGCGCGCCCACACACACTCATACTCGCTCAACTCTTCCTCGGCTAAATGCAAATCCGCTTTGTGCATTGGCAAATCACTGTAGCTGAGCTGTAGCACAAATCACGTAGCTGAGCTACGGCGCTATATAAATAGTCTTATTATTATTATTATTATTACAACCTGTATGATCAGACTTGCGGCAGCCATTCCTAGTATAGGCAATGCAGGGAATCGATTCGAAGACAATAACATACTATACTCTTCGATGGTCTAGCGCTGCACTTTCTTGCAGTTAACCCATAGACAGATGGAGGGCCCTGCGTATAACTTCTGTCCTCTTCTTCCTTCTACTCCTACTCCCCTATTCCGCCTCCTTCTTCTCTTTCTCCTCCTCTACCACTTTCGCTTTCTTCTTTTCCTCCTTCTCACTCTTCGCCCACTAATCCTTCTTTCAGGCAAATAGCCATCATCCATTGCCAATGACGGGGACGACTGTAGCGAAACAACATTGACATTATTTGGCAATGTATGATTTGAATCTGGAAAGGGAATCTTGCACGTTAATATATCGCATATAATTGAGTAGATTATCTGCTGAAACTGCTGGATAAGGTTATAGCCTATGGCCTAATTGAAATCAATGCTGAGAGTTCATTATAACACAACATTTTTGGCATTTGAATGGTATACGATTGCAAGAGACCTGTAGGCCTATACAGCTATAAGACAAGACACAAAAGACAAATTAAACACGAAAGACAAGGGGACACGAAAGTCAAGACACGAAAGACAAGACAAGACACAATTACTACAAGGCAAGACAATCGTTATCGTAAT
>OX243812.1:36440563-36450563 GCA_945859605.1 Lumbricus rubellus
AGTTATATCAGTTTTAGTGAGGCGACCCCCCGTTTTTTGACGATTCAAAAACGAAACGCAGCAAAAATTAGGTTTTTTGCTAATATCTTGACCAAAAGTAAGCATTTCGAAATGAAATTTTACAGGTTTAGAGGCAATTCATATTTACACATTAAGGCCGGATTTCATCAAAATATTTCAAACACAACACAAGTTATACCACTTTTAGCGGGACCACCCACCGTTTTTGACGATTCAAAAACGAAACGCAACCAAAAGTAGCAAAAACACGATTTTATTAAGTCTCATCTCAAATAACTGTTGTCAAATGAACTTGGTAGTACCTCACAACTTGTGTTCAATGTGCCCACCACCAGTGCCAAAACTTCTTTTGAGTCTCTTTGCAAAGTTCTTGATGGACCTCTGATTAATCTGACAGATTCCTTATTTACCAATTTGATGTCATCTTGCTAAGTGACTTCTCAGTGACGTGCAGCTACGCTGGTACCCTGTTTATTTTTTAAATAGTAATAATAATGATCATCTGGCATTATTCAGGCTATTTGGTAGCAATTATTTGAGATGAGACTTAACAAAATTGTGTTTTTGCTACTTTTTGCAGCGTTACGTCTTTGAAACGTCAAAAAATGGGGGGTGGCCTCACTAAAAGTGGTATAACTTTTGTTGTGCTTGAAATATTTTAATGAAATTTGGCCAGCATGTGTGGATATGAATTGTCTTTAATCGTGTAAAATTTCATTTTGATATTCCTACTTCTGGCCAAGATATTGGCCAGAATAATTGAGTTGATTTTTTGTTACTTTTTGTTGCGTCGGGTTTTTGAATCGTCGAAAAACGGTGGGTGGCTTCACTAAAATTGGTATAACTTTTGTTGTGTTTGAAATATTTTAATGAAATCTGGCGATCTGGTGTAAATATGAATTGTCTTTAAGACTGTAAAATTTCATTTCGAAATTCTTACTTTTGGTGAAGATATTGGCAAAAATCTTAGGGGGGTCTTTTTTTTGGCCCACCCTGTATATAATTATATATAATATTATATATATAATTATATATATATACGGTATTTACTGAGACCTCCAGCGTTCTATAGATCATCGGTTCTCAACCGGGGGTCCGCGGACCCCTGGGGGTCCGCGGCGATCTACCTGGGGGTCCGCGGGCAAGTCCTGAAAATGATATAGCCTATTTCTTAGTTAAAACATAATATAAACAGAAACGTTTTTTGTCAATTTTTCAATATTTCCTGTTTCAATGGGCCTAATCTTACTAGTTATATAATTTAATAATTTCGGGCAAAAGTCTCATTCCCCCCCAACGCTAAAATGTCCCCTACGCCTATGGATGAAGGTATTTTTAGATTATGAAATAGAAGCTGGATGCATGTTGAAATACTTGAATGCGGTTATGATAGTGCGCGGTAATGATCGTGCGCGGTTCTGAGGGTGCGCGGTTTTGTGAATCGCGGTTTTGTGTGCGCGGTTTTGTGTGCGCGGTTTTGTGTGCGCGGTTTTGACCGGATACCGTTATATACATGTAAATTAGTACTACAGAAGTGCAGAGGCATAGGCTACACCGCTACAAGCTATAATATAACACACGTGTAGGCCTACTACTTTATATAGGATAATGCGCCAACTTTTATTGGGGGTCCATGACCGGGACCCAAAATTAAAAAGGGGTCCGTGAGTCTGAAAAGGTTGAGAACCGCTGCTATAGATCACATACGGTCATACGCCGAGTTGAAGCTACGTACATAAAACTTTTCAACCTCCATTTCCGATGATTCGTACTTTCGTGAATCCATGCATAAATCAATCGATCAATTCATTTATCTATCCATTCATCACCACCTCCGGTTTTTTCCCGTCCATTCATCGTCAACCGATGACGTCAGCGATCCATTCATTTGTCCGTTTGCTTCTCTGTTCCTTCCTTCCTTCCTTCCATCCTTCCATCTCCTTTCTTCTCTCATTCCGACTTCCCGTCTGCCTCTGCGATGCAGCAGCTGCACTTAGTAAACCCTCGTCGAGTTAGAAGAGAAGAGGAGGCGACGAAAGAAGCAGAAGGAGGTGAGGACGATTATGATGATGATGACGACAATGATGATAGATATGATGACGACGACGATGATAATAGTGATGATGATGACGATGATGATATTGATGATGACGACAACGACGATGATGATAGTGATGATGACGACGACGATGATGATAGTGATGATGACGACGACGATGAGGATGATATTGATGATGATGACGACAATGATGATAGTGATGATGACGACGACGATGGTGATAGTGATGATGACGACGACGATGAAATAGTGATGATGACGACGACGCTGATGATAGTGATGATAACGACGACGATGATGAAAGTGACGACGATGACGACGACGATGATGATGATAGTGATGATGATGATGACAACGATGATGATAGTGATGATGACGACGACGATGGTGATAGTGATGATGATGACAACGATGATGATAGTGATGATGACGACGACGATGGTGATAGTGATGATGACGACGACGATGAAATAGTGATGATGACGACGACGCTGATGATAGTGATGATGACGACGACGATGATGAAAGTGACGACGATGACGACGACGATGATGATGATAGTGGTGATGATGATGACAACGATGATGATAGTGATGATGACGACGACGATGATCATAGTGATGATGACGACGACGACGACGATAATGAAGAGGAAGGAGCCACGATCAGCAATTCAGTTGTTGTCTGCTTGCGTGCCTTCGTGTATGTGCGTTGGCGGTCGAGCGCGCACCGTTCGACCCAAGTCAACTGCCGCCGCCGCTGCCGCCAGGGGCGCTGCGGTCGCCGCTCTTACTGTGCTATCACTGTTGCTGCTGCTGATGCTGCTGCTACCATCATGAACCCGCCTCCCTCACTCGCCATCCTTCTCTCCTCCCTCCTTCTCCTCCTCCCCCTCTGCCATCTCCTCGCAGAGCACTAAGTGTTTTCTCAGTGGTCTGTCTCTGTCTATGTCTCTGTTCACCTGTATCAGTGTCTGTGTCCCTATCTCTGTCTGTGTCTGCCTGTATCAGTGTCTGTACGTTTAAGTCTCTTCGCCAGCGGCCTTTAAATAGCGGAACCGGCGCCGTGTGGTCCATAGTCTTCATCTTCTTCTTCGACCACAGCAGTTGCGCCAAAGACAGAACAACGACAACAACGACAACGACGACAACGACAACGACAACGACAACGACGACGAAGAGAGATGGATGCTACGCGAAAGAGTCTGACAACGCTGCAACATCAGTCGACGACATGGTTCCAGCTGCTGAGGCAGAAGGGCAACCATCTTCTCAATCACCCTTCTTCGAACTCCACTGCCCTTCTTCTATGCAGGGCATCGACCACCTACCGTCGAGGGGTCGCCGCCGCCGTGTCCGTCGGGGCAGTAGAGGACCCCACCAGCCCCCACCACCACCACCACCAGCATCAGCAGCAGCAGTCTGTGGATGAGACCACCAGCAGCAACAGCTGTTCGGATGGTGTTCAGCTGAAGCCGATGTCCTGCCTCGATGGTCCACCTGGTTGGCCTCTAGTCGGTAACTTCCTCACCTACCTGAAAAAGGAGAATCGAGGAAAACTGCACGAGGTTCAGGTCAGACATTAAAGTTTAATGCCTCGTTCTGTAGTCGCATTGGCGTAGTTTGGTTTCCGTTCTTGGGGGTGGGAGCTTCAAACTTGGGCTTTGGTAGGGACTAGGGGCGGAGACTTAGTCCAGATCGAGCGGCGCCAAATTTTTTCCATCTGCCCCCCCCCCCCCAAAGGTTGATGACCTTTTTTAGTCATTTGATTTAGAAGTTTCGTGAAAAGAGTCATTTTCCCAAATATATCTTCGAGTCTGGGCCTTTTTGGAGGGGAGGGGTGCTAATCCAGAAAAAAATACCATTTTCATGGTGAAAAATTGACTCTGGACCTTCTTGGGGGGGGCTTGGCCCCCCTAGTCTCTGATAAACTCCGCCCATGTGTAGTTGCATCGTATTCAATTTCATCGTTGAAGTTGATTGACTTTCATGTCACTCATTAGATGATTCGCCTACTCTGCTCGCATTATATTTGTGTCATGTTCTTTTGTTCACTCATTCGTTCATTCTTGTAAGTTTATCCAGCGCCTCCTCTTCAAGATACCTACTCAGAGGCGCTCCCAGTCCATTCACAGCTAAGAAAATTTGATATGAGGGACTTAAAATAAATGCTGGTGTCATGTGATATTCTATCCCACCCCTTAAAGCGGACCTTTGGTGCGAAAAGAAGATTTTTTATATGGAACCCCCTCAACCCCCGGCAATTCTCACCTGAGCCGTTTGGTAACATATCGAGATATTTTGGCAAATTTTCTGCCGCACTTTCCAATCAATCAATTCCTTCGCAAAGAATTTATTTTTGTTGCATTTCTCAGCTGAAGCACAAATTCGTAAAAAGGACCATCACCCAAAAATTTGAGCCATCAGTTAAGGTCAAAAGGTTTTAAGCCAGCGTCCAAAACAAGAATGATTTTGTAGGGCTATGCCATCGTACAACGTTTTAACTGTGTTGCAGACCAATATTAGTTAGTCAGAATTTATCTGTTTGCTCCCCCATGGGCCCAAAGCCAGTCTCATTACCTATATGATAATCCTGTAGGTAAACATAATATGCTCCTAATGCAGTGGATTCCCAACGAAAAACTTATCACGGTAACATTTTAATAGGCCTAAATATTGATACTATATGAAAGGCATCGAACAGACAGATTTTTCTGCACTAAAACGAACGAATCGGCGAAGCAAATAGGTTAACAGTACGCAGCCGGATGACATGCATTTTCACTCTGCAGCCTCGTTTGGTCCAACTTTTATCGACTGTACCAGAGATAGGTCTACAAACTCTACATGTATACAGCTTCAGCAGCATAGAGTCGAAGCGAACTTATAATTTATCTACGGAGCGTCACATAAACCATGATGTGTGTATAGTATGCGCATAGTTTGTTGCGTTCTTTTCAAAGCACCTAATCACCAACGACCTTAAAATAGACTAGAGACTGAACGTGTTTTCAAAGCGTTCCTATTCCACGCGACTACCACGGTATACAAGTCAAGCACCAAAAATATGCGTCGACATAGAATATTTATACAGATATTATGTGCGCAGATGTATAATTGTATATACATGTATGTAGGCTAGGCCTACTTAGATTTATAAATAGTTGCTATATATATATTATATATATATATATATATTATCTGCACAGCTGCTGCTGATAAACCACGTGCGCATTTTATATGTACGTCCTTGATTGAGTTTGTTTAGGAACATAAAATTGTTTTGAGCGGTTTGGAAAGATCCGTCTACAAAAATAATTGTGCGATGCCACTTTTATGAGCAGATGAAAGCGAGACTATTGCAACTAAGCTTAGTTGACTTGCATTATTGCTTTAATATGTTTTATGTTTAGACAATAATTGTTAGTAGGCCTATAGCTAAACAAAGAAGGACGCACCGGTGGACTAACGAAGAGACTGAAGGATGAGCGGACGAGAGGACTGAAGGACGGACTGAAGGACAGAAAGAAAAACGGAAGGATTGACTGACTGAAGAACGGACGGAAGGACGAAGAACGGACGGACCGAAGGAGGACGGACAAAGGACTACGGACGGAAGGTCCAGGAACAAAAGACAAAGGAGGGATGGAAGCATTTAATGATCATTGGTTGCTATAAAGATTCTTTTTAGATGCACGCACGGTCATCGTAAATTGTCCTTTCGCCATCTGTATTTCCTTCATGCATCATTCGTTAGGCTTACTTCGGTCCGTGCTGTTTCGTTCGTTACTCCTTCCCTCTATATGCTTTCCTCCTACCTTCGATTATTTTTTGTCATGTCTTCTTCATTCCTACTTATCTTCCCATCTTTCTTTTATTCAATTCTTCCGTTCTCAACCCTTCCATTCTTACTCTTTCTTTTTCTTCTTTACTAGATTTCTTCATTTCTTCCACGAGTTCTCCTATCTTCTCTTTCTTTCTCTCTCTCTCTCTCTCTCTCTCTCTCTCTCTCTCTCTCTCTCTCTCTCTCTCTCTCTCTCTCTCTCTCTCTCTCTCTGTCTCTCTCTCTCTCTCTCTCTTTCTCTCTCTCTCTCTCTCGTCTCTCTGTCTGTCTGTCTGTCTGTCTCTCTCTCTGTGTCTCTCTCTGTCTCGCTCTCTCTCTCTCGCTCTCTTTGCGTCTGTCTGTATGTCTCTCTCTCTAAGCCTGCCTCTTCTTCCTCGTTCCTTCCAAATTTATTTCATCGCCGTGTTTTACATTTCTGACTCGCTGAACCTAACAATGTAATGTGTTTCGAGGCCCATATCACATTCCAACGCCATTTCTCATCCACAGGTTACTAACACTACTACTACTACTACTGCCTCTACTACTACTACTACTACTACTACTGCCTCTACTACTGATGCTACTATTACTGCTATTGCTGCCGCTGTTACAGAATGGCTTCCTTAGCCGTGAGTGGTACGTGAAATGGTTTTTGGAGGCGAGGTTTAAGGTCAAAGGTCGCTGTGTCCTGACCTTATGCATACACGGCGTTCCAGTCAACGATGGGCGCTGATGTACTCTGCATGGGCCGAGTTTCTGACACTACTGTTTCCTGTACTGTCGCGGTTCCTTAGGATGATAACATAATCTCTCCCAATTTCCAAACCTCTCTAAACGGAGGGTTGGTTGAGAACAGATGAAACAGTAGTGTCAGAAACTCGGCCCATGCAGAGTACATCAGGGCCCATCGTAGACTGGAACGCCGTGTATACATAAGGTCAGGACACAGCGACCTTTGACCTTAAACCTCGCCTCCAAAAACCATTTCACGTACCACTCACGGCTAAGGAAGCCATTCTGTAACAGCGGCAGCAATAGCAGTAATAGTAGCATCAGTAGTAGAGGCAGTAGTAGTAGTAGTAGTAGTAGTAGTAGAGGCAGTAGTAGTAGTAGTAGTAGTAGTAGTAGTAGTAGTAGCAGCAGCACCTGTAGCACCAGCACCTCCTCCTCCTCCTCCTCCTCCTCCTCCTCCTTTATCATTTTGGGGACAACAATAGCAGAGTCACGATATCAGTTACTGACGATGTCACCTGGTTTGTTTACAACTTGTGGGTCGCTTTGTTAAAGTCGTTGTCTGCTGCTAGAGTGAAATGCGTTTGCGAGTAGCACGCATAGGTCAAAGCAGCAACACTTTCAAAGTTACACACTCGCAGACGAACTTGCATCCAGTTGAATGAAGAACTATGTGCAGCCAAAGTCAAAGTTCATCGCTAACCGAGTCGAAGTCCTACGAGTCAACGAGTGCCAATAACGGAGTTCACACGGAGTTCACACTTATCGCAGGCAGACTATTTATACGGCTTGTTCGTGTGTGTGTGTGTGTGTGTGTGTGTGTGTGTGCGTGTTTGCGTGCGTACGTGATTGTGTGAGCAATTGAATGAAATATTGGTCAATGAATGGACCCCCTTCGTTCGTCCGTCCGTCCGTCCCTCCATCCCTCCCTATCTCCAACCCTACCTCGATCCCTCCCTACCTTTCCTCCGTCCCTCCCACAGTCCATATTCCGGTGAATCCGCCGCAGTTGAAAGAGTTGCGTCGCATCCAACGCTGTTGTTGCGTTTGATTGCTTTAGGAAACCAACGACGACGTTTCATACTCGACCAATAAGTCTAATAACGGCAATGTGTGCCTGCAGCAGCAGCCCTAAGCTATTCACACATTCCCAGAGTCTGTTTATTACCTGCGTTGAGGTTACGGACAAACTATCTCTGGAATCCCCTGTGGAATATACTATGACCCAACACCTAACACGAAAGAGGAAAAAGACATGAACCAGTAATAATAAGCAACTATTATGCAGTGTGTGAATTGCCAGAAATAATTAATGGAGTAAATAATAAGATAATAATGTAATGCCCCATGTGCGATGTATATTATGAGCTAATAAGACCATCATCACCATGAATATGGATAATAAATATTTATCGTATAGTCTAATTTTAAGATTGCTGGCCATTTGCGAAATTGCGAGCATTGGTCATGCAAACGAGTCGTTAGGCCGCCTACGTAATGTTGTAAATATGACTTGCGAGCGAATAGTAAGCGAATGTGATGAATATAATCGCGAATGACGAACAGTTTATGTAGAGACTGTTATTGTGAAATGTGAATCTCTGTGAGCGATAATGGGGCACATTCATGCGTGGTAAAAGCGAATGAAATATCGCGTCCTTCGTTTTATCTGGCGCATTTTATTGTCTCCGAAAGTAGTGGGGTGGGGTGTGGGTGGGTGGGGTGTGGGTGGGTGGGGTTCAGCTGCGATCGAGTCTGCGGTTCCTGTTCTAGATCAGCGTCCTTTTTAGTCATACACCACAGAGAGGCAGCTGGAGTGAAGGGAGGGGTGATGGGGGGCAGGGGGCGATGACTGGGTGATGAGCCAGGCTATGTCGCCCTCATAATATGTCGCTTGGATACTTTTATCCTCGTTTTACGGTTGATACTGCGACGGTGTTGGACGCAGCATAGGCATCGTCATCATCATCATCATCATCATCATCATCATCATCATCATCATCATCATCATCATCATCAACATCATCATCATCATCATCATCATCATCATCATCATCATAATCATCATCATCATCGTCGTCGTTGTCATCGTCATCATCATCATCATCGTCGTCATCATCATCATCATCATCATCATCATCATCATCATCATCATCATCATCATCATCATCATCATCATCATCATCATCATCATCATCATCATCATCATCGTCGTCGTCGTTGTCATCATCATCATCATCATCATCATCATCATCATCATCGTCGTCGTTGTTATCAAAGACTTTTGAGTTGTTTATCCAATTATTAAGTGCGTTGTCTTCTGCGCTTTACTCATCTCTAAGAAGGTCCGTTAATTGTAGTTTATCGGGGCTTCATACTTTTATTTAGTTGATTGGTGAGTTCGCTAAAGCTTATATTTAGAACTTTTAGGCTCTAGCTGTTATAGGTAGAATAATAAAGCCATTATTTTTGTTAAAATGTAGATTTATGGTTCGTCAGTTATTGTGCTAATACATTGATTGATGTAAATAATTGTAATGTTCGTAATCTCTAAACTTCTAAAGCGCCACTCGAAAGAAGCCAAGCATATTCACGAGCGATGATAAAAAATAAGAAGTCATTCCTTGGTACAAGCTTATTCAGCGCTATGCTCTTTATTTTCTGCCCCACGGGGACATTGTGCTTTATTTTATGAACTGATCTATTCTATACGAATGCTTAGTTTCAATCATAATAATTATTATATAATATGTGCGTGTAGATAGCCTATATAATTATCATGCACAGGTATAGGACTATAGGTGTGAACATTATGATGTGTTTCTGGTTGCGCGAACTGTTTATGGATAGCCTATTATAATAGGTCTGGCATTACAAGGATGTGTGTGTGTATTTTTTCGTGCCGCACGGTATACCTTCGTACGACTGAAATTGTTTCTGGCCCAGTGTTTCTGGGCCACTGAGCCGTGAAAGGTTCTCAGGCTATACACGTGCAGTATACAGCGTGTGTCGTAAATAATGCAGCTGTATACAGTCAGCGACGCCCTCAAGTTTCACTAAATCAGTTTCTGCAATCATCATACATCGTAACAAACAACACTTTACCAATTAGCACGCTTCACCAAAAATACTAACAAAACACAAAAAATTAAAGATAAAACACAAAAATTTAAAGATAAAACACAAAAATTTAAAGACCAATAAGTAAGGTTCGCATCCATGATCTATGCGTAAGACTATCGTTATGCAGTCGCGAGGCTATAATTTATGTTAGTATGTCCTTCAGCATAAGCAAATGCCAATGGTACAGGAGACGCTATACATGTATATATATATTTTTTAAAGCTTGAGGTGGCTTAATGT